>OU015501.1:120076415-120676415 GCA_907164885.2 Dolomedes plantarius
GACATCCAAGGCCCGAGTCCCCCAATGAAGCAATAAGTCAAAAAGAAAATGAAAAGACAAACACAACTTACAGTATGGGCTCAACGCACCTTACATGCAAGCACACAAAATCCTAATGCAAAATAAAAGACGCGTACATACGCGTACATTCAGGTACCGTTAATATCAGGCAAATCTTCAAATCTCCGACAGCGGTGCGGTCGGAAAAAGACCTTAAAAGAACTGGATCGTCTACGACTGACGAGAATCCTTAAACGAGATAGACGTGCAACACTTCCTCAAATTGCTGCGGATTTCAATGCTGGAGCATCAACAAGTGTCAGCACGCGAACTGCTCAACGGACCGTCATTCATACGGGCTTTCGGAGCTTCAGGCCCATTCGTGTACCGTTGTTGACTGCATGGCACAAAGCTTTACGCCTTGCCTGGGCCCGACAACACCTCCATTGGACTGTTGATAACTGAAAACACGTTGCCTGGTCTGATGAGTCTCGTTTCCAATTGTATCGGGCGGATGGATGTGTACGGGTATGGGGGCGTCCATTAATTACGTGAGGCTTTTAGGGGGGGGGGGGCTAGAGTCGAGCCGAATCTCACCCATTCTCACGTGGGGGAGAGGGGGGGGGTCGTCTCGGCAAATATCACGTAATTTTTTTTCTCCGCAAGAAACAGTGTAAAATTGCGAGAAAACTGGGTTATATTAAGTAAAACATGTTTCTACACTAAAATTGGCTAAATCCGACACAATAGTTCCAGTAGTCACTCTTGAGACCACACATGAGTCCCCGTGGACTGAATTAGAATGAATATTCTTTTAAGAATTTTAGTAGTTCCTATTTAAGTATTTTATTGTTCGATTTTCTCACTGTGATTCTAGACTACGTTCTTAGTAGTCTTAAATACTAGTCTTAACTAGTCTTAAATAAAAAGAATTAAATTAATTATTTTTTTAAAATAAATCCAACGCAATCAAGCACAGATTAACGTATTTACACTAAAAATACGCATTTTGAAAAATCTCACGTGAGATAAGGGAGGGGGGGGGTGAAAAATCATCAAAATCGCCTCACGTAATTAATGGACGCCCCCTATGGAGACAACCTCATGAATCCATGGACCGTACATGTCAACAGGGGACTATTCAAGCTGGTGGAGCCTCTGTGGTGGTATGGTGCGTGTGCAGTTGGCGTGATATTGTAAGTTGGCATCAAAATTATAAATATGTGTTCTTAAAGGTCACCTAAATTGTTATATAAGAAACACAAAAAATTTAAGGTGTTAATTTTCAAACTTCTCCAGCTGTTGAACTTTGTAATGAGGGAGTGGGCCTAACCTCGGATATCAAAGAAATATATTTTAAATAATTTACAAGAGATTTGTAGCAAGCCATTGCCATTATTAGGAGATGCTGAATTCATGGAGAACACTCTTTTGCATTTAGTTGACCGAGGGAATATAATGTTGACTGAATGTGAGTAAGTTGCTCATTCATTTTTCGTCAACTCAAATTTTCGACAGTGGGATTGTTTAAATCAGTGTGTTTACTCTCTGCTCTTATTTTATTTAACATTTATGAAATATTTATATCATTAAAAGAAAACGGGAAATACCAGAAAGAAAATAATTGCACTCTAAAGTTTTTCATTAATTATTTATGAATAAATCTTTGGACTGAATGTCAGTCTAGTGTCTTGACAGACTTCATTAACATGCGGTGTGAAAAACGAGAATGACGAAGCATGATAGTAATCTGATGGATTGCGCCCACGTATCTTTCTTTCCATATTGAAAATGTTGAGAAGTGGAATGAAAAATCACCTTGTCCTTTCTTCGCGAAAACAGGCTTTGGAAGAAAACACAGTGTATCTGATTTCCCAGAGAATCCTATATATAATAGCCGTTGTCTCTGTATGACACTTCCGGGCTGTACTCATCTTTCAATTGAAGCCCTCAGTAAACAAACCGCCGGTTAGGCTTAATTTCAATTTCAGATGTGGATCAGAATTTTTTCTTATCTAAAAACAAATATCTTCTCCATCAAATCACGTTTGTTCAGCCTATTTTTCTATAAAACATTCAGAACTAAAAAAAATTGGATGTTTTTAGCTGTATATTTAACAGTTTTTAAAAATCTGTTTACTTTTGCGATGAATTCTGAAAGTAAACAAACTTGAATGTGAATGAATCGCGTAGTGAACTGTAAAAAAATGGATGGCAGTCTACTACTCCAATCGCATGAAAAACTAAATAAATAAAAAATAATGATAGGGTTTGCTTTTACAAGGTGTGGATTAAATGCAATATTTTAGATAATTCGGAATATTTTTTAACTTTCATATACTTTTTCCATTATGACGTCAAAATGACGGGTTACCTACTAGTGAATATAAATATGTGTCATAAATTTACAATTTCAATACATAGTACTGATTTTTTTTTGGGCATAAAATGCAGGCGAAATCATTTCTGTTAAGGCTGCTGGGTACAGACCCTATTGGTTGGTTGGTTGGGTTGTTTGGGTTTATTGGCGCAAGGTCCAGAGAGGACAAGCTGCGCCAAACACATGGTGAACAGTAACAGACAGACAGACCCTATTGGATTCGCTCACCTCAATGTAAACCTATGGAGAAAATTTGTCCAGGGATTGCCAACCTGAATTTAGAGGGTTTTTTTTTTTTACTGTACTCCGTAATATAGAAAGGAATTTTATACCTGGGGGAGCATTTTTCATTTTTTAAAAAATGCAAATAATATTTTAAAATTTAAATTATTCGGGGGGGGGAACCTGGTATAGTGTGTTTTAAACTCTCATAAATTCCTTTGGTGAACGAAATTTATAAAAGGAATCCTGTTGTAAGGTGCAGAAAAGTTCAGGCTATGTGAAAATATCATTTTTATTGGATTGTCAGCATTTATGTAGTTGTAAATAGTAGACAAATTTTCTCCATAAGTTAACATTGAGGTGAACGAATCCAATAGGGTTAGTACGCAGCAGCCTTAAGAATAGACGCGTACTTTAATGTCAGTGATTACCAGCTTTGTAATGTCAAAATCTATTACCTGGTATCCCCTCTTTAGTAGGCACCCAGTGGCTAAGTGGTTAAGGCATCAGCATGCCACTTCGGGGGCACGGGTTCGATTCCCGCATAAGACTTGGTTGTATTGTGGGGAAATCTTCAGTCTTCTACCTGCAAAAAGGATTCCCCATCTATAAAGGGGAGCTGCAATCCGTTTTCTATTGCCGGTGTCGTTGCTCGTTAATAAAAAACTCTTCTGTGTTTGAGTGATTTAGGGCCTGTTCACATAGGAGTCCGTTGCGTTGCGTTAAGGAAAAGATGACGTTGAGACGAAAATAAACCACTCATGTGCCTCCAAACGATTAGCAATGAAATTTTTAACGCCTATGATTGGTTTATTTTCGTCTCACCGTCATCTTTTCCTTAACGCAATGCAACGGACTCCTATGTGAACAGGCCTTTACTGTTTCTATTTCCTTGTATTCATATGTACACTGGAGTGGGGTATGACAGTCGTCAGCCCCAGGGGGGGGGGGCCTTAGACACACACACTTCTTTGGTGGCTGATTGTTTTGGAACGCTTCAGCTACTTTTGTTACACGTGTGGGAAAACAGACCGGGTCTTATGGTTTGAAGCCAATACCGAACGGCTACACTCATGCTAATAATGGGGCTCAAACCCACTGACTTTGAAAGCGAAATCTACCAATCTGTTTTCGTAATCATCGGCTCATCACTTATGAGGAATATAACATTGCTAATGCACCCCGAAAAAGAGAACTGTCACAGTTTTGCGTAAATGACAAATTTCAAAATGACTTATTGAAAAAGTGTACTTAGACTGAATTTTTTTTAACCACAATGTTTTTTCCGCCAGTTTTCAAACGATTTAATTTATAAATAAATTAAGGTAGAAACACAAAAAAAAATGAAATATTTTCCTGTGACCTGATACACTTCAAAAACTTTAATTACAACTCGTAAAATCGCCGCAAATCGTATCGAGGTGATCCATTTATTCTTTTTTTTTTTTTTTGTCGGAGCATATGACACATACGATTTAGAATGTACTGGGAAATATTCTAATCTTAATGAAAAACTTTTAGGCTTCAAAAGAACCAGGTCTGTTTAATGACGTTTATCAACGAAAAATTTTGGAAAGTATGTCGCAAATATTTCCTCTTAATTTCAATTTAGAATTCAAAATAAACTTTATCCGTCGGTAAGGTTTGACGGACTTGATATAAAAAAATGATGGATTGAATTAAAGTTCTAGGCTTAAAATGATTATATTTGGAAGCCATAAATCAACTGTCATTTGATAAAAGAAAGAGTATGCCGCTAAACCCAACAACTTTTATTTTACCTGTAATTCTTGTAAATTTAATATTTCAACTACATTAAAGGTCACAGAAGATCTGAAGTTTGAAAATTTGATAATGCGTAGGTTTTCATTTTTTTTTCTCTTGCTTTTCGCTCGTCACTTAACGACAATACCTAAAGCTAGGCGTCTTATTTTGGGGATGATTGGGATACCAAGATCAGGGCCTGATATGTCATGTAATTGAAACATCTGTAGAACGATTAAGGATGCTGTGTACTAACCCTATTGGATTCTCTAACTTCATTGTTAACCCATCGAGAAAATTTGTCGAATAATTGCCGACTTGGATTGAAAGATTTTTTTTTAATTGTACTTCTTAATAGAGAAAGAAATCGTACACCTTGGGGTATTTTTTGTTATTAAAAAATGCAAATAATATTTTTTTAATTTAAATTATTCGGGGAAAAAATCTGGTATAATGTGTTTTAAACGCTCATAAATTCCTTTGGTGGACGAAATTTATACAGTGAACCCTGTTGCAAAGTGCAGAAAAGTTCAGGCTGTCTGCAAATGCCATTTTTATTGGATTATCAGTACTTATGTAGCGGTAACTAGTAATCAAATTTTCTCCTTAGGTTAACACTGAGGTGAGCGAATCCAATATGGTTAGTAGCAATATGATTAATCCAATATGAAGCTCCTCGGAATGCGTATCAACAGTTTGGTGAAGTGGAGATTGCTGTCAAGAGTCTGGACATAGGATATTATTAAAAGTCAATTGAATTCTTCAAGCATTTAAAGGCTCACCTTTTTGATACCAAATTGAAGCCGGGTTATGAAGTATAGTTTCTGACTATCGGTGATTTTTCTCCATTAAAAGGGTCCCTCCATCGTGAATAATATTAGATAAAAAAATGTTGAGTAAATGAATCAACGACTAAAGGTTTAACATTCTGTAGAGAAAACATTGATCTGGGCTGGCCAAATTTTTTTAAATTAAAAACAACAGGTCATTACTTTAAAAAAGTCACAACAGCAACAAATATTAATGTTCAAAATCAAATGATTAATCCATTACGTTAAGTTTTACTGTTTAGTAAATAATACTATTTATTTAGCTATTTTGTATCGTAAGAAGGAAGGAGATATAGTGTGGCCTACACAACTGATGAACAAATCTCGGTCTTTATCATGATTTTGTCACATGCACTAAACGAAAACAAGAAATGGTGCAAAGAATCAGGATATATTGAACTTTTGTATGCACCACAAAACATAAATTACCCTGTTCATGAAATTACAGTGATTGATAAGTACTGCAAAAATTCTTCTGACGCATTTACAAGCAATCTAATATCAGGTAATATCTTTAAAGGACTTCAATACCTTAATTCAGGAAAGTGTTAACAACAAAAACCGCGTCCGTTAAAGGCTACATATTTTTCAACGGCCTTAATTAGATCTGTATTAAGTTTTTTCTGATACGCATAAAGCTCTTCATGTAATTGATAAGTTCAACTTATGCGGGCATATAAAATATTGTCGAAGTATGATTCTCCTGTTTTTTAAATCATATGAGTAAAACAGTGTTGTTACAAGATGCATAACTCGTACTGATAGCTTTTTTAAGCTTTCGTTTCAAAATTTCGCTTCCATAATTTGCATCCCTACTTTATATAACTTTAAAAATAAAGCGACTTAAAGTCTATTGAGATAGTAGTGTTTCCTTATTTCTAGAATTTTGATATAGACTGCAATAAAGGGTTTTGCATGAAAGGTTTCTAAAAAAAATTAAAATATGTCATTCTAATCTTTATATTATAGCTTCTTAACTATATAAATTACATAACCTTGATCCCTTTATACAGGGGTTCTGAAAGTCTATATACCCCCTTTTAAGGATATTTTGTTAAAAATTATTGAAATAAACTCTAAGCATACATAATTAAAGTGTAGGAAGAATAAATTCCGCAATCGTGAACTGAATTTGAATCCAAAAGGTCGTAGTGATAAAGAAATAAAAAAAATGATTGTAAAACACACACACGCTGTTAAAGTGCATCACTGTTTGCATTTGGTGCTGGCCAACGATGCAACGGGCCAACACGAGCGACTCCAAACATGTAAACCCAATGTGTGTGTGTACAACAGCCTCCAACACGAAACCTGTTCCCTCATAAATATCTCGAAGTATTTCCAAGGTTGTTCACTTTTTCTTTCGCCACAATAAGTGGCTCCTCCAAGTAATTTGAGGTCAAGTTATGCATTAAAAGCCCGAATACAGAATTAGGAGAATTACACAAAATGAATTCCAAAAACTGGATCAAATAACAATTCACTCTTTTGCAATGAGAGATCGTCGCTTCCTCATCATTCAAACGGTCGAAAGAATTTAATTTTTCTCCAAAGCCCGAAAAGCATTAATGTTTCCTCTCGAGCTCCGACCTTCCTCTGTTTGTGAAATGGAACGATGCAAATTACATATAAAATGTGTTAGTTCTTCTCTTTTTCCTCATCGGGCCGTTATTATGCATTTTCAAATTTTTGATGATGAGGTAAAACCAGTTTACATACTTCAATGTGGATTCCCAGCTAACTGGTATTAGGTTTTATTTCAGTGTTGCACTCTTTACACTGCTTGTTGCAAAATTAAACTTTTAAAATGAAGGACGATAGGTAATTATTTTTAAGTTCTTAGTTAAAATTCCAGCCAGCACACACACACACATACACACGTGTGTGTGTATGCGTGTGTATTTGTAAAATACTGAAATTGTCTTTTTAAAAATTCTGCATAATAATAACGAGAGTTTTGAGAAACTATTCTTTATTCAAACGTCCATATCATGTATATCAACGTCTATATATCATCATCTGGAAAAAAAATTGAATGATTACGTACGAAATAGAAAAAGTTTGCTAAATATAAGGTTTAGATTTTGAGGCTTTGATTTTGAGTTTGATTTTGAGTTTATAATAGTAACGAGAGTTTTGAGAAACTATTCTTTATTCAAACGTCCATATCATGTATATCAACGTCTATATATCATCATCTGGAAAAAAAATTAAATGATTACGTACGAAATAGAAAAAGTTTGCTAAATATAAGGTTTAGATTTTGAGGCTTTGATTTTGAGTACTGGTTAATTTTAAAACTGTTATTATGCGGATCGAAAGTTTTTGGTGACTAGAAAAAAAAATGTCGACAAATTATCCAATAGATAACAAAATCTGTAACATTTGAAACATCTGACTATTAACAGCTGAAGGTAAACAAATGTTAGTTTGTTAGTTAGCAGACACGGGGACGGGCTAATCTCGCGAACCGAGCATAGCAGGATATCGCGACTGGTACCGATATACGCGGACGGCCGAGACGCGTGCACTGATGCTATCCTCAACTTTCAAAAATTTAAACTTTTATAATTATTCAATTAAAACTGCCGAACTCAATAGAAGAGGACAGCAGAAAAAGTTGACATTCCGGGTGAGCCAGCTCCTTTCCGTTTCTCAAAGTTCCGTTCACCGATGTAACGGTGGCTCAGAGGTATTCGCTCCTGACGTCTAATCCTAAGGTCCCGGGTTCGAAACCAGCCGCCGTCGGGCGCAAGAACATATTAGAAGAACATAATTGAAATCCAAAAGAACATAATTGAAATAAATTTGAAGTACCAGAAATAATTTTAGTTTTAGGAAAGGAGAAGTTAAAGCCTTTAGAATTTTTTTGTAATTGAATGAGCTTTTTTGTTTAAAATGCAAAATTTGAAAAAGGGAATTTTAAATAATTATTTTTTTTTAAAATCTAATATATTTTTAAAAGGGAATAAACAGTTTTTAATCTTTAAGATATAAAGCCATTTCATTTTAAATCAAAAAAAGCAACACATCGGGTTGCCACTCAGCTAGTATGTATTAAAATACGAGGTACTGTATTTTATGCGCTTACGCTAAACCTCTTGGGAGTTTAATGTACTGCTGGTTATAATGAAACTGATAGTACAAAAAAACGTAGAGGTGGATCTGAATGGCGGAAAACAGCGAACTTGGTGGATGCTTCAATAAAAAAATGGTAAGAGAACTTGAAAAAGATATTTTTTCCTTCTGATATCATCATATTTTGTTGTATTTAAATAAGGAAAACACCTAACTGAACAATCATAACCCTTATTTTCGATATGGGGATGATTGGGGATCCTAAATTTTCTCGAAACGTCAAACGGCGTTGTTGATTGTTCCTTGAAACATATCTCGGGGTATGACTACGATATGCTGTGCTAATCTAGTCTTCAAATGAAAGTGGCAGTTCTCAAAATGCATGATAGTCATCAAATTCGGGAAGCTCCAATTGCTACTGGATTTCTACAAAGATAAGTGCTAATGCAAAAATGACATCTACCATTATGGTTTCTGTAACTGACCGCAAAACTCCCCATAGCCACACCCAACTTGCTTGCTTCTTCGAATTTCTTCATTTTATTCTTCAGTGCATTTATCGTAAAATGACCTTTGCAAACATCTTTTAAATTACTAGAATCGTGTAAAGCTGCATTGGCGTTACAGCTGCTTGGCAAAAGAGTTCCACTGACAAAGTAATGTGTTTTCAGAATGTACAGGGCAGACATCACGTTTTAAATTTGTGCCCCTTGAGACTCTTGTGAATCACTGCAATATATTGGAAAAGGAGCATGTTCTCTCCCTTTTTCAGCAATTCAAGCCACTCGATGGTACTAAAGAAAACTGTTTTTCTTAACTAGCTCTCTTCCACGAGTTCTATTAAAGTACCCACCAATTTCAGCTAGGATTTCTCGAGTAGATCTTTCTTTATATCACTCTGAGCTTTATCAGTGTAATTATAACTATCCCTATTCTGTTGATTTTTTTTTTAAAGATTTTGAACTTGAAATGTTTATTTTCCTTGAAAAATTCAAAATGAATCAATTTTGCTCAGCTACCAAAATTTATTTTCATGTGCAAAATTAAATAAATTTCGTTTTTTAACATCATTATCAAAGATATAAGATAGAGGAAATCAAATGAAAGTAAATATAGGAATCATAATATTAAGAAGGGCAAAGTTATGCTTGTGAAACAGGATTTATTATAAACCCTAAAAGGGCTGCTGTCGTCAAAATGACGTCACAATTATAGAGACAATCTGATTAACATTCCAAATATGTCAAAGGATTTTTGGTTGTGTAAAAAGCTATATGTATTTGGTGCTAAGCATAAAGGATTTTATTCAGTAATGGTAGACAAACTTGGCTTACTCTGTATAAAACACTGAATCGGGAAAACGTACGTCGAATGAGTTATGTAACCTTATGCCGAAACACTATGATTTTGAGAGTATATTTTCTCATGTAAAAAGTTTATTTTCTTCAAAAACAAGATTTAGGAATCAGACCATTTTTTTGTTTACATCCATTCTAAAAACTCTATTGTATTAATATTGAAGAGTTTTAAGTCACTTACACAACCATGTTTTTCAAGTGAATATTTGTGCAGGTATTAAATATCTGATTTCTTCCTAATCTGAGCTATTATAAAAATCAAGAAAAGTTGATAGGATTATAATTCTAATTTTATAGAAAGTATTCTAATGTAGGCCCACATAAAATTAAATGCCACACACATAGTGAGATGGTTAAATCACAAACATTTTTGACAGCCGGTGTCATTGCAATCAATACGAGACATCTATTAAGCAAAATTTCCCACATAAAAAATTAACAGAATAAATGTATAAAGATATGGTAGTTCATATGCAGACTGAGAACTTTTTTTTTTAACGTGTCAAAATTTATTCAAAAGGTATCGATAAATATTTTTACAAATGTTACATATCCAAAAATATTTATATTCTATGATTTTATTTACTGAGGTGTGGATTTATGAAAAAAAAGATGGAAAAGGGAAAATTCGACATAAAATGTGCCTTGTAGAATTGTGCTGTTAAAAAATATTCCAAGTTATGAAACGCGCATATATTCATAGAGAAAAAATAAAACCAGCTTGCGAATCACTCACAAATTAACAACCAAACTTTATTTTTCTCTTCATTGGCAGCTGCATTTAATGCAAGGCAAACAAATGTAGCGCGGTATTTCCAGATATCTCGTGCCATTTGACCAAAACTTGAAGCTCAGAAAACGTGCAGACAACCTTCATAACAGGTTTCGTAACATTCACAGTGAAAGATAATGAGACAGATTGACAGCAAAGTTCTCAATTATTGTTCCGTTTTTTTAACTGTTACCGCGGAAAAACGCTATACGCAGATTTCAATTTTTATTTTTGATAAAAAATAACTTTTCCGTAAAAGGGGTTTAACCATGTGATAAAAATAACTTACAGGATAGAAATCCATTTTTGAAAATACTTTATGCAATATTTATTGAACAAGTTACCTCTCCTGTACATGTTACTACTCCTCACTCTCTTTTTAGCTAAAGACGAGAAAGCTTTAGAGTTTTTAAGATGTAAGCGTTATAGAACACGCGGTCTTCCTTTGGCGTAGAAACCCGTTTTAATCGGTTCCTTTTTTCTGACCAGCTGAACCAATATTTTTAACTTTTGAAACAAGCATACTCGCTGCAGAGTGATTTCTTGGAATTCTTTACGTAATATGAGGCTTAAAAATTCTTCCTCACAGAAAGTAACAAAAACACTTATTCTTAGATACATCAAGTGCACGTAATTTGCCATCTTGGCATAGGCATGACTGTAATTCTTACGGAGATCTTATAAAACTAAAATAAGCGTAAATGCAATATTGTATCCTTACCGAAGCTCGCTGATCTTATCTAAAGCAATAGGTAAGTAATATTACAGAACATACATTTGTTTTGATTTTTGATAAACTTTTTTGTTTTAACTGATATTTCTCCCCAAGTGTCCTAAAACGCGGGGATTCATTTGTTGGTCGACGGTCAACCCAACTCCTGTCGTTTGTATAAACTACAAGATTTAAATAAATGAACTGCAAATCACAGCGTAAAGTATTCAGAACGTGAAATTCCCATTAATGCCCGAAGGGACTAGGGATTAGGAATGTTCTTTCTCTCTCACTCTCTCTTTCTTAGAAGTCCAGCGGTCGTTGGTTCGATTCCATCTCTTGGCAAGTGCTCGTTATAGAGGCACTTGACCGTGGAAAGTTTTTGCGTGTGAGTGAAAGCTTGGCTACAATGGACTGTTGTTTCCAACGCGGTAGGCACTTTGTCTATTATGGCATTAGCCCATCCACACCGCGATTTTTTTGGCTTTTTTATTATGGGAGCACAATATAGGTGAGCCAACATAGTTCTCTAATCCCAGGTTTGTCCAAAGACAAGCCTGGGATTAGGGAGCTTGTCTTTCCCAGGCTTGTCTTTGGACAAGCGGTAATCGAGCCCACAACCTGGCGATAAAGGCACTGAGAATACCCGTGGGCCAAACCACTACGCCATCCAGCTGGTACATTGGCCAAGCTAGAAGGGCGCTTAAGTTTCGGTCAAAAGAGCGTAAGAGCTATGTGAAAAAAAAATTCCACGTCATCTATCACCTCCCATTCTTGGTATCCAGACCATAAGTTTATTTTTTTAAAGGCGCTTATTCTTTACACTCGCAGTTTGATTACCGAAAGAGATTATTACGAACATTTCTTCATGGCAAGTTAAAACTTGCATAACGATAACAGTACTGTCACATATATAAATGCAGCTTTAAAGGATATAATGTGATAATTTCCCCCCTCCATTTTATAATTTATTTAATATTCTAGGGTCCGTTTTATGTTTCTTGAATTTTATCTGCTCCATACTTTGCTACTCTTTTATCATCTCGTGATAGCATTTTGATCCATCACAGTTTCACTTTTGGGAGAAGGCAACACTCTTTGGTTATCATTTTACCTGCCTTGGTTTACTTTGTAGGTGTTGTCTTGTTCTGTTCCTGGGAAGGAAACTGAATTTGCTTTCAAAATTCTCTTGGTCTGTTCTCGCAGGGGAAAACTGTGTTTTACTTTGAAATTTGAAATTAGTTTAATTCACAGAAATGTATAGTGGATATATGCATAAGTTTTTCTAATCCCGTGAAAAAAGCATTGGAGATCCGTCAGGTAACAAAAAAAATCCAAAATATCCATTTTAAAAAAAGATCATCGTTGGAATATAATAATTTAAATAAAAATAAAAACTAAGTATGTGAAGTGAACACTCTGCGTGGTTGGATTAAAAAAAACAACATCCTGTGTAGCAAAAGAAAATGGGGATGAAGGGGTGAGGGATTGTAGCTAGAAAACGAAACCGTAATATTCCGGAAGATGCAGGTGTTTAGACACTGGCTTCGAAGTCCCAAGATTGTTGATTCGATTCCTTTCTGTGATAGGCGATCGTTATATAAGTGTAAATTGGAAGAAATAATAACAATCTATATAAATAAAAATGTAAATGTTCGTTTGTTCAAAACCTCAAATCTCCGAAAGTTCTGGACCGATTTCTTTGAAATTTTGACACAACTTTGCATTCCAATACGTGAGTGTTTTTATGTACTTATTATATAGATGCCACACCTGTGACATTTATAAACATTTTTTTTAAAACAAACGCTATCTATATTAATCCGCCATCTTGCTTAACGCATAAAGCAAACCGGGCCGACCAGCTCAAAATCGGCAACGCGATGAAAACAAACGAGTGAGTCATTCACAGCGTGAATTTCCTTAAAATGAATTTTTAATTTTTTAATTTTTTTCCTATTTTTCAAACTTCTTTATTATAAATAGATCATTTGAAGATGTACTGATTTTTGGGGGATTTAAAAGTGAAAAAAAAATTAGATTCGAGTGTGAAGTAATTGGATATGGCTGATTCGATTTGGGTATTTTTCTACAATTCATTTGGAATACATTCATTTCTACAATTCATTTGGAATGGTGAGTTCAAACGCTGTAATTTTTATTTAAAGCATGTTTTATTTAGCACGCCATTTTTTAAATTTGAGTTTAAATTTTGTTTATTTTAAGTTTCTTTTTTATTTACATAAGAACTTACTTTATTAATTTAAAGCATGTTTTATTTAGCACGCCATTTTTCACGGCGCGGAAATTTAAATTTTGTTGAGATATAAAAATGTTCGTCACTACGGCCGTCCAGACCTATTCATTACATTCACATGCAATCCAGCTTGGGACGATATACAAAAGCTCTTGCTTCCTGGGCAATCGCCGATGGATAGGCATGACATCACAGCACGTGTTTTCAGACAGAAGCTGAAATCGCTGATGGATTTCATGGTAAAACATGAAGTGTTTGGGTCTGTGCGCTGCTGGATGTACTCAGTGGAATGGCAAAAGAGAGGATTGCCACACGCACATATACTAATCTGGCTCTATAATAAAATCACTTCAAACGAAATAGACGATGTAATATGCGCTGAAATACCCGATGCCGACGTCGACAAGGATTTGCATGAAGTTGTGACAAAAAATATGATACACGGACCTTGCGGTACACTGAATCCAAAATCACCATGCATGATAGATGGAAAATGCTCTAAGCGATATCCTCAAGCTTTAGTATCTAACACAGTTACAGGAAACGATGGATATCCCTTATACAGAAGAAGATCAGCAGAAGATGGCGGTAAATTAGCAACCATACAAAAGCGAAACCGTGACATCGAAGTAGACAACCGGTGGGTTGTTCCATATTCGCCTTTGCTATCAAAAACGTACAAAGCGCACATAAACGTGGAGTACTGTAATTCCGTTAAATCGATAAAATACATTTGTAAGTACGTGAATAAAGGCAGTGACATGGCAGTTTTTGGCGTGCAACCAGAAAGAAGTGATAGGAATGCGGTCACACATATCGATGAAATCGCACAGTATCAGGCTGGAAGATACATAAGCAGCAATGAAGCTGTATGGCGAATTCTTTCATTTCCCATACATGAACGAAGTCCAGCTGTTGTTCACTTAGCAGTACATCTAGAAAATGGACAATGCGTGTATTTCACAGCTGCAAATATGCAACAAATAGCCCTGAATCCACCAGCTACAACGTTAACTGCTTTCTTCACGTTATGTCAAAATGACGCGTTTGCGAAAACTCTACTGTATTCGGAAGTGCCTACATATTACACATGGAACGCGAGTAGAAAATCATTTGAACGACGCAAACGAGGAGAGCGAGGCGACGGTCAACCTGGCATATTCAAAGAAACTACGCTAGGCAGACTGTACACCGTGCATCCCAATCAAGATGAATGCTTCTTTCTTCGCATGCTGTTGGTAAATGTGCCTGGTCCAACGTCTTTCCAGCAATTGAGAATTGTCAACGGCGTTACACATGCCACTTTCCGCAGTGCATGTCAAGCTCTGAATTTATTGGAGGACGACCGACACTGGGATGTATGCATTAATGATGCATGCAACACGTCAAATCCAAATAAAATTCGTGCGTTGTTTGAAATCATATTGACCGCCTGCTCTCCTTCATCTCCAACAGAGTTATGGGAGAAATATAAATCGCACATGGCTGAAGATATTTTCCGTCGAATACGAGAGGAAAATTCAAATATTATGGATTTCACAGCAGAAATCTACAACGAAGCATTGATAATGATTGAAGATTTGTGTTTACAAATTGCGAACAAAGTTCTCAATCAATTGGGAATGCCATCACCAAATCGATCTGCTGCTGCTCCGTTCTATGTAGAATTGCGTCGTGAACAAAATTATAACACGGGTGATCTTTTGTCGTATGTGCAATCAAATATTCCTAAGCTAACGCTTGAGCAAAAAGGCATTTACGATCAAATAATGCAAACTGTCTATAACGGGGTTGGAGAAATTTTCTTCTTAGATGCGCCAGGAGGAACTGGTAAAACGTTCCTAATTAGATTGATTCTGGCAGCAATTCGATCCCAAAATGACATAGCCTTAGCTCTTGCGTCGTCCGGAATAGCTGCGACATTGCTACCTGGTGGAAGAACTGCACATTCTGCTTTGAAATTGCCACTGAACATGCAATTTATTGAAACTCCCATGTGCAACATTTCCAAAGCATCCGGAATGGGAAAAGTATTGCAGAAATGCAAACTTATTGTTTGGGATGAATGCACAATGGCACACAAAAAATCGCTCGAGGCTCTTCATCGATCACTGCAAGATTTGCGTGGAAACGACAGACCATTTGGGAACGCATTAATATTGCTTGCAGGAGATTTCAGGCAAACATTACCTGTAATTCCTCGATCGACACCAGCGGATGAAATAAATGCTTGCCTAAAGTACTCTACTTTGTGGCGACACGTAAAGATGTTGAAATTATCGACAAATATGCGTTTCCATCTGCAAAACGATCGATCGGCTGAGTTATTCTCACATCAATTGCTGGAAATTGGGAATGGAAAGATGCCGGTTGACCTGACATCAGGAAGAATTACATTGCCTCATAACTTCTGCAATTTAGTATCGTCAAAAGAAGAATTGGTTGAAAAACGGCACACGGCTTGCAGTAAAAAAATTACTGAGCAATGTCATAGAAGGAACGATCTTGACAGGACCATTCAAAGGTGAAGATGTCCTCATTCCTCGCATTCCCATGATTCCAACAGATATGCCATTTAAATTTAAGAGATTGCAATTCCCAATTCGATTGGCGTTTGCAATCACCATCAATAAAGCTCAGGGCCAATCTTTACAGTTGTGCGGGTTAGATTTAGACACGGATTGTTTCTCACATGGACAATTATATGTTGCGTGTTCTAGAGTTGGAAAACCAGACAATCTATATATCTGCACAAACAATGGAAAAACCAAAAATATTGTATATCCACAAGTATTTAGTTAAAAGTAGATATTTACATACACATAATTTTTATGTTTTGGATTACATAAATTGCGATTACTGTTTTATTCAGTTTTAAGTTCATTGCAATGCTCTTGGATATACAATGTTTTTGGTGATTCCATTTGGCCAGTGGCGCACCCAGGGGGGGGCCCAGGGGGCCCTGGCCCCCCCCAAAGAAGTAGAAATATTGATTTTGCATTATAAATATTTTTTTTCGTTCATCTCGGCCCGCCCCATGCATTATAAATATTTTTATCCATTCATCTCGGCCCCCCCCAAGAAAAAATCCTGGGTGCGCCACTGCATTTGGCTATATACAAACAAATCCCTTGGTTTTCCTACAGATGAGCATGCAACGTATAATTGTCCATGAGAAAAACATATTCTCCAAATTCAATCCACATACTTGCAATGATTGACCTTGATTTGTTTATCGTTATTACAAAAGCCAGTTTAATTGGAAATTGCATATCTGTTGGTATCATTGGTATTCTTGGTATTAGCACATCCTCTCCTTTGAATTTACCAATTCAAATTGTTGCTTCAATTTCATTGTTTAATAATCTTTTGACTGCCAATATGGTACCAATGCAAAGACGGGTAGGTCAATGTTTCTTAGAAGAATGATAGGAACACCAACCTTCAGATTAATGGTGTGTGGTAGCAATCCAGATAAATCAAGTGAATTTAAGAATTCAGTTGGATAATTTACTGATGCTTCTTGATTTATAACAGTATCTATTGATTTGTAAGTAGCTGGCTCTCCTGGTAACATATGTTGAATGCTGATATTAATGAAATTTACATCCACATTTTTCACAGCTAATATTGCACGTTCACTTAACCATTGATGACTTTTGTAATTTTGTTTGATATCTGGAAATACACATTGAACCAATTTTTCCTGTGAGTGAGTGATACTGTAAAAGTCGTTTGGTAATTTAATGCAGCCTGTTGTTTCTTCAGTTGTAATTTTTCCATTTCCAATATCCAATAATTGTATTACAAAATGTTCTGCAGAATGATCGTTTTGTAATTTAACACGCATGTTTATCGTCAATGAACATTTATTAACATGTCTCCACAAATGTGATGCTTTTAAACACGCATTTAGTTCATCAGCTGTTGTTGCATGTGGAAAAACAGGTAACTGTCGAAAATCACCTGCTAATAATATTAGTGCATGACCGAATGGCCATTCGTTTCCACATAAATCTTGCAATGTTCGATCAAAACCAGCAAGTACTAAAAACTGAACTATAAAATTTTTTGGGGGGTAATGTTACTCGCGTCCGTAGCATACTTGAAGCTACAGGTGCCTCCTGGGTAGTGCTAAATGAGTAACAGCTTCGCAGCCTTTATAAATTAAACATATTAGAAAAGTGCTCTCTCTTTTCCATTTAACCAGACTGAGCCACAGCAACGCGTGGCCGGGTACAGCTAGTTAGTTAATAAAAGAACTTCTTGTTTGCTGAGAGAATCTGTAGCCTGTGTAATTTACTGTAATTTTTAGTAATTTATAGTTAACACTTTAAGATTTTACTACCGCTAAATTACAATATTAAAAATATCCTCCATTAAAATGACTTCTTTGCTGTTTTAATCAAATTAAATCGTTTCTAAAAGGAAACTGAGGTTTAGTGAAACGTCTGAGTTCAAATGGAATATGTGCGAATATTGAAAATATAAGGAAAAGTAAGTTCGCAACGATGATCAAACGATCACCTAAATTACAGAATCTTTTTTTACCATAACTACCATAACTTGCCTGGTACCATAACTTGTAGACAGAATCTAAATAATCTGTGTTAAGAGGTGATGTTAATATTCTGTTTCAATATTTCGTAATTAAGGTTCCTTGCAGGGTACATAAGGACTAAAGAAAAAGATTTCATACCTTTCCTACACCCATCATCAAGGGAAAATATTAAGGTAGAAATTAAACCAAACTTGATACCCAAATTTATTAATCCAAAATGGTTTGAAAATTTTAATAATTTTCTTTAAAGTAGCTCATAAATTTGATTTTACCCACGTTTTACAATGACAAATAATATTATACTAATTTTAGGTTGGGATATTAACACATGGAAGACCTAACGAAATAATGAAAAGAGCACACTGAGTTTTTAAAGGATACATGGCGTTAGTCCAAAGCTTCGACATTTGATAACATTTTGATATTATCCATCATAGAAATTTTAAAAATAAAATCTAATTTTAAACATGTGTAATTCTGATTCTCATCTTTGTATGCATATCAGTGAAGCAAAATATGTTTAAGAGACTTAAAATTGTATTGAAAGTATTTAAAATGAGATAACTGCTAGGAAAAGGAAAAGAATAATAAGACAAATGGAAAATAAACTACCTTACTTACATATATCTGAGCCAGCTACAAGTATTTAGGAATATAACGCCTAAACTAATGAGACGAGAAACTTTTCATGAAGAATAAAGTTGACTTTACAATCGAAATTTGAGAACAGAGTTTAATTTTTAGTAATTTATAGTTAGCACTTTAAGATTTTACTACCGCTAAATTACAATATTAAAAATATCCTCCATTTAAATGACTTCTTTGCTGTTTTAATCAAATTAAATCGATTCTAAAAGGAAACTGGGGTTTAGTGAAACGTCTGAGTTTAAATGGAATATGTGCGAATATTGAAAATATAAGGATAAGTAAGTTAGCAACGATGATCAAACGATCACCTAAATTACAGAATCTTTTTTATTATTATTATTAAACTCTCTACACATTTCCTTCCAGTGTCTAAAGCAAACTGTTGTCATTGTATATGATAAGTTTTATTGCATTTTATATTATTTTTAGTTATCCATTTCTCTGAGCTCTAAATTAGTTATTTCGATTGCTCATTTATTGGTTAGAATAACTAAACAATGGTGCCAACTGAACAATGATTAATTTGATTATTTATTATCATTCACTGTACAACACTTTTGACACTGATTAATATAAATATTTTACAACTGTGATATAAAAGACACGTGATTTGTTTTTCAACCAGAACAAATTGTCAATTGATATAAGCAGGATTCTTCGTTAACATCATGTTTAGAGATAAGACTGCTCTCTCTATTAAAACTAACAGTATCAGCAAAAAAATAGTTATTTGAAAAACATAAAAAAATTTCCTCTAATTTTTTTTTTTATAAAATAAAGCATTTTTGCTTTTTTTACAAAATTAGTAGGCCTTATGAAAATCACAAGAACAAAATTAATTTAATTTACAAGCGTTAATTTACAGCAAGTTCAATTTTTGTAAAACGAACTAATTTTAAAAATATAAGCAAATTATATTTCACAAAAACCTTTAATTTCTTTTATTTTTCTCAAAAGTGGCTTCCAAATAAATTTTATTGAAACAATTATTTTTTTTTGTCCACCAGGATATACTCGGGAAATTTGGTTAGAATAGTTTCACTTGGTTTGAAAAAAAATTGAATCAGGAAATTTGAAGGACAATTTTCGCTTTAGTAGCACAAGTTTCTTTTCTCTAAAGCTTTTCAAAGCTTTTCATAATATTGAAATAGTCATAAGCAGGAAGTATTAGATATGTTATGCCACCATCTTATAAGACTTTTTTTTCCAAAACCTGTCTTGATTTGGAATTTGAAATCGTTAACTTTTGGACCTACCCTGGCAGGTAAAGTGATAAAGATATATACTTCACAAGGACTTAGGTTAGTTCAAAAGGACTAATTAAAAAATGAGAAAAAATGCTAGATACGCTCTTCAGTCATTTCATATTAGAAATTTCATGCTTTAATCATAATTTAATTTTCTTAAATATAAAATGTATGATTATTTTCAAATATTTTTTGTTTTGAATAATTATTCCATAATAAATTGGTCCACATTGTGTAACAAACGAAACTAACGTTATTCTACTTACGGAGCCAATATTTAATAAAATAATCGATTTAAAGGAGAATGTAACATGATTGTCAATAACAAAAAATCTGATGGATGTCTGAATTTACGGCCGCTTTTACATATTTGGAGAATTGACCTTGCACTGAGCATAATCTTAGTTGATAAAAAGGTTTTAGCTTTCTTGAAACCTGCCATAGTCGTTCTGAACGGCCCAAACTAATTTTAATTACAATATCAGTAAATGAAAAAAAAGTCCTTTCAGTTTTACGTTATTTTATGAATACCGCTAAGAAAGAATGCGGGTTAATGAAGTTCCATTTTACTCAGCGTTATCTGAATAGGAGAACAACTAATGTGTATTCATTTCCCAAACATATTGTTATTCTCTGCGTAAATACATTGTGTGAACTTTCTAAACTGAGAATAGGCCATCCACTTCCATCTAAATTAACAGCATTTGAGAGAAGCCTATTTTAGTATATTCTTCACGACTTGACCTAATTAGTATTCAGCTACTAATCTGCAGAGGAATGTAACAGCGATTTCTGTACCTTAGCAGACATTGACACCCGATACATTCTTGAAGAATATTTCGTGTTCATGCACTATCAAATAACTAGCTATTCTAAACAGATACGAAAGTCTTGTTTATTCATATACGACCAGATTCTATTATGAATTTAAGAGACTAAGGAATTTTAGTCACACACTGCAGTGATAATGTATCTTATTCAGGTGTATCTAATCTATGTGTTTGGAAGAAGTATCACACCGTATATGTTTGTTTATAACGTCACGAAAAGTAAAGCCGAATTAAAATATAATTACTTAGAGCATTCTCGTGGTTACACTTATTATATTTACATCATTAAGAATTTGATTAACAAATTATCCAAAATTCTTGATGCGAAAATGAAAGAAAAAAAAGTATTATGTGTTATATTCATTCAGAACAAGCAAATGATTTTATTCGAAGAAACTAAATTGAACATCAAACTACCTGTCCGAAGTTTAACTTTTTCACGGAATGATGTTTATCTAATCTTTAAGCAAATAGAAAGGCTTTATTACAGGGAATAATTCATTCAGAGTTCAAGGAAACAAATTGATATTATTTGCCCATAAATCTAGCGAATAGTAATTATAACTAGTACTTGGAGACCATGGGTATTATTCGTAAATTAAAAAATTAATGGAAACAGAATCACAAAAAAATAACGCATAAAAGTGACTCCTATAACTTGTACTTGGAGACGATAGATCTTGGGTATTATTATTAAATAAAAAAAATAAATAAATAGAAACAGAATCACGAAAAAATAACACATAAAAGTCACATAAAAGGGATTCTTATAACGTGTACTTGGGAACCATAGAACTTGAGAACTATTCAAAACTAAAAAACGAATAGAAACAGAATCTCGAAAAAATAACACATAAAAATCACATAAAAGGGATTCTTATAACTTTTACTCGGGAACCATAGATCTTGAGAATTATACAAAAACTAAAAAATGAATAGAAACAGAATCACGAAAAAATAACACATAAAAATCACATAAAAGAGATTCTTATAACTTTTAGTCGGGGACCATAGATCTTGAGAATTATTCTAAAACTAAAAAATTAATAGAAACAGAATCACGAAAAAATAACACATAAAAATCACATAAAAGAAATTCTTATAACTTTTACTCGGAGACAATAGATCTTGAGAATTATTCAAAAACTAAAAAATTGATAGAAACAGAATCACGAAAAAATAACGCATAAAAGTCACATAAAAGTGATTCTTATAACTTAAAGACCATAGATCTTGGGTATTATTCATGAATTAAAAAAATAAATAGAAACAGAATCATGAACAAACAACACATATAAGTCTTATTTTAGAAATTAATTTTTTTTTGTTTTCGAAAATGATGTCAAAGGTAAAAAATGCATCAAACATAAACTGTAAGAAAGACTTATCGGCGAAGTATGCGTTTACTTGGTTTTCTGATTAATCTAGTTATCTCCTTCCTGAAGAAAATGTTTGGTCCAGGATGCAAAATTAATTTTTTCTTTATTTGCTCACATTTATATTGCTTTTCCCCCCAAATATTCCTTTATATGAATATCACTATCCGCATAAAAATACTGTTTCTAGATAATTTGAAATATAAATTTCAGAGCATGTTTTAAATTTTGATATATCTGCTGAACCATTTGTATATTTTTCTAGTTTTTGTGTGTTTCAAATTATTTTGCCTTAAGGACTCATTAAAACACTATGCTTAAGTTTTTTTTATTACTCTAGAGTGTAAAAATATAATTTTTTTCAGAGTAGATTTTGCTCGGGGAAAAATATTTTCAAAACTTTTATTCTAAACCAAAAATTCCGAAAACGGTATTATGAAAATGCAACAAAGAAACGTTAAAGATAGCTTCTAGAGGATTTTAGATGTATCCTTTTAAAGATGGCAAATCAAAATTACTCTCTGCGATAAACAGGCTTAAAGTATTTATGAATAATAGTGCAAGCATAAACAGTAAATTATAAAAATGTTGTAACTCACAATTCAGTCATCTTAGAAACAGGACGTTTGGGGACTTACGGTAGCCTAGTGGTAGCACGTCGGCTTTCGGTGCTGAGGGTGCTCGGATCGAATCCCGACAGGCGCTATTCAATATCTCCGTGTCTAGGCCAGATATGGGCACGTTAAATCAGTAGATCGGAAAGTCCCTCTATGAGGTCAGAGAGGGGGGGAGAGGGTACTTTCCCCCTAGAAGTCACCCTTGGGGGGGGGGGGGTGCTCGGTCAAAATTGAGGTCACACCTGGCTCAATCGGACTCCGACCCTTGAGGTGCCCTTTAAAACTGGAGCCGCACCCCTCAGCCCGCTAGCCTATATAGTCCGTATAGGTAATTTATATATATTTTTAGTTTTTCTGCTCGAATAAGTTTTTAAAATTCTTTGTTTACAAACCATGTTCACATTCTCTCGAACATTTAATTTCTAAATTTTTCCTTTTAAGGTCCAAAGGTAGCCTAGTGGTAGCGCATCGGCTTTTGACACTGAGGGTGGTCGGATCGAATCCCGACAAACCCTATTAAATACCTTCGTGTCTAGGCCGGATATGGGTACGTTAAATCCGTAGACCGGAAAGTCCTTCTTTGAGGTCAGTGGGTGGGGAAGGTACAATCCCCCCAGATGTCGTCCTTGGGTGTCCACAGTCAAAATTGAGGTGGCATCAGAGAGGGGGCTGGTACACCTATACGGTGCTCACATGGAAAGCAACCAACGATTTTCGCGGATTATGTGCGAATGTCTTGATTGACAAGTACCCCGCATTGGCAAACAACAAACAACATTTTTCCTTTTATGATGCGCGGATAATCAACAATCTTCCAGAGAACAGTCATATGTTTAGCGCATTTGAAAAGGGTTACTCCAGGGGAATTAGTTTCAAAGGACAAGAGTGTTACAGTTATACCTAATGGTAGGAAAATCACAAACCAAAAAAACTTGAAACGAAGGCTATCAGCTGGCTTGCATCTGCAAAAATTCACATTGCAGCCCTGCAAGAAAAGTGACACAACTCAAAAATGCAGCACTTGAGAAAAATCAACTTAAAGTGTACGATACAGCTTGAATTAGCATTACAATAAATCTGATACAACTACCCTCGGGTGGACAAATTGCGAGATAAAGATGTGTCGCTTTCCGTGCACGATGGGGCACTTCCTACATATTTTTCAATGATATAACCTCGAAATTACCCTTTTTTAACTTATGTCTCTTTTCTTGCCGTTGTGCGACATGTCAATAGCTGCTATTGGACAGCTGAAAACATCCAAAACGAGATGAAAACAGTTTCATAAAACCAGTACGGAGCTTCCTATCTCCAGCCAGTGGATGAATACCGCAGCGTCTTCATAAATTTATCTTAAGTGGTGTAGAGATACAAACGCAAATAAATTTAAGATTGTAGATTGTATAAAATTAAAATACATAAGAAGAGTTTTAAAAAGCAGCACATTACCAAATCTCTTATGTAGTCATGTAAGAATTGTAAATCATCTTCGCTTTTATAACGGATGCTTCAATACCATTTAGCCGATGAATATTCAAAAACAGTTGTTTTCAATAATAAAATTATTCTACATATTTATAGATAGAAGAATTCATTCTTATCTCTCCCCCTTCGAATAACGCGATCAAAACCAGCTGACGATAGCTGCGTAAATAGCAGTTCCAAAGATGCACGTGTCCTGCGGGAACAACTTTGAAAATTCCCTAAACGTTTAGAGAACTTGATAAAAATGCAATTAGAATACGCGGACAAAACTCAGACTTGCTTATTTTTAAACGTACTTTGCTGTCGTAGTGCGATCTAAAGACACCCTTTGTCTTGATACGTCGTTTTCATTCCAGGCTGACAAAAGTGTATTGTTTGTTGAATCTCAAACGAAAAATTGAATAGATATCAATCTCGTGTTTGTTATGTTTTTCTAACCTATGTTTCTTTGCTAGTCTGGAATTCCAATGTGCTATTGTTTGTGACTTGTTTTTATTCTATGTGTTTTTCAGTGCTCGGGAAAGAATTGAACGATATCATCTACTTGCTAGAAAATACCCCTTGCCCGAAACATCAAAAAATCCCATTGCCAAGATATATTGTCAGATAATACATCCTTACTGTACTATAATGATAATTGTCATATATTACATGAGCTCAACTGTAGAAATCCTTCAATCCAACAAATAAAAAAAAAATGCTTCATTAAACTTTTTTTCATATTAACTGAATGGTGACAAGCAGTTTACCATTTTTCAGAGAAGAATGTACATTATAGACGTACTAAATTAAACTTTTCCTTTATATTTCTTCAGGTAAGTATATAGAACATAGCCTACCACTTTGTTCTTTTTCAATTTAGAGAAATATATCTTTATCGTAAATGCGTCTAAAAATGAATATCGTGTGATTTTCTTACAGACAATTACAAATCCTCTCTGAATGCAATCGTTACAAGTCTCACTGTCTTTATTGTTATAGAAGATGTGGGCCAGTTATTACTCAGATCAGAATACACCAACAATTGCTGTTATGAAGAAAACCTTGAGCTAAATTTCTCTCAAATTAAGACGAAAGACAGCAGACTTCCCTTCGTTTTTCATGACAGTGTACTCTTCGTTTGACAGATCAACTTATATGTTTGTTACCGCATTACAATCCATATATCGTTCCTCCTACAGGTTATATAGGTATAGCTATATAATCTGTAGTAGAGTTATACCTACGGATTATATAAAATAATGAAGAAATGTGATTGATTTGGATGCATAATTCTTGAGTAAACTGAGTTGCATGTAGGAATTTCAATTTTGTTCTTTTTCTCGTTAACCCAAAAGACCATTAAGAGAGTCTAATCCAAGCTAAGAAGAAAAAATAACTGTTTGAAAGTCAGCTGTGAAAATTTAACATGGGGAACTACGCAGAATATTTCTATATATAAACGTAAAAGAAGATTGCGTTTTATTTATATAAATTAACCAAATCAGACTGATTGCTAAAATTTAAGAAGTTAATAAATAAACTCGTTGAAATAGCACATTTCTATAAAGTTAGTTCTCCTAATAAAGGAAACCAAGAGGCTTGGATACGGAAAAAGTACCAAAGGAACCCTGTAACATTCCAAAATGGTGGCAAAAAAAACAATAGTTGGTAGATACGAGGAATTGGGCTTTAATTCTCAAAACAATACGAGGGATGGTTGCCATAATACCCAAATAATAATATTCGTCACAACCCAATATGGGAAAATAAAGTGGAAAGGTGGACCATAATAAAATGATACTACTACTCCTAATGACGATACGTACGTACTTTGTGTCACCTATCCACTCTTAGGGCCTGTTCACATAGGAGTCCGTTGCGCTGCGTTAAGGAAAAGATGACGTTGAGGCGAAAATAAACCAATCATAGGCCTCCAAACGATTAGCAATGAAATTTTTAACGCCTATGATTGGTTTATTTTCGTCTCAACGTCATCTTTCCCTTAACGCTACGCAACGGACTCCGATGTGAACAGGCCCTAAGAGAGAGATTGCTGATAAGTTATTTCAATAACATCGACCAGCGTTTCGTCAGTTGTGTTCACATCCCAGTGTAGATTTTCCGGCTGGTGCTGTCCAGTGATGCGGGACCTCTCCTTAGAGTGTTTTTATATATTTTTAGGGAGATTGAAATCAAGGAAACTTGCGGACCAATCTACCGAAGAAACATCCTCATTTTTCTACAGCATATCACCGAGCATATTATGATTAAGTCTAACACTTCGCCCACAAACACGAACTAGGAACCACTGCTACCTCGGAACACGCACTTATTAGGGAGGGTCCCTCATTACAGTAATGCTCGCTTATGACAGAGCCTCTCTCCAGAACCTTAAGTTATCTACATCCATCCAGCCTAATACTTCCTCAACCGAGAAAACTTGAACTACCATATACAGTGGTTCCCAAAAGAGTTCGTACACTTACGATTTTCAATGAAATAGGGGTCTATCCATTAATTAAAATGAATATTTCAGAATGGGTATTTAATAATAAGATCTATAATCTATTCTTAACAAATCTACATGAAATATTTTAAAAACATAGTAAAACTTTATTTTTAAGAAACCAATAATCAAAAAGTAACAAAAACTTTATCTCACAAAAGTCATCGTACACTTGTAAAAAATCTCTTATTAGTAAATATTCTAATTTTTCGTTAAATTAATATTTAGTAGGATATCCTTTAGCATCCACAACAGCTTTTAAACGTCTGGGAATAGATTGCACTAGTTCTTTTGTAATTTCTGCATCAATGTTCATCCATTCTTCCATCATACTTGTTTTTAGTTCGCTTTTCGTGTGAATGTCATGTTTTCGTACTCGAACCTCCAGTTCTCTCCAAATATATTCTATTGGGTTTAAATCTGGCGATTGAGGTGGTGTTTTCAAAACTTTTGGACAATTCTAGAGACACCAGAGAACGTTGAGAACCATGTGCTTAGGATCGTTATCTTGATAAAAAACAAAGTTGTTTCCAATACCCAAATTTTGGGTTGATAATTTTAAATTGTATCTCAAAATATTTATATAAACAGCATGATTCATTATGCCATCAATAAATACCAAATTACCTAGTCCTGATGCTGACATGCACCCCACACAAGGACACCTCCACCGCCATGTTTAACTGTTCGTACTAAGTTCTTGGGATAAAGTTCCTCATTTTTTCTTCTCCATACAATTATACGCCCATCGGAATCAAAAATGTTAAACTTGCTTTCATCGGCAAATAAGACATTATTCCAATACGTTTGGGGCTTATTTATCATTGATAGTGCGAAGGAATGCCTAAGCTTTCTGTTTTTCTCACTCACAAAATATTTTCTACGGGCAGAACACCCATGTAATCCAGCTGCTCTGAGAACTCGTCGAACAGTTTCAGGTGAAATTGAAGTAGAAAATGTTTCATTAAATTCTGCAGAAACTTTTACAGCACTCAAACGTGGATTTTTCTCAATTTTTTAATTATAAATATCTGATCAAGTTTTGTTAACTTTACCGGACGACCTTTTCTTACCTAGTTTTCGATCCGATTTTCTTCTTTAAAGCGTTTATCACATACTGCACAGTAGAATGGGATAAATTAAGTAATTTAGCAATATTCCGAACTGATTTACCACTACTAGGATGAAAAATAATAAATTTTCGAATGCTGTTTGTTGTTTCTTTACGACTACGAGCCATTTTTAAATAATAAATAGAATATTACGGAGTAGGCAAGCAAAAAGTAAAGCCAAAGGATATTTTAAATGCCACCACAATTCAAAAATAAAAATAAAATGCCAGATGATAATTTTAATTATGAATTTATCCGAAAATATTTCAGTGTACAATGACTTTTGTGAAATAAAGTTTTTGTTACTTTTTGATTACTGGTTTCTTAAAAATATAGTTTTACTATGTTTTCAAAATATTTCAGGTAGTTTTGTTAAGAATAGATTATAGATCTTATTATTAAATACCCATTCTGAAATATTCATTTTAATTAATCGATAGACCCCTATTTCATTGAAAATTGTAAGTGTACGAACACGTTTGGGAGCCACTGCAGATATCTTTCAATGATTTATAAGGAACTATACTGTATTCTAACCTCTCGAAAGATTATCAAACTCAGAATCGATGACGAGACAGGATCTACCAAGTTTAGAAGGATGTCCTTTATTATTTATTTTGCCCTCTGAACCAACATACCACGATAACTTGCGTCCGGTTTGTGGTGTAGTTGATCTCTGGTACTTCCAGCTGTCTGATGTCGATCCATGCTGGCCCATAATAGAGTATAGCCGTCATCACTGCTCATAGTTTTTCACGGGCGTCCATAATCGGCTCTTATAGCAGCTGTACTTGCCGTCCTAAAACCCGCCCACTCACGAATATAATGCTGCAGGTGACACCGAACTCTTCGGCCACACTCTTCAAACTTAGCTCTTCTTGGAGCTTTCTAGTTATTTAACCAACTATCCCTATTCTCTCCATTGGTCACTCCATAGATTTCATTCACTGCATCACATTAAAAATAACAACAAAACCTTCGTAACAATGGGGCTCAAAATTGTTGCTTTTATCCGTTTCAAACCATAACTGCGTGACCCCTGTGATCACAGCTTGAAAATTTGCATGAGCACTAACTTTCTACTCGTTGCCCATAGCTCAATAACTTTCTGCTCAACGCCCCATCAGAAAACACAAACATAGATTACTTCTTATAATTTTGCAGTTATAACGTTCAGAATATCAGTCATCCACATGTTTTACTCACTACTACACTATACTTAAAACACATGGAATCTAACATTAATTTGAACTTTAGTGATTAAATTAAACTTGAATAGAATACGGTAGCTGATTACAGTGAATGTTTTTCATTCGGAATTAACAAATATTAAATAGAAATTAAACTACAATAACAGTTTTAAAGTATTTTTCTAAAATAAAGATTTCATAAAAGTACAGTCAGTTGGAAAAACACACGATTATCTATTGCTACACGAGCATAAAAGTTATGGATCATTTGCACTTTGCAAAAAACAATACAACATTTGCACTTTGCAAGAGACAATAAAAATGCCCTGTATAAACAAAGAAAATAAGTTTTCTTTATTGTATTTACTTATTAAAATATAAATACTTTCTATTTTCACCTAATAATGTAATAATATTCAATGAAACAGTGATTTGTATGTATAAGTAAAAAGAAATTGAATCCAAATATTGAACATTCACTATGACTAATAAAATTTCTAAGATGTATTTCTTGAAATTTCCTATGCTCTTTCACTCACTTTTAAGTTCAGGGCAAAATAATATAAAAATTAAACATGACATTATGAATCCATCTTAGAACTGGTATACAAATCATCGTGTGTTTGCTAACGTCATAAATATGAGCAGAATTCACTTGCCACATTTTTTTATATATCCAATGTATTAATCAAGGGATAATATTCGCAATTTCTCAAGCTCAGCTTTCGAGTTGAATCTGATAAAGTTTTTGCATTTTTTCAATAACAGCGCAAAATTCCATTCAGAAAAATGAAAAACATAAGTATGATCTTTCTTTTGTTTTCTCGCCTATTGAATTTGTAGAAAGAAAATAATGCATAGCTGTGAAAAGATAGATTGCAGGATCAAATTGTTTTTATTTCTACATTCATGCATCCATTTACATACGAAAAAAGAGAAAAATTTATATTCCTTATAGTCAAATAAAGTGGTTTAGAGGGATTAAAAAAACTGGAATGCTTTTTATACCGAGAACACAATGCCTTCTTTTTTTCACAAATGGCGCTAAGTTACAAATGATAACGTGATACAAAGGACAGACAGGTTTTGTCGAGGCAGATGATTTTAGAAAGATTACACAACTAATAAAACAAAAAGTAACTAGCGACTTGGGTGGAAACTTTAATTCAACGCAATGCGAAGGAACTGAATACTAATACCCTTGCGGTGAATAGAAGAAAACGGTTTTGACTGGCTGATACTCGAGAAAATTCTGAAATATTCTGGATTAAAACCATGATTAGATAGTCAGAAAAACCAGCTTCGTTAAAACGGAATGATCCTATTTTTAAACAGGGAAAATTGAATTTAAAGATTTATCTTTCTTTTTTTTTGAAAAATCTGAACTAAATATAAATGGTATGTATTATTTATTAAGATGTTCACTACAATTTTTTTTTTTTAATATCTCTAAATATTTTGAAATGTTTTTGCTCAGGAACTCATTTAGCAGTTTACGACCTCATATTTTTGCTGAAAAGTAATTTTGCATTATCTGATATCTACATTTTATGCATAAAACTAAATACAGTAGAGTTCCGATAATCCAAAATGATTGGGACCCTTTTCAGATTAACGAATTTTTCGGATTAAGCGAAATCTTTCTTAAAATAAACTTAAATTACATAATAACGTGTGATTACATAAATATTACATATTACGTGTGATTACACAGTTTATTTTATAAGGCGTGCCTAAACATAACCAAATCTCGGGACGAAATGGGTGAGAGCGGAAAGCTGCCTAGTACAGTACAGTAGAGTGTAAGTTGCTCTATCAATACGTTACTGTGCTCGACAGTCGAATTTTAGACAATCAGCAGATTGTTGAAATGGTTTTGAAAAACCTGTCAACATCTCAGATGTGAGTGAAGGTGAAGCAGACGGAGACAGCGAGCAGAGGGTATCCCACTCAGACGCCGCGGCTTCATTTGATGTAGTGCTACGCTACATAGAGCAATACTACGCCTCGACCCCAGCGGACACCATTTTTCTGACTCGTTGGCGTAATTCAGAGTCAAGAGAGAGAGGTAATCTTCTCTTCGACAAAATAAATTTACAGATTTTTTTTCAAACCATTGTAGTTCAGTACATTGTCTAACTTTGAATTTTCTTGTAATTTTCAGAAATATACTTTATATTATTTAGTATTACTGTGGTTTTATTTTAACCTTAGTTCTTTTTGGCTTTTGGTTTTGGATTAAACGGAATTTCGGATTACCGAAGTTCGGATTATTGGGACTCTACTGTATATTTTTTCGACCTTTTGAACATAATTTAAAATTATGTCAAAAATTGATCGTACAGTGTACCTATTCAAGAAAGTAATACTTATTTTTTATTTCCCAGCGTGCCAGGGACATAGGCCTTTCGATATTTGCCCACTAAACCACGAAGTAATTGGTTTCTTGTAATGGGGACACTGAATAAGTGAACTAACACTGCCCCCTTGTGCCACTCCAGTTTAGGCCGAGCCCCACCCTCTAGGGGCAATATTTGAGGGGGGACGCTTGTACCCTCCTCCCATTCCTACAAACCACACATAGGGACTTTCTGACCTACAGATTTCACTTGCCCAACCCGTAGTAGACACGAGGACATTCAATGGTACGCGCTTTTCGGGATTTTCGAGATTCGACCCGATCACTCTCATTACCGAATCCTGAAGCGCTAACTACTAGGGTTGCCCGGGCCTAATAAATACCTAATACCCAACATTTAAAGCGAAATAATATATACTTAGTAGTCATCAAAGCAGTTTCTCACAGCGTTTTAGAATAATTAGAAAATACACAAACAAACTTAAAAATATTAATTTATCCTAATCAACTGAGAAATATGATAAATGGTTCATGGTATTATATTTTTTTTTAATTTAAAGGCTATTTTAATTCAGTTACCACGAGAGATTTCTTTAATTGTTTTATAAAAGAATAAAAATCTTAAAATGCGTAGCGTTGCTATCATTCTCAGTTTTGAAGTCTCATTTTGAGGTTGTTTGTTTACAGTCTGCCTAAGCCTTATTATCATACGATTTAACAGTTACAGAAAAATACCAGAACTGTCCGTGACTTAAATCTGATGGCGGCACAAAGTTCCAGAATATTTTGACACTCATTTCTGTAGATTTAACTGTTTTTGTTATATATAAAAAAAAGAAAATTAAAAAACTGACAAAAAGTATAAACATTACAATGGCAGAGAATTTTTAAAAATTTAATTTACTCCCTTGCAAATTGTTTTTTTAATCCCAACTAGCACTGCTTAAAAGAAATTTGTGCAGAATGTCCCAGAGATGGTAAGGTATGAGAAAAAATATAACACCAAACAAGTCAAACAATTCTAGGAAAAGGAAAACCATAAAGTATTTACTAGAAATGAAAAAAACCGCCTAGGATGATGTTGACGTTCCCCAAAAGCGAAATAGTGGAAAGTGAACCGTCAACATGAGATACAGAGAAGTGTAGAAACCACAGAGTTTTCTGTTTAAAAAAAACCACTTGGAATACAAATATGGAGTCAAGAATAACACACAAAACATAAAATGCAGGGGGGGAAATTAGCCCATAATAGGCCTCCAGGCAGCATTAATACAAGTATTTAACCTTTTCCTTACGGGGTGGGATAGCATGTATCCCAAGAATACAGGCGCAAGAATATATATATATATATATATATATATATATATACAGGTAACCCTGGTATAACACGGTTCTTCTATAGCACGGGTTCACTCTAACACGGTTCGAGAATTGGGAGCATCCCCGTATAACACGGTGCTTTTATAGCCCGGGTTCACTCTAACACGGTTCGGGAATTGGGTAAAACCCTCGTACAACATGAAATGTAATAAAAATTGTTACCAGTTGATGATGCTCATGCTGAGATCATCATATAGAATGAATAATCCTCTAGAAAAATATTTGCTTAAATAACAAATAAGTATTTTACTCATGAAAAAAATGAATAATAAATCTGATGTAAAGAAGGATTTAACAGCATGTTTTTTATTTTTTGGAACCTAATCCCCTTTTCACACTAGTTCTTTGTTTCATATAACACGGATTCGCATAACACAGCAATTTTTTGGAACGTAACTCCCGTGATATGAGGGGGTTACCTGTATATATATATATATATATAACCCCCTCAGTGGCCGTTCTTACAAAGGGGGTATGAACTTTCCCGTTCTAAAGAGGGAATCGGAAAAATGGGCCCCGTAAGCTAAAGGTTAAACCAATATTTTAGCGCTACGAATTAGAAAGGAATTGTCAGAATAATCAGTTCAGTGAGAGTGCAAAGGATACGCGCCTATAAAAAAATAAAGGTATGTCCCAAATTCAAACAATAAGGCCGTCCGCACACGGAGCAACTCAAAGGAAACTCAACTGGTTAGCGACTGAAATTGCTTATCGGTTGCAAACTCGCTAGTGATGCGGCTCTGCACACTGGCCGACTCAAAAGTGATTCAAATCAATAGTTTGCGACCTGTCATGGAAGGAAGAACATCATTATTCCGGGAATTATTTTTAGTTAAATTATTATCAGAAATTAATTTATTTTTAAAAATCGTCACAATAGATTGTCTTTAATCAATCTTTTAAAAATGGACTGTATATATGGACGCACATATTCCATACAACAAAAAACGTTAGAATTTCATTTCATTGCTAGGCAGAAGTCACTTGACTCGTGTACGTCATTTGGCAGCTTGCCAAAAGAGCGGCTGTAACATAGATTGTGTAATAACACGCACAACGCAAGAGAAACTGGCGACTAAAGTTGCTAGCGACTCGACACGTTGAGTTGCCTGCGACTGATTACAAACGCTTTGCTGACGGGTTTGTAACCAGTTGCGCCGTGTGCGTGGCTGCATTCAATTACATAGGTTACGACTCATCACGGACTGGTTTGTGATTGGAGTCGGTTATCAGTTTCTTTTGAGTTGTTCCGTGTGCGGACGGCCTTAGAGGATATGAAAGAGTTGGAAATTTATTTTCTTTTCCCATAACACTTATGGTGTTTGAGCTGAAATGACAGAGCCCTTCTACTTTGGCCAAGGCAGCACTCACGGAACAGCATGAATACCTCAGTATCTACTAGGGTTTTCAATTTTGAGAAACTTTTTTAAAACCCGGGTTTCGGGTTTGACGGGTTTTTTTTATTTAAAACTCGGGTTTTCCCGGGTTTACTTGGTTGGTTCCAGAGGGTCAATAGCTAAGAACTAAAATAATAAATAATTTATTAGAAGCATTTAATTTATTTCAGAATTTCAAATATAAAAAATAACAGTAAATAAATTGAATGCTAATAAACATATAGCTATATGTATACCATAAATAAAAGTGGTACAAATATCTCATTTTTTATAAAACTGCCTTACGACCATCATTGCACTCAACGTATCATCGAGTCGGCTTCTGAGTTTATTAGCAAAGAGACCCATTACAGAAAATGCTCATTCTGCTTCCATCGAAGTTGGTCGAATTGTTGTTAAAGACCTGAAAAGTTCATCTAGCATTACAGGTCTGCTTTTTGTTGCCCGAAACAACTCAGTTTCTTTTCTTATGATATATGAAACAGATTCTGATTTTTTGTGATTTTCCTTATTATCATTCTCCTGCAGAAACATACTAAGCTCATCAGATAGGGACATTAGTTTAGTACAAGCACCAATACTCGTAGCATCATCTTCAATTCCATCTTTAACCCCACCTCAATTGCTACTTCTGGTTCAGACTCTGACCCATTATCATTTACGTTGAATAATCGTTTTATTGAGGTTGTTGCCAGATCAAATATTTTGTTTTTAAAAATTTTACTACCAAACTCATCGGGTTCGTAAAACCTTTGAAAAACCCGGGTCAAAAACCCTAGTATCTACGAAGAGAGGTAGGATCATTAAAAGAACGAAATAGTAGTTCATTTATAGAAATTCATTTATTTATAGTGTCTTCAAGTCTTTTTTCTCCCATGGTAAGATATATTTTGAACAATTCTGAAAATTTCCTTTATTTATGAAAATAAGAAGTGCTGATGTTTTTCCACTTTTTTTTATTACAGTTGTACCACAATTTGAGTATTCTGAATTTAATTAATTTCTCGGTTAAGTGAACATTATTTTTTTGGTGCAGATTGAAATCCTTTGAATTTCATATCAAATAAGCTGAGATTTAACAAATATCAATATTTCGAATTAAAAAGATTAATAGACTATGTATTCGGACGACGATGTTATCACTTCCTGTGAAATGCAAAGCAGCAATGACTAGACAAGACAGTTTAAGGATCAGAATACAGGAAAGTGGGTGGATTAAGAGACAAAATCTTTTCAGCAATTAAAAAAGTCAATTTCAGAGAGTAACGACCGATTAGACAGCATGTAAAAGTTGTAAGATTATTTTAAACGTTACAATGCATCTGACAGATTTGCAAGGACCATGTGCAAGAACCAAGTATTTAAACAGCTCCTCTTTATTTTTTCTGTTTCAGGAGCTGTCACAGAACCTAGTTTTCCTAACATCAGGGCCGAGATCCATCTGAAAGAATTATCAGTAACGAGATGAATGCGCATGTTACGACTTCTCCTCTTCACAAATTCGCCTTTTCTTACTGAGGTCTACGACGAAGAATATTGGTCTTAACACATTTTTTTCAATTTTTTTCTAAAGAATTCTGAATTTTTCCATCTTGAATATTTTGTCATATGGAAACCAAATGGGAAGACACGCCTGAAGAGCCTTCTGCCAGAGAGTATCCAGACTTACGGCGTTTGTAAAGAACGTTCAGAACAATCCTATCTATATATATAAAACAGTTCCGTAACTGACTCACTGACTGACATACAACGCACAGACCAAACCGCTGAACCTAAAGGGCTGAAATTTTGCATGGCGATTCTTCTTACAGTGTAGGGGTGCACTAAGAGAGATTTTTGAAAAATTCTTCTTAGATTTATTAAAATTAAATTTTTAAGCTGTTTTAGTAACCTTTTTTAAGTTTGCATTTAAAATAATAATTTGAGGGTTATAAAATTTATATCACGAGAAAGATCATAAAAATTCCTTTAAAATGAAATCTTTTTCGAATCTTTACCTCTATTTTCTGATCTTTGGTGAATTTTTAAAGATTAATTTTTAGAATTTAATTTATTAAATGCCGATCAAGTGATTTCTTTTTCTGGTACTTCAAATAAATTTATTGTCACGTGCATAACAACAAAATAGACAAAAAAATATTTTTTTTCTTGCTAATGCGGCAGACGATTGGACATTATTTTGTCTATAAAAATATCCCTTACGATTTTTTTATAAATATATGTATTTTTTTCTACATCAATTGTATACATTGATCGTCGTATTTACTATAAATATATATATATATATATATATATATATATATATATATATATATATATATATTTGCATTAATTGCATACATTGACCGTTGTATTTAATTTGAATGTACTCCGTAGCGAAGCGCGGGTTTTCAGCTAGTTATTAGATAAACTAATTGACAATAAAATAGAAAAGTCTCGTGTATGTATGAGGCGAATACTAGAAATAGCTCCCCCCCTCCCTACACCTTTGAACTGATTTGCAAGTTAGGGTGGCTTTGTGTGGGACTTTCAAGTATGACTTCGTTTTATTTAGTGCCCCTCTTTGCACTTAATGCTGGTCGGGAGGTCTCTGGATTACGTATATTTGGGCAATACGTATTTAATAAGGGGAAAGTGAAGAATCACACACTGCTAGGCGCGACTTTGAAAATAGCCAACTTCGCGCGCTCTCGCGTCTTGTCTCCTGGAGTTGCAACCGCTCCAGAAGACACTACGCAAGAGCGCGACATTTAAGATGGCGAAAAACTAAAATAAATACAAAAAAGCAGTTGAAAAAAATTTTTTTAACTGAAAATCGTTGCAAAAACTTAGTAATTTTTAAAACTTAAAACCGTTACAAAACACTGAAAAATTGAAATACTTTCACTTACCTTAATGTAAAAAACTGGGAAGATTTCCGTATCATGTGCCGCTTGGCGCTATTTGACGAGGTTTCTGAGTTTTCCGCGTTTGGCCGAAAACTAAGAATAATGCAACCTACCTAAGCGACGCCATGTTTTCGGCGTCACTTAGGCTTAAGGTATCCGACTACCTTCGGAGTACTTTAAAAAAAAAAAAAAAGAGAGAGAGAGAGAGAGAGAGAGCGCATGCGCCAATTTCTGTCTTATTTTTCGAAGGGGTATAACACTAAAACACGAAAATGATGAAAAAATAGACCATGACTATGCAACTTTTAACAAATTTATGAATTTGGGTTAAAATTTAGCAAATTTTTACCCAATAAGCCAGCAAATTTTTAGCAAATTTTTAGCAAATTTTGTCATATGCACATAAGTACCTCCTGAGTGTAATGAACTAAAAGCTAATCGATATCGTGAAATCTAAAAAAATTTAACATCATTATATGCAATTACATGTAAAATTTTAGTAATTTCTCATGAGATTTCCAAAAAATGCAGCTATAAATCAACAAATAAAATACCCAAAATCAAATCTGTAGTTCATTACATTCTAAATAGTAAGAAAAACGTACGGGAAAACTTTCATAGACATATACCAATATTTGTTTACATTTTTGATGAAAAAGGAGTTCTTCAGAAAGCATAGTTAAAGTCTTCAACTTGTATTGAAATTTATAGCTGTTGATGACCTTTAAATCGTTCTCGTTTCATTTCTAATGATCGTACAGAAAAAATCCAAGCAGATTTAGAAATAGAAATTTACAGTCTTTAAAAGGATTAAAAACACTTTCGGAATGTTCTTCAAAATTAACATTTTAAAGGTAATCGGATACCTTAAAACAAAACAAATAAAATTTTATAACTTACCAGAAAGCCACGTTTTGAAGAAACAATTATGGAAGGGATTTTGGGTAGTCTTAATTGTATCTGCCATTTTTTTTAAAGATATCCCAAAAAAATGCAATACATAAAATTGCTTATAGTGAAAATATCTACAAGAACCATTTCCCTATTTTTAAATAATCACATTACTGTGATGAACTTTTAAAATCACTTTTAAAAATTGAAAAATTAAAAAGTAAGGGATGCATAGTGAAAAAAAAACAGAAAATGGCAGAAGCAAAGAGACTTACCTGCAATCTCTCCATACGCGGTCGAAATGTCCGTTCAAAAATAAAACTACAAAATTGATAACATTTAAAATTACCACATCATTAAAATGAAATTGATTGGCCTTTACATATACCACGTGAAAAACATCGCAACAGAAACGAAAGAGAATGCACCATACTGAAATATTTATCGTCCAAAAAATATCGCCAAATTTCCCAGCACAGGATATGGGACTTCTACAAAAAACTATTGGAAAAAACTATTGGAAACTATTGTTTTACTTACCTTAATTGTAAAAAAAAAATTCAGGTAGTCTCTTCCAACGAAACTACCGCGGGTTATTAACGTAGGATCGTTGCTTACCTCTTTAATATGTATGTGTTATGTATATATGTATCTATCTATCTATCTATCTATCTATCTATCTCTCTCTCTCTCTATCTATCTATATATATATATATATATATATATATATATATATATATATATATATATATATATATATATATATATGTATATATATATAAATTTCGACGCATTTTGGTACTTTTCTGTTTAACTGTTTACTGCTTGCCAAAGCGATAAAGACTGGGTTTGGTGAGCTGCCAAAATTATAACTCGCGACGCAAGACATTTGAAATTTTGCCCTTCGGAGGACCCTTATGGAAAAACGTAATTCTGCGTTAAAACTATTTGAAATCGGTTGGATACCACAATTGGCGTGCTTATGAATCTCGTAAAAAGCGCCAAATAAACGGGCCAAATAAGTGGATGATTCTTCACCTGACCCTTTATTAACATCACCTAACAATAAATTACTTATCATTCCAATATTACACTACCACACTAAGAAGAAAAAATCAAGACACTTTACAACAGAAAAAATATGAACACACATAACACTTAAAAAAAAATAACGAACATCACTTAGTGATAAGAGTGCAAGGCAGTCATGATCGTTCTTTAAAATGGCGGCTGCCAGGCAAAGCTAATGGCTGCTGCTAGGACATGTAATTGAACACGAATCTCCTAACTTTCAGATCGGTATTTTGCTTAATAAATTTTTCTAAAGATGAGAGAAACTTTTTATTTCAGTCGTCTTAGAGTTTCATGTGTAGCGGTCAATTCAAAGAAAAATACAAGAAACTGTATTCCGTTTAAGAACCTTTTTTAAAATGTAAAATTTGAGTCATAATATAAGCTAAAAATTACATCGCTAGTATATACGTTATGAATTAGCTTTAGCGGGTAAATTTTCTACAGTTATTTACAGGATAAAATGCAATGGAATGGGGGAAAAATAAATGTTTGCGTATAAAATGCTACATTAATTGTAGATCACTGATTCTTTTTCAGATATTTATAAAGTAGCCTTGATACAACAAATACGTATGTATTTTAGTTCCTTGGCACTTATTTAATCAGTAGTACATGTATAACATGGTATCTACCGAGGGAATTGTTGATAATTTTTTAGGAATTAATAAAGTAACTACGGTTTTTTAAGGGTTTTTTAGTTCCCTTGCATTCATTTAATCAGGATTTCACTGGTTATATGCAAATGGATGGAAATTCAGATTGCTTGTACATTTTGGTATTGATAAACCCTTTATGAAAATGCTGAAATCACGATATTAAATGGTGGTACTAACACGAAATCTTAAGAACTGTGTTTGTTTATGAAGACTATTAAGTTTCATAACAATACGTCTGTCCAAATAAATATACATCTAAGTCAAAGAATCACATTGATGGCAAAAACCAATTTCATGACGAAGAGATAGCATTCCCCAGTTTCCTTGCATTTAATCTAAAGCTCATATTTAACGTGTTTATAGTTTTAATAGGCACATTCCTTTCCATAGAGAGCGATACCTATTTCGTTCTGTTTCATTATCTTTTTCGAAACTCATGCAGAAGTTGAGTCGCCATTCACGCGTCTGGTCATCCCTCGAAAGATGGCGTTTTCCGTGAAATACGTTTCATAATCAAATTCGTGACTTAGGGTAGAGTGGCTTGCAGATATCCTCGTAATGACAGCGCAGGGAATGATTTAGTTTCGCATTGTTCCATTCGATCTTGATTTTGCAGCAAAAAGCCTTAATGGGGCAAGCTGTGCTTGGTGGCTTATGATTCTACTGATAAGAGGGAAAATAGTTATTTGTTGGCTTTCACGCTATTTTGAGTTGGATACTTTGAAAACACGTTATGGAAACTTTTTGCATAGAATGGGTAAACTCGGTAAGTTCAAATTTATTATTACTGTATATTTCCATATTTATTACGAACATAAAAATCGTCTACTTTATTTTTTGAAGAAGTACTACAGTGTTATGCGTTTTTGAAGGTTTTACTAGGATCTGTATTAGTTACATCTATGCAGACATTCCATCTGTTTTGGTGATTTGAATCAGTGGTTCTGAAACTTGCCCATGGCCCGTCAGATAATAGCAAAGGGTTCAGGAAACACTTCTTCCAGAACTCACTTCTTCCGGAATCTTTAACTGGATAATGGACCTCCCTGCAAATGAAAAAAAAACGTTAATGAAAGAATAATATTCAAGCAGGATAAATTAAAAAAGCTATTTAATGATGGTTCCGTAAGATTTACTTTCAAGCAAAACAGTTTCGCTGATTTTTAGAAATATTTATCAAGAATTATTAGACCGAGCCTTTCACTAATTGCTTATCTTTTGCTTTACTTATTTTGTATGTCGATTTTCTCCCTACCGCTATATGCAAGAATTTGACAAAAAAAAGACTAAAATGGGACTGTCACTTGAGATTGAAGAGGTATATTGATTCATATTGGTATATTATCCATATAATGATAATTTTTCTTGTTATTGAAGGAAAAACTCTCCAATGAAAAGCTCTCGAAGAACTACTGACTCTTTTATGCATGTATATACTTATATTAGTTACTTTTATACTTATATAAGTATATTTTTGTGGGATTTCCTATATTAGGGACCACTTTTTAAATTATCCCGCATACAATATGTCCTGTTCTTTATCAGCATCGATATCTCACCTATATGATGGCACTATTGTAAACGATACAGCACACATGAATATGTCCCTTTTTCTATCAGCATCGATATTTCACCTATATGGTGAATGTATTATAAACGATACAATACATGTTCTACAAGAGCCTGCCGCATTAAAAACTTTTAGAAAATTTTGCTACTCATCTACTTTTAATCTGTTCTCCAAAAGCAAGTTTTCGTCTAAAGAATGCTTGTAGAGTTTCTAAAGTTTTTTTATATTTTAAGGTTAAATATTTACAATTTTTATCAAAATTCTATGAAGAAAGGAAGGAAATTGTGCTTTCAAAAGTTTATGGTCATTTAAAGACAATGCAGAGTTTTGTCTGATAAATATAGTATTTTTATAGAAGTATATGACCTGAATTTTGTTTGTGACCAGAAGAAATTTATTTTGGAAAATATCAGTCCTTTTTCAGTTTAAACTTCTGAGTCTGCTTTTAAGCAGTTTGAGAAAATTCATTCATATTCAAAGGTACCAATTCTAATGAAAACATCATTGTAAGAATACACCTTTTAATGATGAGACGAGCTCTTGGAGATACTTTATTCAAGAATTCTTCGTACTTGATTTTAAAATATAAACACATTAAATTATGAATATGACATTTACTGTATTCTAAATAAATTTTTAAAACGATTTATGACTATATACACTTATAAAATAATGTAAATATTCAATAGATATTGAGAGAAAGAAACACCATAAAATTAATAACTCGAAAAATCCCATTAAGGCATAAACTAGCCATGGTCTCCATCTCTTACATAATAAGGTGTTAGGTTATGACATACTGAGGGTAAAGGGCCTTTATTTCAGGTGTCAAGACATATAAGATTAAATATTCAAATGCTTATACATGAAAGTCATTTTTTTATCAGATTTACGATTGCTACATGAGCCATTCACAAGCCAAATCGGTTAAGTCCACTTTTAGAAATTTTTGAAATTTTAGTGTCAAAGCACTTGATTGACTCCTAACTTTTTGCATTCATAATAAATTTCCCAAATAATGAGGATTAACACCACTAAATGACACTTTTTTTGGCTATTGAATAACTAGTAACTTTTTTTCAGAATTCAATCAAGTTAAATCCATACTTTAATGTAAATCGTTGAAATGTAATTCAAACGCAGAAGCAAGTACTTGATGATAACCATAAACAGTTTAGTGTTGTTTCATTACAAAAAAATTAAAATAAATTAGTCAGTTACAGTCTAACTGCTTCAGAAGTAAGTACTTGGGAATTATTAAACAATTATTTCAAGTTTTTTCTGCAGTAAAAATACACTCTGTCACAAAAAATATTATGATTGCTCGATCCTCGCACGCATTTGTGTTCCTGGGACACCCTGCCCCCACCCACCCACCCTCGACTGTAGACTATCCCTTCCGTGATTCATTGTTGCCAACACCGATCAACTACCATATCGCTCCGACCGAGGTGGCGGCCGATACGCCTGTTCAATCAACCTGCTTCTCTGAGGCCTACTATACGCCCCCTCTGAGAGTCCGACAATTGTTCGTACTGTCGCCGGTTACGTCTCAGAGGCATCTCTAGTCACAATACCGTCCATACAAGTAGACAGATTTGTTTGAATAACCTTATGGCACGAGCAATCATGCTTTTGAACTCTCCCAGCTGCGATTCTCATATGGGCATAGCGCGCTCACCCTTGTCTCATTGGCGTCGAAATTTCAATCATTTGCATATCTCTTATCAGACTACATTCCTGCCAGGTTCCGTGATAGTAGCTCAATTTCTTCTGGGTGCATATATTTTTTTGTGACAGAGTGTATAATATGAAGACTGAAATTTTATTACTTTCTTCCACTTGCCAAATCGATTAAATCCCTGAGTCACGCAAAAATTGTAATAATAATAATAACAATTACTCCACGAATATTCTATCTTATTGATTTTATATCTATGGTGCCCGGTATAAAGGGCTTAAGTCAAAAACAGTGATTTATATACACCAAGTTATTGGCTTTTATACCAATCGCAGAAATATAATTTCGACTTCAGTGTTTTGTACAAAGAAATGTACTTTTGTATACAAAATTGATAGACTTAAGCCTTTTATACAAGTCATTTTTTTTAACCTATACTAACAAATATCTAAAAATCACTTTTTTTTACTTAAGTCCTTTATACCGGGCACCATAGATATGTCGTCAGATAAAAGCTACATCTGCAACAATACATTCTACAATGTTTATTTGATTTCATATTTTCAGAGGATTTTTTTTTAAAATGTATATTATGTTATCACTTTTCTCCCCTTTTCATTTTACAAAATTAACCAATTCGGCTAGTGAGAGGCTCACATATTATCTACTGTAAAGGACGTGCCATTCTGGGAACATTTATTTATAAAATAAATTTCCATACTTGTCTTTGACGATATTTAAATCCCTGATTGAAGTAACCATCTGCAACTAAATGCTTGTGTATGCAATATATTTAGAACCACTGCGATATATTTTGAAGTGTGAATTGAACACCGTATACAGTGATAAATAATATAAGAATATTTAAGGAATGCACTTCCCCCAATATTATTCAAATCTAATGCAGTGCTTGATAATAAAAGAAATGCATTTTATTTTAAATTTTAAGCACCTATGTTAAAATTGATCCAGCCATTTAAATGTCACAAAAACACATACATAAGTAAAGGAAATGACTCCCAAATAAATTAAAAAATAAAAATGCTTTCCAAACTATTGCAACAAGCCTAGGGTGGTAAAAAAATATCCATCAATAGACTTATATATATATATATATATATAAGGCTTCTTGTCCGCGTCATTATAAAATCCAGTTCTTAGAGGCTAGTCCGGGAAAATGCAGTGGGGGCCGGACTTCTAGAATTCTCTTTGGTGGTGCAGTCGTCATGGCTAAGCAAGGCAAGACACGCTATAGTCCTTTAAATTCGTTTATTTACTAATAAAAGCGTCTGTAGCTCCATCGTTCGTATTAAGATTCTATCCAATGCTGAACTTGTTACGCCAGTGAAATCATTTAATTAATCTCAATCCCGTACATCCCAATCTCGCGACACGACGCGACGGACAACGTCTTACCAGTTCGACTCTCTTACATGCTTCTGAAGTTCTTTGTCTTTTCAAGCCAGCCTAGAAAATACCTGCTTAACTTTGCATGGAAAGTTCTAGAATCCTCTCTGCTTAAATTCTCAGTTTTTTCGCACGAAACCTTGTCTAAAGTTTAAAAATAGCTCTCTACGCGAGGAGGCCTGCGATTCTCATGTCTTGATTTCCCCCCAAGGCCATTCAATTCTATTAATAACTCCTATAGCGTTCTTCATTCGTATACTCGCGTTTATCTTATTGAATATGAATAATCATGGCATTTACCGTTTTAATTCCGATTTTCTATAGAAGAATAGAACTCCCTTTTTTAACCCTTTAAATTCTAGCCCCTAAAAAATCTGACTCACACACACACACACACACACACACACACACACACACACACACATATATATATATATATATATATATATATATATATATATATATATATATATATATACCACACTATAACTGAAGGTTGGGCTATGGCATATACAATTTTATATGGGTGCTATTCCACATATTTCGGGGTGTCGGAATTTATGCTTTTATGCTAATTATCATTTAGCAATGATTTAGCTTATCATTTTGCAATTCACACTCAAGAACTAGTGATTCCCAACGGGTCAAAACATTTGTTTTTTTAGCCTGAAGAATTGTTGTATGCGGAGAATTTAGATGTATTTGAGTAGTTAAAATCAGTCGTAAATAGACATGTAGACATGGAACAAAGGCGGCTAGTCTGAAAGGCCATTGATTATTGAGCTGGGTCTCACAACACTGAGTGGGTTTCGTGTAAACCAGAGGCCCCTTAAACGGCATTTGAAATTTCTAAAGGTACATACAAATTAAAAATTTTAAGCAATATTTGCACAAAATAATGTACCAATTGACTGAAAAGTCACTTAACATATTATTTTATGTCAAGAAAACTGCCACTTTCAATATAAAATACTAAGTTGTTGCATAGGCAAAAAATGGTGCATTCTCTAACATAAAAATTTATAAAAATAATGCTTGTTCTTAATTTGTTTTAAAAAAATGTATAAGCTCCTATTTTGGTAAATTTTCTTATAATTTCTGAAAAATCAACTTTTTATGTAATATTGAAACTAATAAGAGCGATCAATTTAGTATTTTCCGAGACAATATAGAGGGAATTAATAGTTTTTTATATGCAATGAGAAAAAACAAGCCTCACTCCTTAGGTACAACGGTGCTGGTATAAAATATTCAAGATACAAAAATATTGTTTGTACAGATCTTAAAAATGTACTTCCATTTGCTTTTGCTTGAAAATACTCTGATAACAGATCTCTCTGATGTCCTGCGTTAAATATCTATTTTATTTTATCTTCTGCTCGTTTCATTCCACAGGATTAGTTTCCCAGGATATTTTGCATGTCATTGACCATTGATAAATCTTATCGTTGTTTAAAAACGCCCATTATATTGTTGTTGTTTCTATATAAAATCCCACTTTATAAGACCAGTAGGGGAAGTAAAATCATTTATTTAGGGTCTAAGTAATATACAAGTGAAATGATCCATAACCCAATGTTCCATAGCTCTGAGTTGTTTTTTTTTTCTTTAACTCAGTCCAAACTTCAATCCAGTTTAGTAATCTATATATATAAAACAGTTCCGTAACTGACTCACTGACTGACATACAACACACAGACTAAACCGCTGGACCTAAAGGGCTGAAATTTTGCATGGCGATTCTTCTTATAGTGTAGGGGTGCACTAAGCAAGATTTTTCAAAAATTCTTCTTAGATTTTTTTAAATTAAATTTTTAAGGTGTTTTTTTGACTTTTTTTTTAAGTTAACATTTAAAATAATAATTTGAGGGTTATAAAATTTATATCACGAGAAAGATAATAAAAGTTCCTTTAAAATGAAATCTTTTTCGAATCTTTACCTCCATTACCTGAGTTTTGGTGAATTTTTAAAGATTAATTTTTAGAATTTAATTTATTAAATGCTGATCACGTGATTTCTTTTTCTGGTACTTTAAATAAATTTATCGTCACGTGCATAACAACTAAATAGACAAAAAATATATTTTTTTCTTGATAATGCGGCAGACGATTGGACATCCAAAAAAATATTAAAATACAGTAAAAGAAATGTTCTACAAACTGTACTATATTAACTATAGTATATTATTTAGTATTCTTTATATTAGATTTAATTTAAATAATTTCTTCTACATTTTTTTGTCTATAAAAATATCCCTTACGATTTTCTTATAAATATATACATATATTTTACATCAATTGTATACATTGATCGTCGTATTTATTATATATATATATATATATATATATATATTTATTCATTCATTTATTTATTTATTTATTTTTGGCATTAATTGCATACATTGACCGTTGTATTTACTTTGAATGTACTCCGTAGCGAAGTGCGGGTTTTCAGCTAGTAATAAATATATGTCAATATAATTAATATTACTAAACAAGATTATTCTGTGTTAAAAAGCCTGTTCTCTATTACTGAATATATTATTATTATTGTTGTTGTTGTTGTTGTTGTTCTAATGTCCTTTGGCCGGAAGAATTCCAGGCTAGGTCCATATAGGCTAGCGGGTTGATCACTCCCACAGGCGACATTTGGGGGTTCGTACCCTCTCCCACCATCTCTGACTTCATAGAGGGAGTTTCCGGTCTACGGATTTAACGCCCCCATGTCCGGCCTAAACACGGAGGTATATAATGGCGCTTGTCGGGATTCGATCCAAGCACCCTCAGTGCCGTAAGCCGACGCACTACCACTAGGCTACCTCGAGCACATGTATTAATATGAGTTAACTAATTACTAATTTTAAACTTCGATTTTAATCAGTTCCCTGTTGAATGAAACTTTGATTTTGATCAACTGCTTTTCCATAAGACTGGCGAGCAAATTAAAGCTTATTTTTAAGATGAGAGTTACATTGGCGAGGAGAATTACAGTGATTTTCCGAATTGCTTCATAAAAATTGATATCCTAACTTTCTTCCTGTTTCTTGAATTATTTAGGTTATTTATATGCTTAGGTTATTTATATGCTTTTAGGTTATTTATATGCTTTTAGGTTATTTATATGCTTGCTCTTGTGGTGTTGAACAATCGGTGGAGCACTGTATAATAGTATGCAGTCAATTTAATAATATACGCAGAGGCTTACCTACCAATATTGATATTTGGAATAAGAATAAGTTTTATAATGATTATTACTGTAGAAGAGCCATAAGAAAAATAGTTATGGCCCTTATGGCTGTTCATTATCGGATTTCATAGTTATTCTATTTCGTTGTGTTTTACACAATTAGCACAAGTTCCCCCCCCCCCCCCCCAGGGCCCGACTTAGCCTAATTGGGGCCCGGGGCAAAAACTTCTTTGGGGCCCCCCTCTGCTTCACTACTTCAGTAATGAAGAACTTAATACTTAATACTAAACTTTCTATTCGATTTGGGGGCCCTCCTCTGTTGTGGGGGCCCGGGGCAACTGCCCCGTATGCCCCTGCCTTAGTCAGGCTCTGCCCCCCCCCCCTTAAGTTTTTTTTTTTTTTTTGTTTTTTTTTTTTAACGCATAACAGAAAGGTTGGGTCGTTTATATATTTGTATCTTATATGCTTTTAGAATTAATAAGTAATTATTTAATATTGAAAAATTACTTCACATATTTTGAAAAATAAAAATTCCCCACAAAATTTTTTTTCCGTCATTAAAAAGAAAACTATCTGGATTGGCCCGCACTTGAACCGATTAATTTTTTTTTTCTCAAAATCTAAATAAGTATATCACGAATTATTTTCCACAACCCTTTAAGCATCATGATTGTTCATCCTGAATTAAAAGATGCGTGCCAACGACACCTTTATAAAGATGGAAGCAATCAACAACTCTATCCACATGGCGTACTACTAGTGGTATTAACATACTTTTTAACAAATGTGTGAAAAAACACAATCCTTTTATAAATCTAGCACACTCACTCCTCCTGTTACATCTGAATGCTGATAAGATGCCACGGGCATCTCATTTTCGAATGACAAGAACCTTTGGAGGAAAAAACGAATTTCAAATTTCCCCTGGAATGACAATTTGGTTGCGAGTACGAAAGTGGAATGAATTTAAAGGCTGAAGGAAAGGTCGCTTTGGGATGATCCTTTCGACTGTTTCTTCTTTCTCGCTCGGGGCATTCGCATCCCGGACGTGTTTCGAAGAGATGGTCTGCTTAGAAAAACAACGACGCATAAACAATCAGAGAGAGGCTTTAACTGCTGCGGGATATAAAGAGATAAAAATTTCTCAGAAAATGACATTCTATTCTCTGATTAACTAGATAACTTTTACTTATAAGAACGTCTTCTCAGAAGGAGTTAATAATGTTTATGGACTGAATTGATTGCTGCCGATTAAGAAACTGGCCTGTATGATGCGATACGAAAAAAGTAGATTGTTTTTCGCGTAAACTATAAGATATTTTGAGGAAAGGGTTTGTTTTTATCAGAGTACATTAAACTCAGTATTTGGCTTTTGACCACCTTGTTTTACATTTTGCCTTTATGGATAGAGAAGAACTTGAATACATTTCACTACACTTAATATTTGAAGTTAGAGTGAGGCCAGTAACAGAACTTAGTAGGATTAGAAGAGCTATAAAATACAGGGTCATCGAAAAAGGTTGGACACATTTTGAAAGATCATAATTCTAAAACAAATCGAGCAAACGCAATAATGTTCTTTTCAAACAACTTGTTTTTCGCGTAAAGTATAAGATATTTTGAGGAAAGGGTTTGTTTTTATCAGAGTACATTAAACTCAGTATTTGGCTTTTGACCACCTTGTTTTACATTTTGCCTTTATCGATAGAGAAGAACTTGAATACATTTCCCTAGACTTAATATTTGAAGTTAGAGTGAGGCCAGTAACAGAACTTAGTAGGATTAGAAGAGCTATAAAATACAGGGTCATCGAAAAAGGTTGGACACATTTTGAAAGATCATAATTCTAAAACAAATCGAGCAAACGCAATAATGTTCTTTTCAAACAACTTGTTTTTCGCGTAAAGTATAAGATATTTTGAGGAAAGGGTTTGTTTTTATCAGAGTACATTAAACTCAGTATTTGGCTTTTGACCACCTTGTTTTACATTTTGCCTTTATCGATAGAGAAGAACTTGAATACATTTCCCTAGACTTAATATTTGAAGTTAGAGTGAGGCCAGTAACAGAACTTAGTAGGATTAGAAGAGCTATAAAATACAGGGTCATCGAAAAAGGTTGGACACATTTTGAAAGATCATAATTCTAAAACAAATCGAGCAAACGCAATAATGTTCTTTTCAAACAACTTGTTTTTCGCGTAAACTATAAGATATTTTGAGGAAAGGGTTTGTTTTTATCAGAGTACATTAAACTCAGTATTTGGCTTTTGACCACCTTGTTTTACATTTTGCCTTTATGGATAGAGAATAACTTGAATACATTTCACTAGACTTAATATTTGAAGTTAGAGTGAGGCCAATAACAAAACTTAGTAGGATTAGAAGAGCTATAAAATACAGGTTCATCGAAAAAGGTTGGACACATTTTGAAAGCTCATAATTCTAAAAGAAATCGAGCAAACGCAATAATGTTCTTTTCAAACAACTTGGCAAGTGTCGAAGATTTCTAAATGTAACTGGTACGCAATCCTGACATGGAACGTTGCGCAGAAGCGATGCAAGGGGGAAGAGGTCTTCGTTCGGCTTTCCGTCAGTGCAATGTCGAAAACCAGGAGAAAGATCAATGTGTGTTGTGGTTAGCTGAGTACAAATCTGGGGTTACGTCAAGAACATTGTTTACAGCGTAAAGGTACGGAACTCGACACATTTACGAGAGAGAATTGTCGATGTAATTGCCACAGTGACGCCAGACATGTTCCGTAACACCTGGTTACAGATTGATTATTGACTTGATATGTGTAGAGAAACAAACGGTGCTGATACTGAAACTTATTAAGGGGACAGTAGACTTTCAAAATTGTGAAATTTGTCTAAAAATTCGATTTTTTTATTTCATTGAATTGTGAAACTACGGACGAGTAGGAATGTGCTGCAAAAAGAATTTTTAATTTCTGTGATTACTTTCCTAGTTATAGGCATTTGTATTTAATTTAGATATTATGTGGTTACTAATAGCAATAACTTTAAATGTATTTTTCTCAAAATAAAAATTTTCATGTCATACGAATATTCAAACTGCTCCATGCGCAGTTCTAATTATCGTATTGCTTTTAAATTTAAGTTTTATATGCTTAACTGTATATCAAATAAATCTTATTGAAAAAAAATTATACTTCGTAGCTCAGAATTTCTAAATTTTGTAATTGAAAAGATGATTTATAGGTATTTTGCGTAATAAAAAGGGTGTTTTCACTATTATTTTTTTTTTAATATTTTTCACGAATGCTTAAAATAAGCAATAAGTTTCATTGTTAGTTCTAAAAGGTATCCTGAAAATAAAAATTATCACATTATATGCAAAAGAAATGCGCATGGAACATTATTAATTAGGACAATTTTTGATATAATTAATAATTCATAATTCATAAATTATTAATATTTCATCTTTAAATTTTAATCACTTTTACATATCTATGGTACTAATCAGATATTCGAATTTCAATCAAATCCATTCAAAACAAAAAAAGTTAAATTTGAAGGTCCACTGTCCCCTTAAGGTAAAATTCTATTAAATTCTGTACATTACACAACGAAAGAATTGTTTGTATTGTAATTATTTCATTAAATATGATTATATGAAATGTGTCCAACCTTTTTCGATGACCCTGTATTTCCTCTACATGACTGTACCTTAAATGTCCTTCGAGAATTTCGAAACCAGAGTGCTCTCTTCTTTAAGGGCAGAGAAGGAGAACGCCTACACAGTAAGCCAAAACCGCCAAAATGGTTCCTAGATAGTTTTGCCATTCCGCTGTAGCAAAACTGTCAAGGCTGGAATTGCCAACAAGATGCAGAAAATATTAAAAACTATGAAAATATGTTAACACAAAAAACATAGAAAGGGTATGAAAATGCCACACAAAATATAAACAGTAAAGGAAGAATTAATACCTTCAGAGCTGCATCAGTATAAGGGATAGAATTGTTGTGGGTGCTTGGAAGGCAAGATAATGTACTAAATTTTCTCTTCCTCTTATCTCCTTTTTTCTGATATTTTTGAGACTTTTTTATGTTTTTTGGTGTTTTGCTTTCTCCATGTCTTCAACTTCCACCAGCTTTACTTGTTGGTGATCCAACAATCCACAGGTGCTCTGCTTTGGATTGGCAATACTCCCTAAGAGTCGTGTATTTTGCCTGCTTTGTCTTATTTTATAGACGCTTTTATCTCACTCTGATCTTCAGTAAGAAATCTGAATTTGCTTTAAAAATTTGAATTAATTTACAGTCACTTATATTGAATTTATTAATGTCATTCAATTCCCTTATTTGCTTGAGAAATTTTGGTGCTAATTTTCCTATATAAAGCAATTGATAGTGCATTTTTTGTCATCACAAGCTTCCGATTTTTAAATTATTTAAATCAGTGTATTTACTATCTGCTCTCCTTTTTTGAAATGTTTGTGAAATATCTATGCATAGCATAAATAGAAAATGGAGAATCTTAGAACGATGATAAATTGCACTCTAAAATTTTTAATACTTTATGAATAAATTTTTGGGATTAATGTCAGACTAATGTCTTAACATCATTAACATGCGGTATGAAAAACAAGACTGACGAAGCATGATAGGAATCTCACGGATTGCTCCCACGTATTTATACGTATTAAAATGGTGGAAGAGAGCAACACAGAAACGTCTTGTTCTTTCTTCCTGATAACAGACAATGAAATAAAAAATAATATGTCTGGTTTCTTTGAGATTAAAAATAAATATAAATCATTAATTTAATATTTTAATAAATACTATCATCTTTTTTAAAACAGGAGCAAGTGAAAGGGTAATGTAAGTTAAACATTTCTCTATGAAAATATGTCATACTGTTGGTAACAATCTCTAAGAATACCTAATTGCGCTTAACACTTCTTGGGTGTCATTTTTCCTGAATTGACCTACTGTGTGGGCACTCCAATTCTCTGCTTTTGAGAAAGAAAGATGAATTTGTCTTCGAAATTCCCTAATAGAATTTAATATTATTTTATACAGTGACTATTTTTCGATTTTTCTTATTACTGATTTGATTCCTTAGTTTTGGATCTTATTAACAATTAAATAAGCTTAAAGATAGCTAGGGATAAGAGGTCGACTCAATCGACTTCGCTATCAAGGAAAATCTCGCCAGTGTGGTCTAATTCGATACAAGCATGAATGTCTCCGTTTTGATATGGAATACGAGAATCAATGATTCTGAAAGACCATCCGAGATTTTGTGAGCTCTAAAAGTATGCAATCATTGTTTTTGTGAAAAGGTGTTATTTCAAATTAATGATCCATTCTTCCCCTTTCATATAACTCATATACGATGTTTGTACCCATAAAAATATCCTCTACAAAAGGCATTTTATGAAGCAAGTCATCAAAATACTGCATTAGATGATACCTTCACCCAAAACTGACTCCAGAACTGGGTAGAAGGATTCTTCAAAAGTTTAAGGTAGAAGCAGGGATTTTTATTCTCTTCAAATTGTTTCCTAGTTCTTGGTAACTTAGAAAAATGATGACCTGGTGTATAAATGTCCACATGTGGATTACCTTCCATGTCTCTCAGGCCAAATGTTTACATAATGAAAGGGTTCCGTGACAAAGCATTCTCCAAAATAGTCCATTTTTATTTTCATCCCTAAATATTACTATAGAGCTTTTAAAATAAAATTGCACAAACCATATGTTTTTACGATGATTATACGCCATATGCAACATTTTATACTTTATAATCTATACGTATCTTGCTGTGCATCTATAATTTAAATCTGTTTATCTCGTACTAGCTGAAAACCCGTACTTCGCTACGGAGTACATTCATAATAAATACAACAATGGTCAATGTATGCAATTAATGCCAATATATATATATAATAAATACAACGATCAATGTATGCAATTGATGAGAAAAAAACGAAAAGATATATTTATAAAAAAATCGTAACGGATATTTTTATAGACAAAATAATGTAGAAGAAAATATTCAAATTAAATCTAATAGAACATACTAAAGAATATAGTACAATTAATATAGTACAGTTTCAGGAAAAATTCTTTTTCTGTATTTTAATATTTTTTTGGATAATGTCCAATCGTCTGCCGCATTAGCAAGAAATATATATATATATATATATATATATATATATACATATATATATATATATATATATTTTGTCTATTTCGTTGTTATGCACGTGACGCAAAATTAGTTTAAAGTATCACAAAAAGAAAAGAAACCACGTGATCAGAATTTAATAAATTAAATTCTAAAAATTAATCTTTAAAAATTCCCGAAAAATCAGTAAATGGAAGTAAAGATTCGAAAAAGATTTCATTTTAAAGGAATTTTTTTTATCTTTCTCTTGATAATAATTTTATAACCCTCGGATTATAATTTTAAATGCAAACTTTAAAGAATGTTACAAAAACAACTTAAATAATTTAATTTTTAAAAATCTAAGAAGAATTTTTTAAAAATCTCTCTTGGTGCACCCCTACACTATAAGAAGAATCACCCATGCAAAATTTAAGCTCTTTAGGTCCAGCGGTTTGGTCTATGCGTTATATGTCAGTCAGTCAATCAGTCAGTCAGTCAGTTACGGAACTTTTTTATATATATAGATTACAGTGTTTCGTGATTTGTCGTATTTAAAAGTCTAAAGTTCTTTAGGAAAGAGAGTATGAAATTTTCTACAATTTATCTTAGTTTTGTAACGAAATAAAAGAACAGAGCTATTGGTTAAACAAAATATTAAAATCTTAACAGCCTTTAAATTTTGAACTTTAATCTTTTTCAAAACAAAGTTGTTAAGGATTTTTTAATACAGATAATGATCTTTATATAATGACACCGTTGAGAAGAAAAATCATCAAGAAATGAATGAAAATAAATATTAAAATTTTGTGTTCTCTCAAAGACGGGAAATGAAATATTTCCAAGAGTAATACTGGAAATTTTTGATGCAGGTATGCAGACTGTAGATACCTTCATAAAAATTTTGTAGCATTTCTAACTTTTTGCATGCACACTGCACTCTTATATACCCATGGGGGATTATACGTGCCAGAAAGTAAAACCTTAAAAGTAAAATAATTCATAGACGCATTATTAGAGATATAAGTCAAATATGAGCGAGTATATTTCAGTTGATAGATGTATGGAAAAGTATCAGGAAGATTTTCAATAAAGGGAATACAAAAATAAAGTACGCTTCACACTTCTCCAGGTCAGTTTAGTTCCTAGAATAAGAGAATCGGGAGAATCCTGGCTCTAACAGAGGGTCATTAAAAGTGTTATTGTTGTTTAGAATTAAAGCTAATTAAATCACTATACGTAGTTCATTTAATACCTTGAAATATGGTATGTAACGCTATTATTGGATTGCTTGTGTTTTCCGGGCACTCACTTACATTGGATAGCACAATAATTGGGACTTCAGCTTCTTTCACATTGTTGGCGGAACTTAAGCCATAGTGCTGTTATCTTTGGCTATGAGCAAATGATACTATAGAAAATACACCATTTTGGTTCTGAATTAGGGTTGCCAACTTTTTCTGTGACGATTCCGGGACAAATAGCTCAAAACTGAACATCATCATTATCAATCAGCCATTACCTAGTTTTAAGAGGAAACTTTTCATGTATGAAAAAATTAAAATACAGTTTTTTTCAATTTATTTTTTATATTTTTTATTTTAACTATTAGAGAAACTTAATTTTATATATATATATATATATATATATATATATATATTACATAATAATAATAATAAAAATTTTAAATCTTATAATAACAAATTTAACGTTATATTTTTATGAGTTTTTCCAATAATATTTTCTCTCACTTTTTGTTACAATCACCAATTCTTTCGCAAGTGAGTCCGTATTTAAAAAGTTCGCAAATTCTGAACATGATTCACTATTAAGTCGTATTTGCAATTCCGCCTTCACTAAGCCGATATTCATGTTATTCCTGGACTTCGTTCACAAACTGTTAATGTGACTAAATACTCTCTATGGGTCAGCATTACTCGCAGGGATGGACAAAATGAAAGACACAATTTTCATCAGCTCGACCGATTTTTCATGCTTTTGAAATACTCTACCCATAATTTGTCATCGTTTTCCTCTTTCTTCAGAGCAGGAAAAAGCAATCGAAGGTCTGTATATTCATTATATAACGCATCGATGTCAATTTTGATTTGTAATATATTTGGGATAACGGATAATTGCTCCCATGTCAATTCAAAACATTCTTTGTTTTTCTTTAAAGAAAGACATTTTATTTTGTCAATTTCAATTTTTTAAAAAAATTGGAATAGTTTCCGCTAAATTCCGGGACAATTTAGCATTCATCCGGGATCAGGGACAGCGATTCCGATTCCGGGATAATCCCAGCCAATCCGGGACAGTTGGCAACCCTACTCTGAATACAGAGAAAACGACGTTTAGGGCCTGTTCCCATAGGAGTCCGCTGCGTTGCGTTAAGGAAAAGATGACGTTGAGACGAAAATAAACCAATCATATACCTCCAAACGATTAGCAATGAAATTTTTAACGCCTATGATTGGTTTATTTTCGTCTCAACGTCATCTTTTCCTTAACGCAACGCAACGGACTTCTATGTGAACAGGCCCTTAGTGTATTTCCGATTGCGCTATTTTGCTGAGTCTAATGCTTTAGGGACAAACTGAAAGATCTGAATAAGCGTAAGCGTGATTAATAACCGTTGATGTCTATGAAATTTATCAGTAAACTATAATAGGGTTTCCCGTATGTCCGCGTGTAACGCGAGATGCAAATGTGAGATTCCCGGGGTGTTTTTATCAAAACATCGATGTTTTGAAAACATCGACATCGATGTCGCATCTCTAGTAGAATTAATGAAACGATGAAGCAAAAAACCCTGCAATGCGCGCAGACAAAGTAGGTGGATATGGAATCAGCTTAATTCAAAACTTTAAGTGTTAAAAAAATGCGTTATAATATCATTACGCATAAAACATCAATGAAGTACAACAACCATTATAGATTGGTCATGGGAATCTTAAGCATGCTATTATTCAGTAGCCATGGATAAAAGCATTTCAAGAAACGTGGTAATAAATTTTACACCTATCAAATTTATGGTTTGATTGTGAGCAGTGTAGTGAATTGGAGGCAAAAAGTAAATATCTTTTATCACTACTAGGTCAAATTTAGTTTAAATAATAGCTATTTAAATATAATTTTAAAACTAAAATTTCTAACACGATAATATCGTTTCTTAAAAACTTGTTATATTGAACTTATCTGCTATTACTATTTATAGGATAGCAAAAGATTATAAAACTTTTTCACGAATAATTCTATTTACAGAAACACGTCAATTGGAATCAAGCAGTAAGCCGGTAAGATAGTTTATAATATTAATTATTTCCCTAGAATTCATAATACATTGCAGAAATTGAAAAAATCAAATAAAATCATCTTTAATTACAGTTAACTTTCTTAAATTACGCGCGTTACTGTTTGATATCTTGGTGTCCCAAATGAGAGCAATTTATTGTTCACAAAGATTAGACAATACTTCTATTCAAGGATAACTAAAAAATAAGACAGCAATCAAAACCATCGTCCTACTCTAATCATAGAAAATGCATCAAATAACTTGAATGTAAAACGCAAGAACTGTGTCACTTCAAAAATCACGGTGATCCTTTAGCAGTTTCAATATACCTTAAAGCAGGAACAAGTTATCTTTGAGTTTTACTTCGAATCAAGTTGGTCACCATATGTTGTTCTAGGCACATAAAAGGAGAGGATACTAAAAGTAATATATTTAGAACTAAAGTTGGTTGATACCGTATTTTAATTTGTTATTTTTTAGCTGACAGTTAATGAACTAGAATACTAATAAAAATCTTTTCATCATAAAAAGCTTTAACTTTTATAATAAAACTATTATTTTTTTCTTCATCATAGTGTTGAAATTGTGACCGTAATACAGAAATACTATGATCTGAATACAACCTTCTCAAAATATAACTAGTTGGTACTAGTCAAAACATGACGGCTAGATAGCAAATAAATGCCCTAATACACAAATTATACTCAACACATCATTGCCAAATGTTGAAAATCATAATAGTGCGCAGAAACAAATTAATGTGTTTAAGCTGCCTCTTGATTAGTGAGTATCTAAAGCCAGATTTAAAAATGTCACTGAGCATGCGCAAAAAACAATTTTTTTAATTGCAAATTATCGCTAATTAAACAGCGCGAAATAAAAATTTCCACCAGGTTTAATCTTATAATTCACAAACATAATTATCATAAAAATAAAAATGGCAGAGAGAGATCTAGAGAGACTCCTCGAAATAAACGTGTTTATCATTAAAACATATCACTGAGCATGCGCAGAAATCAATTTTCAACTTTAAATTTCATCACTAATTAATAGAAATTGCGGTTACAGAAACCAAATTTGGCAAATCTACAGATTACAATCTTTCGTTTAAGACCAAAATTAAGCAAACTGATGCAGTAGTTTTCTCTCACGGACTGCCCAAAAAGTCGGCTTAGCAACTTAAATATATAGATTTTATTATTTATATGAAATTATTATTTGTTTCGTTCTGGTAGCCTTTTAATGAGTTCTTTACCACAGCAGTAGGTAACATGAAGTTCAATAGTGAACATGTTTTGCATAGAGTCCTATTCCAGATTTTTGTTTATTTCTCAAAATAGTACGGAGGAAAAATAAGAACTTCTCCTTTTTCTGATTATTGTGGTTACCTCTCACTGAAAACTAAAAATCGGGGAAACTATTTTCTTTGAAAACAGTTCATGTACCATAACGCAATAGCTCTCTAAATTAAGACTGCTCAGAAATCGTCTCTTTTTTTTTTTTTCCTTAAACATTTTGTTCAGAAAGACCTCATTCGAATGACATCATTACTCGCGAACATGTCTGTTATTTGATAGTTACCCAAACCACAGTTTTGCAACCACTGCTTTTGGGTTACAGATTCGTCGATTTTCTTTGGAAGAGAATGATTTCTCGTTCACTTAGCATCTTGAAACAGGTTAAAAAAAGGAGGGTGGAAGAAGACGCTAGCTCGTGGATCACTCTTTTCCCACAAGATGCATTGTGATTGGAAATACCCTGCAGCTTCTTGAGACCGGAAAGAAAGGTTCCTCGCGATTCTATAAACAGGCAGGTGAAAACAGTAATTAGCCGAGACATCGGTGTCACAGCGGTCTAGGAAAAGAAGGAACTCTTGTAAGAATCATCCTAATAGTTAGGCTGAGTGATCACGTGTGATGAGTTGTATGGAAAAAAAAATATTGCCCGAAACCAGGAATGGGCTTTAGAATGATTTTTTGAAGAAGGACAAATGGGAAAAAATTAAATCCTAAGATGACTTCCTTAATTAAAAATTTAATCAGGTAGAATTTTAATCTTTGATTTAAGGGATATCGGGATAGAATACTTTGTTTTTTATTTATTATACACATTTTGTAATGTTTGTTTATGTAAACATGTAATGTTTGTTTATGTAAACATGTGATGTTTGTTTATGTAAACATGCAATGTTTGTTTATGTAAACGTGTAATGTTTGTTTATGTAAACATGTAATGTTTGTTTTTGTAAACATGTAATGTTTGTTTATGTAAACATGTAATGTTTGTTTATGTAAACATGCAATGGTTGTTTATGTAAACATGCAATGGTTGTTTATGTAAACATGCAATGTTGTTTATGTAAGCATGTAATGTTTGTTTATGTAAACATGTAATGTTTGTTTACATATAATGTTTGGTTATATTATGTTTGTAATTGTACTCATAAAATGTACTTGAACAATTGCAAATTTTGTTTTAAAAAACTTAAAACAAAATTTAAAGCATCTGTAAATTTTATATTTCTTTTGAGCCAATAGCTGTGTTGGAGTAATTTTATTTCTCTTATATGCCGAGAAATTTATTCCGAAATTTTACTCTCAATGAAAAGTCCCGAAGGACGATTAATAAAAGCAAAACAAAAGAACGCTGTGCTAAATTTCAGAGTGATACCTCGCATGGAATTTCCGATATATCATTTCAAAGATGGTCAATCATTAAAAAATTCCATTTGAGGAAAAATGAAAGGACACGTGAATGCAGGGTAAGCATTGACAGTATAGCTTTAAAATGCCGTATTGGGTTAAAATAACATAGTAGAAATTAGAAATTTGCATTATGTTATTGGATAAGTTCTGTTGTATGTTTACGCCTAGAAAAAATAATTAGCTATTTTTTAAATTTAATGCCCGACCCCCACTGAACAAATATTATATATTACCAAAAAAGGTTTAGAAAAAGATGAGAAATGACGTAAATAGCAACAAAGTAAAAGAAATGCAATTATAATTACAAAAAAGAAGTTTAATTTTAGTCTTAATTATTGTATGTTTAAAGATGGCATGATGGAGTTTCTACATCGGGCTATACACTTATGAATCTGTGAAAAGTCAATTATATTTTAAAGGTTTTAAAATCAAATATTTAAAAGAGTTTTATAAAAGTTTGACTGATCAGTACTTAACTTCCATACTGTGAGCGAGTCACTAGTATATATATAGTATATATATATATATATATATATATATATATATATATATATATATATATATATACACATACACGCAACGATCAATGTATGCAATTGATGTAAAAAAAAAGAAAAATATATTTATAAAAAAATCGCAATGGATATTTTTATAGACAAAATAATGCAGAAGAAAATATTCAAATTAAATCTAATAGAATATACTAAAGAATGTAGTACAGCTAATATAGTACAATTTGAGGAACATTTCTTTTACTGTATTTCAAGATTTTTTTTGATAATGTCCAATCGTCTACCGCATTAGCAAGAAAAAAATATTTTTTTGTCTATTTCGTTGTTATGCATGCGACGCAAAATTAATTTAAAGTATCACAATAAGAAAAGAAACCACGTGATCAGTATTTAATAAATTGAATTTTAAAAATTAATCTTTGAAAAATCATCAAAAATCAGAAAATGGAGATAACGATTCGAAAAAGATTTCATTTTAAAGGGATTTTTATGATCTTTCTTGTGATATAAATTTTATAACCCTCGGATTATTATTTTAAATGCAAACTTTAATGAATATTACAAAAATTGCTTAAAAATTTAATTTAAAAAAATCTAAGAATAATTTTTCAAAAATCTCTCTTAGTGCACCCCTACACTATAAGTAGAATTGCCATGCAAAATTTCAGCTCTTTAGGTCCAGCAGTTTGGTCTGTGCGTTATATGTCATTCAGTCAGTTACGGAACTGTTTTATATATATAGATGACTATGTATTCATATGAACCGTAAATCTGTTAGAAAACATTCAGTAAAAAATCTGAAACAAAGTATTTTGTAGCAGTTTCCCAAATGGATGGCGCTTCAACCAATTTTGCTGTGCAATTTTTGGCCTCTAAAATTTTATTGGAAGTTACTTAAGACATCTAGAGTTCTTCTTTATGAGTGTGCGTAGAGTAGTTTATAAATAAACATTTGTCAACGAGAAGGGGGAAGGAATTTTTGTTTCGGCGAAGCGGGGATGATGATTTTCCTCTTTTTGGGGAATTTGTCAACGAGAGGGGGGAAGGAAATTTCAATATCGGCGAAATGGGGTGTGAACCGGGAAGGTACGATCCCTCCAGATGTCGCCCCTGGAGTTGCGCGGTAAAAATTGTGGTGGCACCTAGTCAAGTCGGACTTTGACCCATGTGATGCTATTATAAAACCTGAGCCACACCCCTCAGCACTGAAGCCTACATGGACCTGGTCAGGAATAGTTCCGGCCAGGGACCATTAGCAGCAACAATAACAAATGTATGGAAACTTGTATGAACAAAAAATTTTTAATAAGAAACTTATACAGATCCGAACTATGGAGCTTTTTACAGTTTTGAAATGTCAATTTAATGCGAGAAATGAAATTCGTTAATTTGTAAAGGGTGCAATTTAGTAAACTGTATTCTTTCAAGTCTAGCCAAGTCGGACTTCGACCCATGTGATGCTATTATAAAACCTGAGCCACACCCCTCAGCACTGAAGCCTACATGGACCTGGTCAGGAATAGTTCCGGCCAAGGACCATTAGCAGCAACAATAGCAAATGTATGGAAACTTGTATGAACAAAAAATTTTTAATAAGAAACTTATACAGATCCGAACGATGGAGCTTTTTACAGTTTTGAAATGTCAATTTAATGCGAGAAATGAAATTCGTTAATTTGTAAAAGGTGCAATTTAGTAAACTGTATTCTTTCAAGTCTAGCCAAGTCGGACTTCGACCCATGTGATGCTATTATAAAACCTGAGCCACACCCCTCAGCACTGAAGCCTACATGGACCTGGTCAGGAATAGTTCCGGCCAGGGACCATTAGCAGCAACAATAACAAATGTATGGAAACTTGTATGAAAAAAAAATTTTCAATAAGAAACTTATACAGATCCGAACTATGGAGCTTTTTACAGTTTTGAAATGTCAATTTAATGCGAGAAATGAAACTCGTTAATTTGTAAAGGGTGCAATTTAGTAAACTATATTCTTTCAAGTCTAGCCAAATGGGACTTCGACCCATGTGATGCTATTATAAAACCTGAGCCACACCCCTCAGCACTGAAGCCTACATAGACCTGGGCAGGAATACTTCCTGCCAGGGAGCATTAGGAGCAACAACAACAAATGTATGGAAATTTGCATGAACAAAAAATTTTTAATAAGAAATTTGTACAGATCCGAACTATGGAGCTTTTTACAGTTTTGAAATGTGAATTTAATGCGAGAAACGAAATTCGTTGATTTGTCAAGGGTGCAATTTAGTAAACTGTATTATTGCATGGTTCTTTTTTTTTCCTTCTTTCAAGTCTAGTCAAGTCGAACTTCGACCCATGTGATGCTATTATAAAACCTAAGCCACACCCCTCCGCACTGAAGCCTACATGGACCTGGTCAGGAATACTTCCGGCCAGGGACCATTAGCAGCAACAATAACAAATGTATGGAAATTTGTATGAACAAAAAATTTTTACTAAGAGATTTGTACAGATCCGAACTATGGAGCTTTTTACAGTTTTGAAATGTCAATTTAATGCGAGAAACGAAATTCGTTAATTTGTCAAGGGTGCAATTTAGTAAACTGTATTGCATGGTTCCTTTTTTTTCCCTTTTTTTTTGTAATTTATGAGTAAATTACTTCTTTTCGTTTATCATTTTTAAGACATGCACATAATAAATATCAATAAGTTTTGTTCGTGTAACGTTACTCATTTTAGATATTCGTCTCGTTAAGTTATTATTTCGTTTTAACTTGGGTGAAATGGAGTTTCATGAATAATTGATTGATATTTAATTGTACTATAAATAGTCGTTATATTTAATTTTTAAAATCTTTATTAATTCATAGAATTAAGTTTTTATAACACAAGTTAATTTTCATTTAATATAATAAGTGTAGCTTTTAAGTAGAATGGCAGGACACATATTAATGTAACATGATATAAGTTACACATCTATAATTAGTAATTCCTTCATATTTAAATATTTTTTGCCTTAAATTACAAATTAAATATTAAGATTTATACTTAAGTATTATTGGAAAATCTGCATTTGTAATGTTAAAATGAATAATTGCGTGACTCATCCCAAAAATCTGTTTAGAATCCGTTGAAATTTTATGAAGATAATAAACTTCAGGGCACTAAATTGCATGTTTCTAGACCGATGTATGTGAAGGTTTTTCAGCTTGTTTTAGAAAAGTAACTTATTTGCTAACATTAAAACATCAAACATTTTGATTCTTCCAAACAATATAAAAATCATATTGACTTCTGACGAAAAGCTGAAATTCTCTACAACATTAAAAAAAATTAACAAACCCCATTTTTATAGTTTTATGTTGACTATTTAAAACATATGAATGGTTCTTTTTTTTATTGGTACATAGAGCAACTTTTGGATTATCCGTGTTTTCCGCTCCTTCGCGAGCACTCGTGCAAGAATTGGCACAGATAATTGGGAGTTCAGTGTATATAAATATAACAGATGTTCTTCATCATCCCTTAGGCAACTGTTTTGCATGTTATGCATGAATTATGGAAGGAAGCTTTTTTATATAATGAAAAAGGAAACAGAATTACATAACTTTTTTAACGAGGATCAAAATATTGAACCTCAAGAAAAACCAGCGCCTCTCTTTCTAATAAAGGTATTTTGTTACAGTTTTAAACAGAAGATATTACTCTTTTAATTTACGAAATTCCATTTTTGTATCTGGAATGACTAGAAAAATAATTTGTTGACTAAATGCATGGTTAAGTATTCCAAAATATTTTGTGACTTTTAAGCATATACAGAAAAATGCTTTTAAAACCTTTCTTAACTACAAACAGTATAAAGACAAAACAAAAAGAACAAACAAGTTTTTTTTTGAATTTAGGAGGAATTTATTGAATTAACTTTTCTGTTTAAGTTTATGCTCAGCCATACGTGGGAAAACTGGCTGAACTGAAAATTTCTAGTCTACTTCATATATTTAAAAAAACAGATGTACTATTACATATTTACATGTTGGAAAAAATGTGTTTTTAAAGCCTTTGCCTACAATCTAATAGCATAATATGTTGTCTTTTAAATTTTTTATTTCATTCATCCAAATAAACATTAGACTTCGCCAATTTTGTTTATATTTATTTGAGCAGAACTTGTATTGTCAACTGTTGTTATCGTGACAATTCCATAATGAATAATAGTGATAAGTAAATAGATCAACTTTCTTTTACGTATTCTTTAATGATAATTTAAGCATTGTTTCTCCAAATCTAGTTCGATGAACCGATTATTGCTATTCTCAAAAAGTGTATTAATAACAAGCTACGCCATGATGTTATAGTGAGATTAATAAACTATTTTAGATGAGGTGGGGGAACTTTTTTACTGAACACACATATTTGAACAGGGTTGTTACTTTAAAAGCATATTCTTCTAATCTAAATTAGACATAGCTTTATGTGATACTTGTTCGATTACACGTTAGCCTGAACTAAACGGAATGTTTTGAATAGGGCAGTGTTCAAATACACTTCAAAACAATCCCCACTTTAAAATCCACTTTCATCCAGCACTTTAAAAAACGAAAATACCCTTTCATATAGTTGCTGCATTTTCCAAATATGTGAAAAAATAACTTGTTTCCCCCACCTAATTTTTTTAAAAGAATAAACTGGTTAACATCAAATTTACGTAAATGGATTTAGATTTAAGAGCTAAACGAATCAAAAAGGTATATTAGAAAAGTCAATCATATATTGCAAAAAATATAAGTATCTCTTATCTAAACATTTTTATAACATCCAGTGCATCAGGACTAAAATAAACTTAAAAATCTCAAAATGAAATAAAATTAATAACAAAGGAATATGGAATTTTAGGGGTCTCGCGCTCAGACTGAATATAATGGCTAAAATGTATTGAAACATCTGGCTGTCATGGCTCTCTAAAATATTTAAGCACAAGCTCTCTAAAATATTTAAGCATAAGACTAGTACCTTTTTGGTCCTATTTTTCCTTTGATATCTCCTTTTAAAATTTGGAATCGAGTTTTTGCAAAATTTTTTAACTGTATTTTGCTTTTTTACTACTAGCTTTTTTCCAAGAAATCTTCTGTAGGAAATTTTAAACCCTTTAATCTTGTCTTGCAAATATTCCCAAATATTTTAAATTAGAATAACATCCGATGTTAGTGCGGGAGTTTAAAATGATATTTAAAGTCCAAGATCTACAAATTTAAGCAATGTTCTTTGTTAGAAACTTAAGCCAATCAAAATTTGAGTTTAATAATATGCTCCTTTTTAAACCCCTTGATTTGTGTTTTGTTAAGGATATTGAACACTAGTGGTCCCATGTTAAGTCAGATGGATGCTAGAAATTAATTGCTGATTAATTTCTAGCATCTTTAATTTTGCAAAAAAAAATTTCAAATCATTTTATGTTCCATGTACCACCCTGCCCCTTATATGTGAACTTTGCGAAAATAAAATATGATAATTAGTCAAATATAAGCAGAAACAAAGCGAATTTACATGAAATACGACTTAGGGCTTGTCAGATCCCATGTGAGCCTCAAAGTATTACAGCAATACATCAGATTTCACCAGAGAAATCCTGACTGAAAAGCGTTCTAAATAGATAAGTTATTACAGTCTCTTGCAAGTCTCTTTCGGAAATTTTGAAATTTTGCATGGATCTGCGGACCATGTCCCGCGGAATCGCCATGATTTCTTGCGTAATTGTAGCTTTGAGTCCTTGCAATTTATTTATTTTTTTTATGTGAGGCTATCTCAAATCAAAAGTGTACCAACACCGACCAACAAATTTGCAAGCACTCAAGGCAAGAAATTACGGCGATTCCGCGGGACATGATCTGCAGAACCATGCAAAATTTCCGAAAGAGAATTCAAAACTGCATCAAAAATTACAGTCGCCATTTAACCGATGTAATCTTTAAAACTTAATGGATGACAATGGCATACTGTGTACTTCTCAAGTATGAAAGATTTCTTTCTCTATAGTGCTTTGTATTTTTGTTATTGACGTTCCAAAACAGAACGTTCTTCCTGCTTTCCCTGCATAAGGGCCTGTTCACATAGGAGTCCTTTGCGTTGCGTTAAGGAAAAGATGACGTTGAGACGAAAATAAACCAATCATAGGCCCCCAAACGATTAGCAATGAAATTTTTAACGCCTATGATTGGTTTATTTTCGTCTCAACGTCATCTTTCCCTTAACGCTACGCAACGGACTCCTATGTGAACAGGCCCTTAGAGTAAAATTGAGGAACATCAATAAATAATGTAACTGAAATTTATCTAAAAATTATGGATTTTAGATGATCCTTGAGGAAAGGTTAATAAGTCTACTACTGTCCCGTAAAGATTAGTTCAAGCATTTGAAGCAAAACTAGAAGTATTTCATGACATCAATTCTAGCAGCTTCAAGAATTTCCAAATTTGAAAATTTATTTGTAGGTATGGCTTATTTATGAAGAACCATATAGAGTTAAACCGACCCTAGAGTTTTTAGGAATTATGAACATGGAAATGGTATATGTCTTCAATATGCCCAGCGGCCAATAGTAGGTCCCGGTCTAATTAGTCCTCGCGTAGCAAAAGTTGATCGTAGCGCTCCAAACCAAACCAAATCCAGCAGCCCTATATCAAGATGTCGACCTCGTTAAAGGCTCCGTAGTATGACATTGTCGGCATGGACGCTGGAGAAAATGCAATTCTAAATGCGGACTAACTGAACTTTTATTGGTGACTCCAGGGTCAAAAGGGGAAGACAAACGTCTTCAAGAAAATTTTGCCCAAAATTTGAATTGCTCGAAGAGGACAAATTTTCATCGAACACATCATTACAAAAGGGGCCCTTTATGCAATGATATACATCTCTGACTTACACAGCAGCCCAAGATTCAGTTATTACAAGGGCTAAACCAATGTCCACAACTGCTGGGTACGTTGGAGATTATTATCATTGCATAAGTCACCTCCTTATTCGAATATACTCCTTGCAATATTTTCATAAATAATGTAATCACCGAGTTTCCTCCATGGTACAGATAACTTGTTATCTGTGTTCGTCTGAACAGCTCGTGTTTTTGTAATGAATTTTCAATGATAGACCGAACTTGATTGGCTGGCGTATATCAGGATATCAGTATCGTTCATGTCATTCTCAAAGAGGGCCCGCATTATAAGAAATAGTCAGTATATTTAGAAGAAAGAAACACTTAATGAGTACAATGGGAGAAACAACCATTGGATAAAATTATGGATCCTATCTTTAGAAGCATGTTGCCGTAAGCAAAGTTATAATATTATTGGAAAAGCTTTTATAAATTTGTTTTAACTAATAATAGTCCATTGCCAAAAATGGAACTTGAATCTAGTAGTTAATCTATCCAAGAGACGCGAGTTGTCTTAGTCTGAATGACTTTCTCCTCATGCTCAAAAATAAACAAAATGAAAGGAATTTAATGCTCTCTAAGTCTGTGTAAAATGTAAGAAATGATTAAAGTTTTACAAAATACAAACAAACAAAAATGCATGGATACGTTTATTTTTTAACTTAAATCAAAGTCTGCGATGAAAAGATTTTAATTTTTATTTTATTCCAATTTTACCAACGTAGCAAGAGATTATATGCCTTTTGGCTGTTTTCTCGGTTAGAAAGATTTCCCACGGACCCAGCTTATTCCCCTAACCATTCTAATCGTTCTCAACAACGGAAAGAATCAAAGGAAAGTGATGATTTAAAAAAAGGTCTCCTAAATGTCAGCTCATAGAAGTAGCTATATTGTGCGTAATATATTTATTCTGGACAGATACCTAAGAACCTCAAACTTGCACAAGAGTGTAAAGAATTATAGGTAAGCAAAGATTATCAGACGAACATTGAACATTCTTTATAACATGAATGAGGATAGCAACATATTTTGCTGCATAGTGGATTTATTATTGGCAAATGATGTAAAAACCTAAGAAAGCAAACTTCCTTTGCTGTAGCTATTTTTGGTACTAGTTACATTAGGAATGCCGGGATACATTTTTCGAACTTAAACGCAGCAAATTTTTCTTTATCTGCTCGATAGTACATGAAATCTTACTCTTTCATACGATGGTATAAAACCTAACTCTGCCGAAACTGTAAACGGCATAATTCAAATAGTGTTAAGTTAAAAATGATTGAATCGTATTTTTAGGCATATGCTGTCGCAAGCGGAGTTTTGACGTTGTTTGAGTTGTGAAAGAGTATTACAAAGCTAGTCTATGCTCACGCTGTTCTTTTCACTCTTCAATAGAAAAAAACAGTATTGTCTGAACACATTGTTGCACACGTATGAATTGAAATCCTGTATTTATCTTTCATGTAACTTGGCATTTAAATAAACAGTGGGAGACGATTACAAACATAGTATGAAATAGAAAAAATGCGAAGAATAGCATTTCTGTTCAAGAAAAAAAAGGGCAATTAAGTTTTTATGTATTTATTTTCCAGTTTTTTTTTCTCTCTCTTCACTCTCTCCTTTAACAATCGTCGGATTTCCATGCGCTTTCTGCAGAGGTTCATTATCTTATTAAAAATCACAGCCTTGGGCGATGCTGGCATCTCTTGTCCAATTGTTGCATTTGCGATCAAAGTATAGTACTTTTTTTTTATTTACGATTGAACCTTAGGCGGAATTTTTTCATGACGCAGTAGAATCGAGTTGGACTTTGTCAGGTCATCACCCTAGGTCGGGTCAAAAAGCGAAAAGAACTGGTTCTTCTCGGAGCAATACTCGGTTTCGAACACAGCAGATGGATTATAAGAAGTATAGAATAATGTAAAAAAAGGTCACCGCAAAGGTTTGCAAGGGGAAGACTTGAATTATCCTGCCCTGTGAATTTGAGAGCAGTGGGGGTGGAATGCAATTAAGAACCGATTCACTAGTTATTTGAGATGCTTCATGATCTCCTTTTCAATATAGAATTTTAGGTTTAAAATTATTATTTTTCAACAAATTTTAGGCATGAGAAAACCGGTAAGTTCTTTTTAATGATACTTGGGATTCGGCTCTTCGTTTTTGTAAGTTATACATTCAGACATAAATTATAGTTGAATGTCCAGTAATACAATAAATCAAGCTAGAGAACCAGTTAACGCTCCAGCGGGCGCGCCAATTTTTGGTACACCAGCAGGCGCGCGTTGCATAAAGTGCAACGTCTCTTTTAACCTTGATTATTCCTTTTGTAATAAACTTTCTTTTTTCAAATTGAAAATATTAATTCTGTGTTTTATCACAAGATATAAAATGTTGATAATATTGAGATATATTTATAATTAAAGGCTAAAGAATGCAGATACAATCGCCTTATTTCAAAACTGTCTGGTTTAATGCTTCTAAGGACAATTTGCGAATCGATTCCTATTATGTCCAAAAGCCTAAAAAACAATGAGATTGTCCATCTTCGTGATACGGGGAATACCATGTAATAGCAGGGGCTTGGGGTGCCTTGAGTGGATGACAGATCTGTACTGTTTGTCCGGCATCCTCGAGCCCCACAGCAATGGAAAGCACCGGACCTGGGAAATTAACCTTCGTCTGCGTATTCAGGTATTGCTACGTAGCGGCTGGTCTTCAGGAGTTCATGGGCCGATACGCGAAAGCGGAGGGGGCCGAGGTGTCAAAACGAATACCATGTAATAGCTGCAAATTTGATTTACTACATCAACTCATAATTTTCTCGTATTGCAATCCAGTATAATCGTTGGTTTACCACGGTTAAATCACGACTAACAATGAATGGAAAGGAATACAAGGGTCAGAAAATCAGACCTGCATTAGAAAGGGTGTAGCTATAAATAGAGACTGCTTAGAACATACAAACCTTACTTGTAAAAACAAACCATTCAAAATTACGAAAATGTTGCACTTTATACACGGGCGTGCCCGCTGAAGGGTTAATGTATAATGAAATATTATTAATGAAATAGTATTAATGAAATAGCGAACCTATGTTAATATGTATTGAAATAGTAGTAATGTACTATTTTAAAGATGCATTTATATTGTACTTGTATTACCCTTGTATAATGTCAGCAATCAGATAGTTCCAAATTAATTTTCTCTACCTGACGGAATAGAACAGAATTCAAAGCTTTATCAGTACCTCTACAGCTAGATTAATTTTCAATAATAAATAAATAAAAAATATATTCATGAGATGTAGATGTACTATGCTCTTGATTTTTTTTTCTTTTGATGTGTGTGTGTGTGTCGTTGAATTGGAGTACTATTTAACTAGAGGTTACATTTATTAAAGCCTGAAATTCTACTTCTATATATACGCACTGATACGATTATATCATAAACAGTGTACATTAAAAATTATCTCCTACATAAATTTATGTTTTAAGATGCATTTTCCTTTTCAAGTTGGAACAGTGCAAAAATCTTTTTTTCTGTCAAAAATCTTTTTTTCTTTAGATGTCTTTAAAAAACATTTTTAGAAAAAAAAATTTTATAATAAGTTATATATTTTTTTCAAATTGAAATAATTTGTCCGTTGATGCGCAAATAAGTAGACAATTTGTTATGCACAGACTCCTTTAGCAGGTCTATATCTTTCAAATCTTTAATTCAGCAAAACAATGTTTGGAGCCTTTAGACATATTCATCATAAGTTATCGCTGCTATCATTGCGTTGTTCGGAAATATTTTTCTGATACATTTCATTATAAGTAAGAGATGCTTAGTGAAAAACTCTTTCGGTTTAATTTTTCTTTTTTTGCTTTTATTGATAAGTTGGAGGAGTGCATATTTCCCTACGAAATTAACCTTAGTTTTCGTATCGTTCATTGCCCTTTTAAAGAGTCTCATATTTTTCAACGCTGAAAATTTTGCTTAATTTTTAATTTCTTTTACTATGAATAAATTAAAACAATATTCGAAACTTCCTATATAAACAAGAGTTACAGACAAAACAATGTATTTTCAATTTTACGAAGAATTTTAAATTTATTGTCTTTCACTCAAAACTATACCTTTGATAATGATATCGAAAAGAATTTCAAAATGTATGAGAAACTTTTTGCATAAATGTATGTTAGTGTATTGTTTATATAAAACTAACTAATATGATAAAATTTGATTTGTTGTTTTACTTATTTTTTAATGAAAGATTAACTATAATTTTAATCATTTTTTTTTAATTTAGAAGATGTTTCAAAATTTTCTGTATTATTGTCTTAGAACGACCAATCCCTACCATACATTTTATCATACATTACTATCTCCTTAAAATACCACTGGTTGGCTTGACAATCTTATTGAAGTATTCTTTTTTTTTACTACACTTCGAAACCGTATTACCAAGAAATCATTGTACCAACAACTTGTTATGATCTTTGATATTTGTGTTTCTTATATGTGGTCGATTCATTCTATAAATGACAGTTTAGAAGTCATTTAAATGAAAAAGTTAATGTTCATATACCAGTTCAAAACCCTGTTATCTTATAGAGGGTAATGGAATATGAAATAAAACTATTTTTATCCCATAAGACTTAAATATTCCAAATCCCGAGAGTCTGAAATTTTGCTTCGTCTTGAAGAGACAAAACTAAAGTAATAGTACAAAATAGCTAAACTCGCCGTATGACAATTTTTCCTTGAGAATAAGGAATATATAAGATATCCTAAGTTTATTATAAATTTATTGAATAGAGAGACACATGTTAAAACAATATATATCAATTCGCAAGTCAATAACATCCTTTTCTTTTACAAAATCAGTCAGTCTTTTCTCGAAGAGAACTAAATGGGGATAACCCTGCAATATTCCTCCAACGCTACATGAATATAACATCTGTCGATGTTGGATTCCTCCAACGCTACATGAATATAACATCTGTCGATGTTGGACATTCTGCGGGACACAACAAACCACTGGTAGCCAGCTGCAGATGGGGGATTCAGCTGTGGGAGACTCTGATGTTTCGGTATTTTTTAACTCTATCCTAACTTGGCTTTTAGACTCTGGTTAATGGTTGTAATATTGTTATCAACGTAGATAACAATAGAAGGGCAATATAAAATAGGTCAATAGGCCGTGGTATTACAAGCTGCTCTTATCCGTTCTCCAACAGTCTGAACTGTTTCTTCAAACCTTGAAGCTGCTCCGTTTAGCCGAAAATTAGATAAGATTCATTGACAAACTTTTCATCATTAAATGTATTCACAATGTCTGACTTTAGAAATTTTTTCAGACCACTGATCTCTTCTTCGAATTTACTACCTAGTTCCTAACCATTATGCTCTAAATTTATATAACTTCATTAATATTGCATCATATAAGTTAATGTATGGAGGAATTATTGCCATGAAAATAATTCGGGAGAAAGAATTTCGGGTTAACCAAAGCATTCTCAAATCCAAACAGGTTCGGCCCTTAACTTTTTTGGTTTAGCGAGGCCTATTGTAGATTACATCAGAAGTGGGTGGCAGTGAATTATTATTGTTCCGACAAAATAATATGTCCTAAGACTTTTTTTGGATGTTTTACAAAATGTTGTGCAGCTGTGATGAGCATGCACCAAAGTTTATTGGAATAACCTCAGTTAGAGGAATTCCTTTCAATTAAAACACATTGAAACTTTAAGTGTGCGACAAAGCTTTTGTAAAAATACTGAGATTCGTACATTAATTTTTGCAAAGGAAATCTAACTACATTTTTGGAGGATACTTTTTACATCATATAAAAACCTTCATTGTTACGTCTACATTTTTCTATTTTATGAAATGATTTTCACCTATAGGATATAAATAATTTGAAAACAAGTGGTATGTTTATTAATTGAATTCAGGATATAGACTCTTCTTTGGGAATTTTTTTTTTACTGAAACACCCCTTTTATTAATCAGATTAGTGTAATTAAATTAGCCTTCGTACATAGCAGTATCTGTTTTTTCATATTTTGAAAGCATAATCATTTATAACGAGTCAAAATTTTACTTTACATTTTTGAACACATTAAATAAGAGTTTAAAAATAACTTTTTTTAATGTAGTTTATCGATTTCACCAGCCTCTAAATGTCACGAGTTATTTTCTTTCTTGGTATTGAAATTTTCATGAATGCTTTGCTATTCCCGATACGAAAAAATTTATAGATTATAGTAATTTCTAAAATATTTTTTCTAATAAATAAAATAAAAGACATGCACTTTAATTTTTTTTTCTCTAAGTATCAGGTTGTATCAGTTGTTGTTCAAAAATCAGGATAAATTAAACCGTTTCTTAAGAACTACGCTAAATATTCTTTCTAGAATCGGGATAAATCCAACATTTTTTTCAAGTATAAATGAAATCATCTCTCAAGAATTGAGACAAATCAAATCGTCAGAGTAAGTCTTTTAAGAACCTTATAGGAATGTTATGATTTCTTAAAAGATTATCTGCCTTAAAGTTTTTTTGGGGATTATTAACATAAAACCATGATTTTACATGTACTGACAAAAAAAATCCTTTGTATTAACATGTTTTCAACTAAAAATCTCCCCTTTAATAATAATGAAAAGAATTTGATAACTCTTGCAGAATATTCACGTAGTTTTGGTATGATTGGTACATTTCAGGGAAATAAGTCATATTAAACGATTGTCCCGCATTTCTATTGAAAATTTTTGTTAAATGAGAACGCTTTTGAAGGACGGTGAATAGCCAATAACACACAAAAATGCACACTCATATGCCGATGTATGCATCCTTTTCTTAATGGTGACAATGAAAGGAAATAAATAAAGATGTGCTATTATAAAAAAAAAAAATCTGATTTAACAATGGCGAGTGTATCACCTAAGAATTGTGTTAGAATGAAATTTTCTAAATTGTCAATGAACCGTTTTCGAAAGTATGAAGCAGAAGTAAATTTTTAATGATTTGATATGTGAGAGCTTGGTTCATTTATTTATTTTTTAAGCGAGGCATGCAGTTGCATGGTTGTGTGATTTCAAACATATTTAGGGAAAAATATTTATTTTCATCGAACCGAGAATTATTTTACTTGAAAATCTGTGAGTAGGAACCAAACAAATTTTTAGTTTTAGGATTTAGGGAAATTAAGACACCGTTAACCGAAGTTCCATGAAATAATAAAAACATTAATCTCTCATCTATATATATAACACAGTTCCGTGGCTGACTGACAGATAACGCACAGACCAAACCGCTGGACTTATACGGCTCACATTTTGCATGGCGATTCTTCTTATAATGTAGGGGTGCACTAACAAAGATTTAAAAAAAATTCTTCTTAGATTTTTTTAAATTAAATTTTTAAGCTGTTTGCGTAACTTTTTTAAAGTTTGCATTTAAAATGATAATCTGAGGATTATAAAACTTATATCACAAGAAAGATCACAAAAATTCCTTCAAAATGAAATCTTTTTCGAATCTATACCCTCATTTTCTGATTTTTGGTTAGTTTTTAAAGATTAATTTTTAAATTTAATTTACTAAATGTTGATCACGTGGTTTCTTTACTTTTTGTGATACTTTAAATTAATTTTGCGTCACGTGCATAACAAAGAAATAAATTGACAAAAAATGTACTAAAATACGGTAAAAGATAAAATTTAACCGCTAGACTAATTGAGATGGAAGTTTTTTAAGAATTTAATTCAAATTAGTATGTTTTATGGGTATTAAACATACAATTAACTGCCTACATTGACCGTTGAATTTAATTTGAATATTTTTCTTCGGCGTTATTTTGTCTATAAAAATATCCGTTACGATTTTTTTATAAATAAATAAATAAATAAATATATATATATATATATATATATATATATATATATATATATATATATATATATATATATATATATATATATATATATATTCCGGCGTTGCCCGGGTAGATATAGATATAAAAATTTTCATGCAATCCATAAAAAAATACTGGGCTGCACCCCCCGCTCTTCATGTTCATCTGGCCAGACAGAATGCGCTTAGCGCGTTTCTACTGAAATGATATACAAACAATAAGAAAGAAAGAAACTTTGAGCCTGCGGACCTTCGTCTGATTATACGTCTGATTTTATTGAGAATTAATAGCACAGTGTTGCGTGATTCGCACGTTTGGATTGAATAAGTTTACTGTTTAATTATATTTGTTAGATACTGTTTAATTAGATTTAATTAGATTTGTTTGATCCATTGTTTAATTAGAAATAAGTTTTATAATTTACATTTGCCTTTATTTTTTATTTTTTCCTTAAAAACGCAGTTTTTTCCACATCACCCAAGAGGTAAAGTGCAAGATGCGTTATCACCTTCATTTAATCAAAGTTAGGCGGGATTCCGCATGAAGCCTAAGCTCAAAGTTTCTTTCTTGCTTATTGTTTGTTTATCATTACAGTAGAAACGCGCTAAGCGCATTCTGTCTGGCCAGATGAACATGAAGAGCGGGGGGTGCAAACCAGGGCAGCCCAGAGGGGGGGGGGGGCAACTGGGGCACTTTGCCCCAGGCCCCCAACTGCCGGAGGGGCCCCCAATTTTTTTAAAAATATTTATTAGATTTCCTCCGAAAGAAAATTCTGAAACTTGTACCGTGCTTCAAAATTCAAAATAATCTCCTGAAAAAAGGGGGCCCCCAAAAAAATTTAAAAAAATTATTCGATTAATCATATTTCTTGGGGCCCCCAACAAAAGTTTGCCCCAGGCCCCGTAAAGTCTCTGGGCGGCCCTGTGCAACCTAGTAGTTTTTTGATGGAATGCATAAAAAATTTTGTATCTATATATCTACCCAGGCAATCATTCTTTAAAAATAATTTCATTAATTTTCTTATGCCTTAATATAACTAATGGACTAATAGTTCGGAATGAAAGTTATGTGTCGTTATGTTTCTCTGTTTAAAGAGCTTTTCCTCCCATCGCTTAAAAAAACCCAAAACTCTAAAAGATTTATCTTACATGATTTCACGGAATAAGTAATTCAAATACATATCGTATGTTAACTCTGTTTCGCGAACTTAGGGAAAAAAACCTGTAGAACTCTTAAACTTCTTCCCATTTTATGATCCTCAAACGATTAATATATTTTGATCAACAGAAGGCTTCCAAAACCTGGCCATAGGACAGAACTTAATTTTATTTTTTTTTCTTCCTTTTTTCCAAACTTTATTAAGTTCTATTAGTTTGAACGCCATTGTCTAAAATTGTCTAAAGCAGCGGTTCTCAACCTTTTTAGACCCACGGCTCAACTAAACGTAAGATAAATAAAATAAACACTTCGCTCCCCCGTCACCCCTAGACCAACCCTCTTTCCCCCCGGCGCATCGAATTTGACTCTTGACGCAGCTAGTTGTGGTGAAGGGGCTGTATCCACATTTAAGTGGTACGCGCACCTCTTAGGGACACAAAAATCATTAAAAAATTAACTTTAAAAAACTAATTGAGCCCCAAATTTCGTTCATGCTGCATTAAGATTCTTGGGTCCTAAACATTAACTGTGCCGAATTTGGTCCCGGTGGGTGAAACAATCTATGATTCTATAGCGGACAAACAAACAGACCAGCTCTTTTATACATATATATATATATATATATATATATATATATATATATATATATATATATATATATATATATATATATAGGCATTAATTGCATACATTCACCGTTGTATTTAATTTGAATGCACTCCGTAGCGAAGTACGAGTATTCAGCTTTTTTAAACATAGAAATCAATAATGTCAAAGGACTTTCAATAGTTCGACATGTTTCCGTATATTAATAGTAGCATAATTAAGCAAACTTTAGGTTATAACAGTAATTTCTTGCCCATAGCAACACATGGTGTTGGAATCGTCTGTAATATTTATTACTTAACGGAATAATAATAAGAAAGTAACTCTCTTTTTTTACATAAAAAAGTCGTCATGTAAATAATTCCATTCTATGAAATGGGAGAAATGGCTGGTTGAAACCATTCGAATAACGAATTTTTATGCGAATTTTTACTCCATAATTCTTTGTTGTATGCACAAAATTAGAACAAAGTAAGTAAGCTTTCATCCCTCATTTCCTGCATTATCCGTTTAAGACCTTTTCTCGATCAAATCTCGGTGAACAAGTGAAGCCACTTGTTTCAGTATTTGAGCACCAACTGCGCAACAAATTACAATGTCTCGAAATTACTCACAACTTTTAACTAAGATAATCAGACTTGTTTAAAAAGCCGAACACGCGAAAACATTATGTTCCTTGAAAAATAAGGAGTTCAAGCCTGTCTTGCATACACACACATTTCGCTTGATAGGCTCTTTAAGAGAGAACACCGGCGCTTCCAAGGCCATTTTGAGCTCTCTCATTCATCCGAATCACCCTCCTTTTCACCTTGTTCAGAATGAAGGTGAATCGAAAGTTTTAACACTAGAACTTCCAAGCCAGTCGAAATGACTGGTTTTAACAATGGAAGAAATAGGAATGTCTTTATTGTCAGTAGTGCTAGTGTCGAGGAAGAAATTTATTCCAAACTGTTGCAGAAATTTCTTTTCAAGTTTCTTCTGAACTAAAATTAGTTTGCACCCTATCCCCAATTCCACAGAAGGCCGATAAACAACACATTATCAACACACTTAGACACTTGTTCAGTACATGCATTGAGATATTAATAATCTGTATTACCCTAAAAAATATATTCATTGTAATCTATATATATAAAACAGTTCCGTGACTGACTGACTGACAGATAACGCACAGACCAAACTGCTGGACCTAAAGAGCTGAAATTTTGCATGGCGAATCTTCTTATAGTGTAGAGGTGCACTAAGAAAGGTTTTTGAAAATTCTCCTTAGATTTTTTAAATTAAATTTTTAAGCTGTTTTTGTAACTTTTTCTTAAGTTTTCATATAAAATAATAATCTGAGAGTTATACAGTTTATATCAAGAGAAAGATAATAAAAATTCCTTTAAAATGAAATCGTTGTCGAATCTTTACCTCTATTTTCTGATTTTTTGGGAATTTTCAAAGATTAATTATTAAAATTTAATTTATTAAATGCTGATTACGTGGTTTCTTTTCTCTTTGTGATACTTTAAATTAATTTTGCGTCGCGTGCATAACAACGAAATAAATTGACAAAAAATTATTTAAATGCCGTAAAAGATAATATTTAACCACTAGACTGATTGAGATGGAAGTTCTTTAAGAATTTAATTCAAATTAGTATGTTTTACGGATATTAAACATACAAATTAACTGCATACATTGACCGCTATATTTAATTTGAATATTTTCTTCTACATTATTTTGTCTATAAAAATATCCGCTACGATTTTTTAAAACTATATTTTTTTGTTTTCTCGGCATTAATTGCACACATTGAACGTTGTATTTAATTTGAATATACTCCATAGCGATGCACGGTTATTCAGCTAGTAAACAGATATAATTAATTTACTTGGTCCCCAATTGATGATTATTATCCCAAATTCCTCAGATGACCAATTAACAACACATCAATAAAACTTAGAGGGGAGACACTAGTTCAGTACAAGTGCATTGGAATATTATTAATCTGTATTACCGTAAAAAATAAATTCGTCGTAATAAACAGATATAATTGTATTAAAACCAGTGTAAATAAATTACGAAGAAAAGATAACTTTATAAGTTTAATTATTTTAGAAAATGAATTCACATATCGAATTTCGATCAAGTCATTCGGCCTACTTGCTGGACTAACAGCTTTTTCATACCCTTTTTCCCTTATTTTTGTTATTTTGTGCATGCTTTATTTATTATTTTTTGTTTTTGTGGTTCTTGTTAAACTGTTATAAACATATAAATAAAAATTTAACTAAAATCCGAGAACTGTTTCTTATTGTTATACGAATCTTTTCCTTCCACAAAATATCCAAATCTTCAAAACATCTCTCTCACATGTTATAATAGTCATGGGTCATTTTCAGCGTCATTTTGCTTTGTTTACCTGTATACGGGTAAGAAATATACGAAAGAGGCAATGGAAATTTATAAGCAGAATTACTTTACAATTTTACTCTTTTACTGGGGAATTGACGAAAATAAATGAAAATTTTCTTCCATAGGTTGAAAAAAAATTAAAATCAAAAAAGTAAATTATGTCTCATAAAGCCCGAGGTATCCCAGTAGTTGCTCGACGGCTTTCGGACCCGAGAGTGCTCGGTTCGAATCACGACAAGCGCTATTAAATACCCGTGTCTAGGCCGGATATGGGCACTTTACATCAGTAGACTGGAAATTCCTTCTATGATGTCAGCGAGAGTGGGAGAAGATGCGACCCCCCCCCCCTCCAGATGTTGCCCCTGGGGTTGCTCGGTCAAAATTGTGGTGGCACCTAGCCAAGTCTGAGTCCGACCCTTGCTGTACTATTGTAAACCGGAGCCGCACACCTCATCCCGCAAAGCCCATATGGACCTGGTCTGGAACTTCAGGCCAGAGGTCATTAGCAACAACAACAAATTTCATAGAAAAAACTGCTGTAAAACAAATCACGTTTTCCATCTTTCCAAGATGATTGCTGTAACATACTCACATCAAATGCTTCATATTTTTTAAGCAAAAAATAATTCCTATTTCCGTTTGAGAAAATATATTATTTCCAAGTTTATGTGTGAATCATGTAGTAAAATAAATTTTCTCTGATCTTATAGCCTGTCTCAAAAATGGTGCTTTATAAATCTTGCCTCTTCGTGTATTGCCAGTTTTTCCGATCAATAAAACAGCCTAAGACTTTTTAATAGAAATTTTTCTTGCACTAAACTAAAAGAGAAAAAACTCTTTGAAAGATTCTGTGAAAAATGCCCAATTTCGCATACAGAGATAAATCAGAAAGATGTCTTTTTTTTTATGAGTGATTTCATTACTGACTGTACGGTAACTTTTCAAGGAAATCCTCTCCACACACACAAATGCATTGACATAGATATTTGAGTGTGTGTACACAAATACTTATGTCATATAGTACCCAGGCAAGAAAAGTGACACAAGTCAAAAAATGGCAGTTTTAAGTTTATGTCAGTGAAAAATATGTATGAAGTGCCCCATCGTGCACGAAAAGAGACACATCTCTATCTCGCCATTTGTCCACCTGAGGGCAGTTGTATCAGTTTTATTGTAATACCAATTCAAGCTGTATCGTTTTCTTTAAGTTAATTTTTCTCAAATGCTGTCTTTTTGAGTTGTGTCACTTTTCTTGCCGGAGTGCGATAAGTAAGTGCACAGATACCCATCAAATTTATTTTCCCCCAAAAGCGGCAGGCACTTATCTTTTCGATATTTGCCCATTCTATACCTCGAATTGGTTTCTTTCTTATAGGTGCACCATATAGGAGAACCCACATCACCCCCATGAGAGAACAGCACAAGAACGTTCATGCCATAATCGAGATCCAAACCTGATTCCACTCCGTAGAAGCTCGTGAAGCTAACCATTATCCGATATGGACGGATATTTATTATCTGGAATATATTGGATTCACTGAAATCATTTTCAAAGATAACGTCTATGAGTGAGTAATACGAATCAAACATGTCTCGACTTTGTGGGGCCAAATAATTAACAGACTTTCAGCGAGGACGATTCAATGATCAGTCGATTTTGGAGGCAGTCGACGTCAGACAGTTACAAACTTCTGACGATCTTACCTACCAATCTTTTCGACACAGTCAATTCAGTGATAGTAGAATTCAAGAAGGTTGGAGAGGAATTCCGTGCATCATGCTCGGGTCTCTCGAGGTACTCACAGAGGTATATTTTTAGCTGTGAAACGTTCGGTGGAAACCAGCTTCCGTTTCAAGGTCCCTAGAATTGCAGAACAATTACAAGGGATTTGGAGACCTGCTTAATAGTATCTTTACTGACTTAGCTACCACGGAAGAGCGGCTCAACTTCGTCTTTTGCAAGAAATAAATATCCGTTGTGGATTGGCATTGTTCAAAGACAAAATTGCCAAATCTATAGCATTTTGACACACTGTCATTTTCGCAAATTAATGGGAATTTTTAACTACTCTCGGAAAATATTATGATATAAATGGGGCAATTGACCAATTAAGAATTCAGCTTAAAGCATCTGCAGTTATTAAAAGGTACCTGCTACTAATATCTTTCAATAATCAGATGCCCAAGTCTTGTTTATGGAGGATGGTGCTCCATATTCAGGTACATGAAGTATGCAAACATGGCTTAAACAATATGACATCTAGAAAAGGACGTAGTCGATCCAGAGCCCTGATATAAACCTGGTTGAAATGCTTTGGCCCATATTAGAAACCAAAATATGACGGTGCTGCAATAAATGACCAATAAGACACAACTGATGAACTTGTTATAAGAATCGTGGACTCGTATTCAATAGATCGTCACTGAAGATCTCAGTGCTTGACAGAGTTAATACTTTACATGATGCAAGAATGTTAATACTTTACATGATGCAATGAAGTTTGGCTAGAATATACAAAATCCAGCTGCAAAGGCAGCGCATTTTATTTCAGAGAACAAAAACAAAAAAAAATGAATGTTATTGAAAAATCTATTTACATCTGTAATGTCTTTCTCTATAACATTTGTATATAATACCTTAGGGGGTGGCAGTTTTTCAACGTAGTTTCCGTGGTTACATATTTTAATGTGTTTTCTTTTCGCAATTAAAAATGGGAAGTTATGTAAATATGATGGAACACAGCAAGTTAATTAGCTATGAGACAGAGGCGACTTGAAAAAGTTTGGAAACCACTCTTTTGATAAGACTATTGCGCGATATAAAGAAATCTCACACTGATAACTCTGTTACTCACAATGTTAGGAAAAGACTAACATTTGCTAGATTTAATTCATGTCATAGGGAGCAAATAAACTGATTCTAACAAGAATTGATGCCTCCTAAATTTTTATATATGCACACGCATGTGAGAAAGTGTAAGTTTTTATCCCATATTTTGCTGGGTAGTGTTTATTTTATATTGATGTAGATTTTCTTTTCACGATCATTTGAATTTTTGTATTGTTTAATTTTCTTGAATGACTCATCGTGATTTTTTTAATGGAGGAAAGTAAACTACACGCTGTAACTTTTTCTAATAGCAAAGTGATGACACTGTGATTAAAAGTGGTGGATTAGATGATTATGCTTCATCTGAAATAGTTACAATACTAACATACAGCTTAAATCAGGCAGGACTGAATCAAATAGTAAAAGTCACTAAACGAAAATATTACCTAAAACATATGCTAAAATTCACCATTGCATGAAGATTGTCAATAAGGACAAAAAACAATTTGGGGCGGAATAATATTCATGTAATAAACGTCAAGGTCGCGTTAGAAGTATTATTGGTCAACTGATCCTCTATTTGAAACAACTATATTTATCATGACCAAAATGAAGCCAGAACAATCCTCACATTTCTTCATTCAAACTCTAATTCACAGACCTCACATAATGGGGAAAGACTCCACATATTTGAGTCTTCTTTGGATTACTTTATTGCAAAATTTCTGTCCCAGCCGCTGTCAGGAGGTAGTTTTTCCATAACATCGCCGGAGAGGACATTTCTAGATGACAATGCACGTTTGTTTTGGCTACAAGTTTGCTTATGCCAGTCGTATTCTATTTATGCCTTTAAATTCGATAGTTGTCCCTCATTAGCGTGATATAACTTCTTCATCGGCTCGCGTACTCGCTGTGTAAAAATTTAAATTTTCCGAGAATAACGCCAGAAAGTGAACTTAAAAAAACTGGTTAGAAACAAGTAACGTAATTCACCACATTGTGAACCGTTACATATATTTACTGAGCGAAAGAAGAAAAAAGCCAACTCCGTGAGAACCTTCTTACAGATTCATCTGAGGGCAGTCATCCATTATAACTACCTCATGCAAATGTTTGACAGAATGATAAACATCAGTCTGCAACAAAGACGAGGTTAGAGATGTCATCTAGCTGTCACATAAAGACAATGAACGGCTATACAGCGAACGAGTCAATGAGACATCTTTTGGGAATAAAAAATCTATAGTGCACTAAATACCAAAATTAACGGAGTCATAAAAATACTTATTTTAACAATTTTTAATTCCTTTTTCCTTTGAAAAAGAAGAAAACATTATTTAAAAGAATTTAGAATGAGAGTTTTTGATATTCAAATAATTTAGGCATCAAACGTATTATCAATCTTAGGGGTATTTCACGAAATATGGTAATATAGATATAACGAACGACAAGTAATTTTTTTCCTCTTTTCAATCTTCATTTTCCATAACCAAATACCACAAAAGTACATTAATGTATAAAATATAAGTTGCGTGATCTGAAACAACGTATACAAATAGCTGTGGGGCAAGCACAATATATTGTACCGAAACAATGTTGTCTTACCTAAAAATTGAATTATCACTAATTTTAACATTACTTGAAAGTCTTTATTGAATTATCATTAAAAGTTGTTGTGATTATTAGTGAAAACCATGACATGCCATGGTGGTCTAATGGTACAGTTCAAACTGCTCGAAAAGCAGTACGTTTCGATTCCTGATCGAGCTGCTTGCATTTTAAGTCAAGAAACTGGATAAAAGGTCAAGAAAAGTCAAAAAATTGGGGGCAAAGGGGTAATTACAGTAGCTCTCGTACAAATTAAATTTTTCGACTAGGGATCAGGGGTATCCCGGTCTTTGATATGCAACAGAGAATGTAAGAATCATTAGTGAAGATCATAGGATGTCTTAAAAGTGCAATGCTACAGAAATTTTGACAGGACGGCTTGAACTTTCAGGTTTGTTCCATTGGCCAACCCCTTGCATATCCCATAAAGAAAAAATGTGACAAAATGGGGGGAAAGGAACCATACTGGCCCATAATCGTTCTCTCACATAAATATTCCAAAGGCCACACGCCCTTGAATTCATCTGCCAGGACTTGGAATCAACCAGAGTCTCATGGAGTTCAGGACGCCCTTCCATCAACTGAAAACGTGGGGCGATGTTAGGGATTCTTATTGTGCAGAGGTATATATATATTTTTTGCAGTCAATTACTAGTTTTTTTTAAGTGTTTCTTCTTGAAAAGAACATTTTAAATTGCTCATCTTTTTTTTCAGTATAGAATATAGCCATAAAGCTTGTATACATTCCAGAGTAAAATGTAGATAGAGACAAAAATCAAATAATCATAAAATCGGCAAAAGTGCTCAGATACCAAAAAAGAAATTGATTTACTGTAAGTAAACATGACCATTGGAATTGATTCTTTGTTCCAGAAAAGATGCCTCGTTGAACCTGAGATCTATCTTTCATTGTAGGTTCCTTCGATGAAACCCAAGCTTTACTCTGACATATTTTCACACGAAAAAATTCAATTACCTTTTGCTTTTGATAGCTTCTTGAACAGATTTTTCTTTAGAAACGCTTTCCTCTCGACGTATGTTCATAATACTGAGGCACTTGCCGTGACGCCTTTCCCCCCCCATCTCATTTGTTTACATTTGCCTGACCGATACTTCCGCGAGGCTACTTTTGTTGCAGAGATCCGGAAACGAGGCCCGTCGTCACTCTGCCGGTTCATCCCCGTTTAAAAAGACTAGTTCTTTCTCACACTCTGCGGGCGATTTTATGGGGATGCGAGAAGAGAAACACGCTTGGCATTCACGACGTGCCAACGTGTGGGAGTCGAATGAGATCGTGAACCTATAGAGGGAAAAGAATTATGGAGCATGTATCAACAATGTTAGGCATCTCATTTCTATGTCCAGAGTTGAGGAGAATTTCTTTCGTGAGCTAAAGCACGAAAATGTTATCAAATAATATTAGCACTCAGCTTAGAACGGTACTGGACAAGCTCGGCCCGGCTTTGAGACCGAAAGAACATTCTGAACCTCTGAATCTCCAAAAAAACCGTGGAAATGCCATTTTCCCTGATAAATATATGCCATGCCGCTTCTTCCAGTTCTTTCACGCGTGCAAATGAGACGTTTATGTCTCTAATCTTTGCGAATGTTATTTCTGACGGATATTATACCTGTTTAGAGTCAAATCCGAGAACAGTTATCGAAATCCGTGCAAAGTTATCGAAAGATTGGTGCCCACAGAATTGAGAGAATATATAAGTAAACTTTAGAGAACATATCAGCAAACAGAAGATAATAACGCAATTCCTTACCAAGGGATTAATCTATGAGGGACTGTCACTCTGATTAAGACAAAAGAAGATCTATAATGTGTATCACAGCCCCTCGTAGATGGACAACAAATAAAAAGAAATTCCTTTATTGTATTTCCAACAGCCCTTTATGGACTAAGGTACTATCTTTTTTATGGGCCCTTCAGCGCTGAATTAACTGGAGGTAAGGCATTTCCTTAAGAAGAGATATTTCTAGTGGGTTCCCCTGGAGAATATGTTTTATGCATTTTTCCTTTACCAATTTTACTAAGCCCCTAAGTTGAGATATTTCTATTGTTGTGCAAAAGACTTATTAGATAAGTTTTAATTTTAAAAAGCACATAATTATTTCAAGCTATCGCATTGATTATCCGAAAAAAGAATTATAGAATAATAGGTTATCCAAAAAAGAGTTGTGTATAACTTAATGTAGTATATCTATAACATATCTACCAAGACACAAAAAGCAACATTATAGAAATAGCCCTATCTTTACCATAGCAACTTCACCATAGCATGTGACTTTCCATCTATTATACCTCAGATCATTACTATAGTTACATCTAAACAATATTATACTTGTTCAATGCCGAAATCGAAAGTGGGCTGTGGGCAGGTTCTAATTCAGCATGAGCCCAGATTCACCCGGATGAGAGAAAGATTAAGACTTTCTCAAAGAGTATTTCCGAGTTTCATACAATAAATGCATCACTTGCCCTTTTCCGTGTTGAATTCAAACTTGTGAAAGCTTGTGGGGAATGGTAAATAATTTAGCCAAGGATCTACAAATAAAAACTCGAAATACTTATCCTCATTTTTTTATGTAACAATCGCAAGCCTCCCTCCCCTCATTTCTGCAGCAAATAAGTAAAATTGAGACAATCCAACTATCTACTGGTAGTCCAGGTGTTTTTAAGATAATATATTGGATGACCCATTGTTTCAGCCACTTCGCTCGTTGCCGAGTAGTCACGAATTGTGGTAACTGTTTTTGCGTGGGTGACTGGAAAATTGAGTTTTTTCTTAAGTCGCTCGAAAGAATCAAATTTTGATAAGATTTTTTCAAAAATGTATCGCTGATTCCATTTTGAAACCAGTAATTGGATCCAACTGTTCGATTTGAAAGGGTATTTACTTTCCTTAATACGATTTTGCACTGGTTCACGTGACTATTCAAGGTCCACAGTACCCTTCGCGTTTAAAAACAAATTTGCTGCAGACTTTTAACTTAAATCGCGGAGGATGAAAAATAATTTTTTCATCCATCTTTTCTTATATTCCGTAGTTTTTATAGTATTTATTCTAACAATGTTATTTAATAAATTTAGCTTCTATGGAATTATTATAATGAATAACCATGGATCTTTTTTTACCTCATTTAATATTGCTCCCCTATAGAATTAGATTTTTTTCAGTACTTAATGAGCCCCTTACTGAGCTACCTAATACACTATCTGGCCAAAAGTATCCGGACACCCCCCCCTAAAGAAGTGGATCTGGCAGGTGACGTAATTTGATGCGCAACCGAAAGCTATAATAGTGTTGGTAGTGGTTTGTCAGGTAAAATTTATGCGTTTGTGAGACAATGAGTAAGTCAAAGGAGCTTAGTGACTTGGATCGTGGCATTTAGAGGGATGCCACCTTTGTGGGAAATCAGTTCGTGAAATTTCGGACATTCTACAGAAGCCAAAATCCACTGTGAGTGATGGAATTGTGAAGTGAAAACGTCGAGGCAGTGAAACTGCAGAAAGACGAAGTGGCAGGCCGAAAGAAATTAGTGAACGTAGCCGCAGAACTCTGAAAAGGATAGTGAAGCAAAATCGCAAGTCCTCGTTGATTGAAATCACTCAGGAGTTCCAAAATTCCTCAGGCGTTAGTGCTAGCAGCAGAACTGTTCGTCGAGAGTTAAAAAACATGGGATTCCATGGTCATTCAGCCTCTCACAAGCCGAACATCACTCCCCAGAATGCGAAGCGTCGATAGCAATGGGGCAAACCTCACCGTCATTGGACTGTGGACATGTGGAAAAATGTTCTTTGGAGTCAGGAATCTCGCTTTACAATCTGGCAGTCCGATGGATCTGGGTTTGGTGGATGCCCGGCGAGCGCTTCTTACGTGACTGCATTGTGCCGACTGTTAAGTTTGGTGGTGGCAGCATCATGGTGTAGGGGTGTTCTTCAGGATTTGGCCTGGGTTCCTTAGTTCCTGTAGTTGGAAACATGAACTCTGAGATGTATGTGGACATTCTGAACAATACTGTTCTCCCAACTCTATGGCAATATTTCGGGGAAGGCCTATTTCTCTTCCAGCAGGATAACTGCCCCATTCACACATCGAGACTTGCGCAGGCATGGTTTGACGTAATGGGTGTTCAAAAACTGGACTGGCTTTCTCAGAGCCCCGATCTAAATCCTAGTGAACACCTTTGGGACTAATTAGAACGCAGATTACGTAGCCAGCCAAATCGACCATCCTCACTGCCAGCACTCACTTCAACTGTGATGGACGCCTGGAAGTCAATTCCTATGGACACCTATCAAAAACTGGCAGAAAGTCTCCCCAGATGTGTGCAGGCTGTCATCGATGCAAAAGGAGGACCAACATCATATTAATATATGCCTCAAGACTCTCCGAGTCCGTACCACTGGGTGTCCGGATACTTTTGGCCAGATAGTGTATTTGTTTGAATGCGTCTGAAAAACTGGAAAACACGGATAGTCAAAAACTAGGTGTGTATGAAACTTTTTTCAGATTTTAGGTAAACAGAATATAGTGATTTAAATAGGATTTAATTAAAAGGGTAATTAGAACCTATACAGATTTTCAGATTTTCTTCTGATTTTCTTCTTTTGCAAATATATTCGAGATATAGTTTGGTTTGATTTGGAGCGCTACGGTCAATTTTTGCTACACGAGGGCTAATTAGACCGGGACCTACTGCTTAAAGCCGATTCCGAACGGCTACAAACGTCCATGCCAAGAGTGGGATTCGAACCTACAGACTTTGGTACCGAATGCCAGCTCCCTAGCCATATGAGATATAGAGCCAGGTAAATACATATAAACTGGTGACAGAGATTAACACTCGTAAATTTAGCAACATTTGCAAAAAATATCAAGCAGAAATTAGTTATTTTTTAGGGCAATAAGCCGATTTTAATGCTAATTAGGATTATCCAATTATTATTATTCAAACCTGTCCAAATATGGAAATAAAAAGTATGATGTCATGTAATTAGGCTAAAAGCATGAACAGCAGAGTTTGTACTTGCACAAATTTTGCGATTCCTATGTTTGATTTCACCTACAAAAAAGACTGAAACAGTTTTTTATAGCTAAAAGTCATTCGGGAAAATCTTTACAGTGGAGGGCCATTAACCATTGATTGCAGGGAAAGATTTCTGAAGACTTTTAGAAAATAGATAGATCAACGGAAACAGTTAAAAAGATACTAGAACTGGTATCCAAAGAGCTGAACATGTGGGAGAAAAGAATGAATATCCTTTCGGAGGATCAATAACTGTCCTTGACGGCCCAGCGAAATAAGCTATTAACTGCCATGCCAATTTTTATGGAGCCACTGGAATATGAGTATCAAAACAATGTAGATTACACAGATAATAAAATTATTTCATGAGAAAAACCTTTATGTAAGGCAGCCCATGATTTCTAACCTCATGTGCAAGAAAACGTGTTTTAGTTTGTTCCGAGAACATAAGAAATGGAATCATCAACAATGGGCTTGTGCAGTATTTAGTGACGAGTTAAGATTCAGTGAAAACACCGATTCTCGGCTTATTTATAACTAGGTAAAATGAGAAACTCGAAGATTTTCCGCTAGCTTTAGGCAGTCCGATCATTAATACACCCGCGGAGCCGAGACATCAAGTGAGGGTGTATCATAGTGACATTTGGCACTGAATTCTGTTTTCATGGATGGTTGTGCTCATCCGCGAGTCAACGAATTCCCGGAAAGCGACATCATTAACGTAAGGAATGAATATGCTTTATATGCAAATTCATATGAAAATGCGCAAGTCTACTCCTGAGACGACGCTTAATGGCAAAAATTTGAATCTGCTGCGACTTAAAGATTTTTTGTTTTTCTTCCAACAGAAATTTTGTCCGGAGTCAGACAGGAGACAAAATTTCTTTCAACAGAAATTTTGTCTCCTGTCCACACCGCAATTTTGTTATGAAGCCATGAAACTTCATAATTTTCTTTTGACCATAAAACCTTCCCTCAAAAGTTATGTGTTTTCTAATCCATATCATATGAAAGTGGAAAATATTTTTCCACTGTCATTCAGCTCAGAACACGGATAATTTTTTTCCAACGCGACAGACACTTTGTCCTTATTATGGGATCACCATATAGGCACACTAACGTCAAATAGGAGAACCTATGAGACAACAGCACGGAAATGTCCACGCCTTGCCGGGATTCGAACCCGAGCCCACTATGGAAATGCTCGTGATTCTGATCTCTATACCATGTAGGCGTCAGAGACGAAAGTTTAGTTGAAGGGATTCTTGTTCGTACGTGGTGAGTGCGTATCATAAATTCTTTATATAACTAATGTGTGTCCATCGTTAATTATAAATTGCTTCCTTTATATTTGAAAAAAGTACTATTAATTATTTTGCAAGACGTACATTGAGACTCCAGAATTCACATAATCACATATAAGTTTTGAGGGGAAGAAACTGAGGTATGCAAGGATCATATGCATGAAGGATTATTTTATGTGAAGTTATATGGATTTCATTTTGCATCAGAAAAAAATTCCTGAAAACTCTATTCGTAAAATCAAGGAACAGTTGCAGTTCCTTCCAATAATTCTGTAATACCTTGATTTTAATACCTTTGTTATATTAAGGTTACCATATTATTTTATTGTACAAGGGAGTAGGGGACTGTTAAGTTTAAAGTATACTCGCAAGTAATTTAAAGACTAACATTGCTTAAAGTCCACTTTTTCATGTAAAAAACATAAAAAATTAATCTCAATTTTTTCCGATCAACATTCAAATACAATAACCTAAAAAAATATTTACACTATTGATTCTGAAGAAAATCTCTTTGAACAAATACCTTTCTTTTGAAATTTCTAGAACTGAATAAACGTTTTCTAATATAAACACACTATAAGTTTATTATTCGGGAAATGTTTTTTAAAAAATCATCTCTATTGGAAATAATGCATTTGTTTTAAAAACCTATTCCTGGATAAACGATATAAGTATTCTATTATTTTTCTCATTATAGTTTTTATTCATAATATACATATCCAATTTGTCAATACGGTACCATTATATGTTATTATTATACTTATGCATAGATACTGTTTATAGAAAATTCTTTTTTATATCCGTGTAAAGAATTTGGATCGTAAACGAATGTATTTGATAATAAGAAGGGGAAAAGCATTGAGATTCACGAAGGACGCTATAAGAAACATGGTAGATAAACCTGTTATTTGCATATAAACAGCTTCAGTTCATTCGGGTAAATTGCATCGTTAGTTTAGACAAATTATTTCTGCCGATATTATAATAATTTTTTTTCTATTCTTGTTTTTTTTTGACGAAAGAATTTTCACAAAAAAAAATTATAAACATTTCGAGGAAAGGGTAACGTATTTCAATACAGTTTTTAAAGAAAATTTCTCAGTATTACGAAGAGATGAGAGATTTTTATTTCTTTTCCCAGCATGTCCATCGCGTGGCAGAGAAGCTCACCACAATCCTGAATACATAGCCTAGAATATGTTTTAAAAGTACTCAGACTTTTTGTTCGCTCTGACAGAACTGACTCTGACTTCTTCCCTCTGAACTTCACTCTGACTTCTCTGGGAGATGTTAACGACTTTGAATACATATACAAGACTGCGTTTTGTATATGTATCACTCTTTGTATATGTATCACACTTTGTATATGTATTTGTATAAGATAATCAGAAACTGTGTGGCCCTCTGTCATTGATAGGTTTCCATGAGCTATAGTAACAGCAGCAACATGTCTATGTATTTTTCCTACCAAATTTAGGTACACTTCATTATTCCTTGCTTTCATTATTCCTTGTGGATGATATAACAGACGGTTGTTATGGTTGAAGTAGCGGCCTTCTCTCCAGTCCATCCTAGTAACTGGAGAGGGTTGCACTCCATCGAAACGTAAGTAATCATCAATACTTACCTTAAGGTTAATATTCAAAGGTTATGCACAGCGGCATGAGACTCCGCTTTACTTACGACAAATGGATAATTTTTAGAATATTTATAAAGGTGGAACAAATGAAAGTGAGATTTTTCTAATGGCGGCAGTATTTAAATACACAGAGCCTTGTCTTGGCATCGGTAGATGACGTTGTAAATCACGAAGCGAAGCTGTTAGCATCGGAAAGTGTCAGCGTGCTGTTTGAACGTGCTTAAGAAAGATGACTACAAACGGTTGTGACATGGTTTCGTCCAAACAGGCCCAGCGAAAAGTTATTCAATTTTTGACGGTAGATTGTGTTAGTAGAGTCGAAATTTGTCGTCGAATGAAGGCTGTGTATGGACATGGGTGTCTGCCACGGTGTTCAAATGGTGCAGTGTTTAGATGGTTTAGGGAATTTAAAAAAGACTTGTGAGCACGTGACATTCCGAGACCTTATCAAGCACACTTGGCTATCACTATGGAATCGATTGCTTTCCGGGGCCAAGATTTGCTGCAGCATTTCCGCTGGGAGGTCCTCAATCATCCCCTTATAGTACCCCTATCACCCTACGACTGCAACATCTTCGACCGACTAAAAAAGGGCTCTCAAGGGCCGCCCGTTTGCTAACGATGCACAGGTCAAGGACGACGTTCAAGACTAGTTCCGCAGACAACCATGGTCGTTCATCGCTCATAGTATCCAAAATCTAGTGAAGCGGTGGACACTTGCTTGATCCGACAAGCCTAGTATATGAGGGGGATAAGTAGCTCATATATCACTATCACTTCCTGTATGTTCACATATTCAAACCATCTAACCATTACAGAAAAAAAACCAAAAGTTTCCGTTTCATTTCGGCCTCCTTTATATATCGCTTCTGTTTTTTTTTAATTTCAAAATGCGGAGGCACTTGTCGCGAAGACATTCGCCTATAGTTCACCGCAGTTTTGCTAGCCATTTTATTATGGGGGCGCCATATAGGCGGACCAGCATTGCCCCCTATGAAGGGATGACACAAACGGAGGCATTTTAGTGGCGCTTCGCCAGGATTCGATCTGAGCACCCTCAGCACCGAAAACCAGCTATCGCTTCTGTGTCAAGCAGCTAATTCACAGCTGTTTCCACACAGTGGGCTGCGGCCCATGGTGTTGATCTGATTTGAACTGCGACATACGTGAACGAGGGTAGCGACTGGTCCCCCTTAAAATTTCCCAGATACCAGTTTAGGCCAAGGTTGATTCTACGTAGTCGATGCCTCGATACACAAAATTTCTCTTTCTTGTTTTGCTCACACTTTCGGTTTCGCACCAAACACACGCATTGCGCGCCGTTTAGCCAATGGCTCAGCAGAGCATCCATTGCCCTTGGGCCCTTAGTTTCAGTTCAAATTTTATAAGACTCAGCCTGTTTTGGGCTGCCCTTCAGCGGACCTGAGCGGCTCCCGGTTTTGTTGTGGGTCTGAGTGAAGAAGCTGGGGTGCCCGCTGATCTAGAGCGGGTGGGGTGGTCGCCTGCTGTCAGTTACCCTTGCCGACGAAGACCTCACCTGGAAGGCCTCGCTGCTATGTCACCGCAATCAAGTCCAACCAACTAGGGCATCTATGGGAAACAAGACTATGTACAGCATTATATTCTTGAATATCTATCAAAGAAGGACTGATATTTAGTAAAACCAGCACATTAGAGAGAGCCGACGTATGAAAAAAACGATGCACCAAGAAGGGATAATGCAAATTGGACACAAATTGATATGCATACAAGTTTCGACGGAAAATGCAGAATTTTAAAGTTTGACGGCCAATGAATGAACATGTGACGCTACAGCGAATCTGAACTGCGCAACTGGTAGGATATTAAAGAGGACGTGTAGTTGGGCTCAAAGAAGCCGGTTGGTCTAATTGGCGAATCGCTCGACATTTCGCTCGACGATAGGAGCGATGCCACTATTAGACGATGTTGGCAGGAATGGTTGAACCTTGGCCGAACACAGCATCAAGAAGGAAGCGATCGGCCTATAGAAATGACAGAACGTGAGAACCAAGCAATCGTCAGAGCGGCACTCGCAGCCCCAGATTCTTCATTATCATCGATCGTACGTACAACTGGCGCTTCAGTGACCGCAAGGTCCATTCATAGGCGATTCAGGGAAAGGGGACTGAGCTCACGGTGCCCCTTGCGACGACTACCATTGACCTCTGTACATCGACAGTGGTGTCGGGCACATTCGACCTGGAATGTCACTCACTGGGATAGAATTGTCTTCAGTAATGAGTCCCGCTTTGAATTGAGCCCTGATGACCAGCGGATACGTGTCTGGAGACGCCCCGGACAGCGATGGGATACCAACCTGACTGTCTTCCACCATACGGGCCGACAACCAGGAGTGATGGTCTAGGGTGCCACTTCATTTCATAGTAGGACCCCCTTTGATTGTTATCCGTGGCACCCTTACAGCACAGCGGTACGTCGACGCTATTCTACGCCCCGTTGTGTTTCCCTTCATATCACGCTATCCTTGGCTTACATTTTAGGAAGATAATGCCCTCCCGCACACGGTGAGAGTTTCTATTACTTGTCTTCGTGCTTTTCCAACGCTACCTTAGCCAGCAAGGTCGCCAGATCTCTCCCCCATTCAGCACGTTTGTAGCATTATGGGCAGCGCCATCCCATCAGGTCGGGATTTTGACGATCTAACGCGCCAATTTGACAGAATTTGGCACGATATTCCACAGGAGGACATCCGCCATCTCTATCAATCAATGCCAAGCCGAATAACTGCTTGCATGCCTCTAGCCGAATAACGCATAAGAGCTAGAGGTGGACCAACACGTTATTGACTTTTTCACTTTGCCAAGCTCTTTTTCTTGAATAAATCATCCATTTTTTCTCAAATTGTAATCATTTGTTTTTCTGTACAGGTACATCACATCTACCGATTTTCGTCCCATTCGGATAAATTCTTCTTGGTGCGTCGTTTTTTTTTGTCTGAGAGTGTAGATACACTGCTGGCCACTGTAAATGCAACACCCTGAAGGAAACATGCAAATAACATGAAATTTACAACATGCATTAGCGGAGGTGAGATATGCCAATGATTAGAATTTCAGCGCAGACGCACATCATGCGCGCACGTGGCGCCACTTCAAAGCGCTATTTAAGGCTTGGAGATTTCGACGATTTCAAGTTCGGCAATTGTGTTTTTCTTGTAGTTTTTTCAAAAAAACTGTCAATTATGCCTCGTCGAAAACAGCGATCATCTTTTGATCAAGTATCCGAGTTCGACAGAGGAAGGATAGTGGCCTACCGAGATTGTGGATTATCTTTCAGGGAAATCGGTAGTCGTGTTGGACGAAACCAAACAACTGTAATGCGGATATGTGATTGTTGGATGCAGGAGGGTACGACGGACCGGCGTGTTCGATCGCATCCACCTCAGCGCACCACTTCACGTGATGACAGGCAAATTGTGCGCATGGCAGTGACGGATCGCTCAGTCACTTCACGAACCATAGCACAGCACATGCAATCTGTAACGCATTATCCAGTGTCTGCGCGTACCATTCGACGCCGTTTACAGCAGAGTGGTCTGTCCGCAAGACGTCCATTGCTTTGTCTACCCTTGACGGCGAACCACAGACGTCTCCGCCGCCAATGGTGCAATGACAGAAGGATGTGGACGGCAGAATGGAATGAAATTGTCTTTACTGACTAGTCACGCTTCTGTCTGCAACACCACGATGGTCGCATTCGAGTCTGGAGACACCGTGAAGAGAGGATGCTGAACAGCTGCGTTATGCACCGCCACACTGGTCCTGCACCGGGTATTATGGTATGGGGCGGTATTGGATATCACTCTCGCACACCTCTAGTACGCATTGCCGGTACTTTAAACAGCCAGCGCTACATCTCCGAGGTGTTGGAGAAAGTTGTCCTTCCTTACCTTCAGGGCTTGCCCACATCCATATTTCAACAGGATAATGCGCGACCACACGTGGCACGCATTGTCCAACGGTTCTTCGTCAATCGCCAGATTGAATTGCTTCCCTGGCCGCCTCGCTCTCCGGATCTTTCGCCGATAGAAAACATGTGGTCCATGGTTGCTCTACGATTGACCCAGATTCCATCCCCAGCTGCCACAGCAGATCAACTTTGGCAACATGTGGAAGCTGCTTGGGCTGCTGTACCCCAAGAACTCATCCAAAGTCTCTTAGAATCAATGCCGAGGCGTGTGGCAGCGGTGATCTCCAACAATGGCGGCTAATCTGGCTACTGATTTTGGCAGGAATCACTAAATGATTAAATTTATAGACTTCACAGAAGTCTATAAATTTAATCATTTGATACTTGGTCAACATGTTATCTACAAAATAAATTTTGTTGTGCTATCTCTTGTCTTTCTTGGTGTTGCAATTTGGGTGGCCAGCAGTGTATATAAACACACATATATGTTAAGCAAAAATGCCTTAAATTTCTTTAAACTCTTCTTATCACTCTTGTATCTGTCAAGTTACATTTTTTTATTAAATAGAAGTTTCTATTTTTGGACCCAGATGTAAAAAAATTCTCACATTTTGTGAGAAAATATACTTATTCATCCATGACATGGTGGCTGCAACGTTGTCACATTGGGTCAGTCATTTTCTGATAAACTGACATATGCTGTAACGTGGTCAGACAGAAGTAACGAGATCGGGTGTAAAGAAAAAGTGTTCCAGAAGACTCCAGGGAACGACGAAATGGCTAAGGTGTGAATGAATAACTATGCATTATTGAAAATGGACTTGATCAACGATTTCTATTATTTTTACGACTAATGAAGTCATCAATTATCCTCCACAGGCCTAACGGGAAAATTTTCATTACTACGACTACAAAAGCGTTATGCACACACTTCTCCATAGTTGTTTTCAAAGTATCGACTAAGTATCAACCTTGATAATATTTATTCTTAAGCATAATAGCCAACATTTTAAGTGCAGATGCGCATTCACTTCGTAGTTCTCCTAAATGTGTTAAGAGAGTGATAACATTACTTCCATTCAAATATACTGAAAGCACGAAACAGGATATTTTAGGTAAAATTTGTTTATAAATTTCAATTTTTTTATGTGTAGATACCGTAGAGCTCATGGCTTTTTTCATTTACTTTATAGATTGAGGGTCAAGATTAATGAGAGGCAAACTAAACTCGAAGCGGAAAGTGAGTCCCTGGCATATTCTAGCAGGTGTATGAGTTGAGCGAAGTTCTACAGGGTAAACACAGAGAGCTTTATAATAGGAATATCAGCTAGAAGCTGAAAAAGCTGTGTAAATAGAACTATCGTTCTTTCCGGTCTCAGTAAAACTTGTGAAATAAAACGAACTTGTTAGATGTCCACGACATAAATTGCCTGGGTTTGATTGATTACTTTAGAATTTGAAGTATTCATATTCTCTAGTAGTCATACTACCAAGTATTCATATCCAAAACCATTGCTACTTTTCTGCAGTGCAAGACTCCTTCCTACTTTCAACGAGAGAGAAGGAAAAAATTGCGAAACTGTCCAGTAATGAGTCTCTCCAGTCCAGTTTCAAGCAAAAATCTTTGGCATATTAATGATCATGTGATGGCAGTAGACCACACAACAGGAAAATTTGACAAATCACTAAAGTTGTTTTTGCATAAGGACTGCGTCATTCGTCTGTATTCATCTTGACTTGATATTATTTAACGTAACTTATCAACTGCGAGTTAACTGTATATTTTCACCCATTTATGCTAATTTAGCAGTTTTACCACCGGCATATAAAGTGTGTTGTTTATCAGTTGATTACTTATCTTGCTACCGTTACTGTATTTATTGTCGGTCGAATGTTATCATGTCATGAGCTGTCTATGTTACGGTCTTAACATATAACTGTTTGTGATTTTAATTAAAATAAAGTATGAACCAAAATTGCTTTAACATCAAGCCTATTCAAAAATACTTCTTTATTATCTAATTTTTGTTACTAATCTTCTTTGTTTAGCTATGGTGTACCTAAAAAGTAAGTATTCCATATGTTAAATTTAGCCCCGAACCCACCGCTTGAAAGCGGCATCTGGACAAGTACTAATCAGACAAAATTCCTGCATTAGGAATGAAAATTTTGATTAGAAACACTTTAGCTCTAGTTTTAATTGGTATTTTGGGGGATTGGTGTTGTAAATGCCTGGAGATAATAAGTACAAATATTTGTCAGCCTTTTTACTGTAAAATTCTTTTAAATTTTATTTTCTAACTGATCATATTCTTTCTCAAGAACCAGTGTTAAGGTTGCTGTGTAGTAACCATATTGGATTCTCTCACTTCATTGTTAACCTGTGGAGAAAATTTGTCCAAGGATTACGGACTTGAATTTAAAGATTTTTTTAAAATTGTACTGTGTAATAGAGAAAGAAATTTTACACCTTAGGGCATTTTTCGATTAAAAAAAATCCAAATAATATTTTGAAATTTAAATTATTTGAGGAAAAAAATCTGGTATAGTGTGTTTTAAACGCTCATAAATTCATTTGCTGGACGAAATTTATAAAATGAATCTTGTTGCAAGGGGCAGAGAAGTTCTGGCTATTTGAAAATACCATTTTTATTGGATTATCAGCATTTATGCAGCTGTAAACAGTTGACAAATTTTCTCCAAAGGTTAACATTGAGGTGAGGGAATCCAGTAGGGTTTTAGGGAACTCCAATCCCTATTGGAGGTAACCCTATTCGAGTATCCCTATACTCCAATAGGGTTACTTTTATTACCTTAAGTCTGCAATGTGTATGCAATTAATTCCATACACAGCAAACTTAAGGTAATAAAAGTAAAACTCTCTCTCTCTCTCTCTCTCTCTCTATCTATCTATATATATATGTATATATATATATATATATATATATACCTTATCCCAATTGAAATATTTACAGATAGGCTTACTTTTAATAAAACAAAACACAGCCTCAAGATAGGTGGCCTTATTTATTTTTTAAAACATTATGACTAGGTGATATTTTATCTTTCGGATACCATCGGTTATTTCGGCATGACCACGGGATACAATCAAGAAGGATTTGAAGAACAATAGCCTTAAAAGATGAAGGATTAAACTATTCTAGCTCATCTCATAAATCGATGGTCTTTACATATTTTAATTCCATCTCCACAACACAATATCGATCTACATAACGTTAGTAATCGCTTAGGGTTAGGATTTATATGTCTGGATATCAAAGGGGGAAGGTTTTCCAGATTTCGTTCCTTCTTCCACCAACCACTGTAATCTCCTAGGAGGACTTCTAGTCGCGTACATTTTATGTGTCTGCGCACAAAATTTAGACGGAAATTTTCATCCACCATTTTCTTCTTTCTTTAGCTCTGTTTTCCCTTAAATTGTCTTATTCTTTGGTGCATTTTTCTCCTTTTCCAAGTGCGGTAGGAATTAGCCAAAATCAAATGGATTCTTTTTATTATCGTTGTTAGTACCCTAATCTCTTTGTCTTTAAGATCTGACTATTCAGTAACATAATCGCTTTTTTTTCATTATTTTTGCTATCGCTAGCGCTAAAGAAACATTTGTAGCGAAATTTTTAAATCTTAAGTTTCATCTTCTTGAAGATTATCAGTTTTCCCTATATTTAGTCACATATATCTTTCATTGGTAGTATGAATTTTGCGTTTATTTATTTAAATATTTTTTCCTATAATAATTTAACAGATTACTTGGGTTCAGTCATAGCTTCATTCTAAAATCCCCATCCGATATATATATATATATATATATATATATATATATATATATATATATATATATATATATATATATATATATATATATATATATACAGGGTGAATCTGAACAAGTGGGCAAAACTTTATGGGGTGATAGAACGCATCTACACGAGCAATATTCGTCATAGAAAGTATGGGCGGAACTCAAACAGCTAGGCGCTATTTTGCGCTGTAAATGGTACCCGCATGCCACACGTCCTGATTCGTTCCAGCGGCGGTTTTCCGTAAATGTTTGGGCAGGGATCCTCCATTTGGTTGGCCCATACTACATCGTCTAGATGGCTAATCGTATCATACATTCCAACAAGAGGTGTTGCCGAAGCTGCTGCGTCCAACCCCCATCAGGTCGAGAATGTGGTTCCAGCACGACGGTGCGCCTGCACACTTCAGCTTGGATGTGCGGACCAATTTAGATGCAACATTCCCAGGGCGATGGATTGGTCGAGGTGGTCCCATATCTTGGCCACCAAGATCGCCGGATCTCTCGTGTTTGGACTTTTTCCTGTGGGGACATATGAAAAGCCTTATCTACGAGTACCCCACTGAAACCAATATGGAACTAGTCGCCAGGATCGCCGTTTTTGCCGGCGATATTCAGGAAATGCCTGGTGTCTTCGTAAAATTCTTAAAAGTGCGTCAGTCCTATCCCGCAGGTGTGAAGCCTGCATTACAGCTGGCGAACGCTCTTTTGAGCAATTTCTTTGACCATGCAAATCAATTACATTCCTGTTAATTAAATGTTTTCTTCGGTATCTCCTCTCATTCTTGTGCTAATTCTTCAAATGTGACAGTGGAAAACTACCTTTTAACTTCTCACCGTTTGCGTTCCGACCATACATTCTAAGACAAATATTGCTCGTATAGCTGCGCTCTATCACCCCGTAAAGTTTTGCCCACTTGTTCAGATTCACCCTGTATGTATATATATATATATATATATATATATATATATATATATATATATATATATATACTGAAGAGCCAGAAAAACTGGTACACCTGTCTAATATCGTGTAGGGCCCCCTTGGGCACGCAGAAGTGCCTCAATACGACGTGGCATGGATTCGACTAATGTCTGAAAGTATCCTGGAGGCAATTCACACCATGAATCCTTAAGGGCAGTCCACAAACCCACAGGAGTGCGAGGGGGTGGAGATCTCTTCTGAACAGCACGTTGCAAGGCATTATATATTATGCTCAATAATGTTCAAGTTTGGGGACTTAGGTGGTCAATGGAAGTGTCAAAATTCCGAAGAGTGATCCTGGAGCCACTCAGTAGCAATTCTCGACGTGTGGGGTGTCGCTTTGTCCATCTGGAATTGTCCAAGTTCGTAGGAATGCACAATGGACATGAATGGGCGTAGATGATCGGACAGGATGCTTATGCACCCATCACCTATCAGAGTAGTCTCTAGACGTATCAGGGGTTCCATATCACGCCAACTGCATACGCTCCATACCATTACAGAGGCTCCACCAGGTTAAGCAGTACTATGTTGACACGTACAGCCCATGGATTCATGAGGTTGTCTCCATACCCGTACATGTCCATCCACTCGATACAATTGGAAACGAGACTCGTCAGACCAGGCAACGTGTTTCCAGTCATCAACAATCCGATGGAAGTGTTGGCAGGCCCAGTCGAGGCATAATGGTTTTGTGCCGGGCAGTCAACAACGGTCCACGAGTGGGCCTGAGGCTCCGAAAGCCCATAGCAATGGTGGTTCGTTGAATAGTTCGCACGCTGACATTTATTAATGATCCAGCATTGAAATAAGCACCAATGATAGTAGGAAGTATTGCAGGTCTATCTCGTTTAAGGATTCTCATTATTCGTCAACGGTCCTGTCCTTTCAAGGTCTTTTTCCGGCCGCACCGCTGTCGGAGATTCGATGTTTTACCGGATAATTGATATCCACGGTACACTCGTGAAATGGTCGTGCGCGAAAATCCGAATTCCATCGCTACCTCGGAGATGCTATATGTCCCATCTGTCGTGCGCTGACTTTAACGCCACGTTCAAAGTTGCATAAATCGTGATAATCTGCCTTTGTAGCAGCAGGAACCGATCTAACAACTTCGCCAGACACCTGTTATCTTATATAGGCGCTACCGACCGCATTGCGTTACGCTGATTGGTTGCATGTCTTCGTTATTTGCATACGCACACCTGTACCTTTATTATTCTAAAACAAGCTGAAAAACCTTCCCATACATCGGTCTAGAAACATGCAATTTAGTGCCCTGAAGTTTATTATCTTCATAAAATTTCAAAGGATTCTAAACATTTTTAGGATGAATCCTGCAATTATTCATTTTAACATTAGAAATGCAGATTTTTCAATAATACTTAAGTATAAATCTTTATATTTAATTTGTAATTTAAGATAAAAAATATTTAAATATGAAGGAATTACTGATTATAAATGTGTAACTTATATTTGAAGTCATGTCATTCTACTTAAAAGCTATATGTATTAAATGAAAATCAACTTCTGTTATAAAAATTTAATTCTATGAATTAATCAAGACATTTTAAAATTAAATATAACGACTATATATATATATAAATATATATATATATATATATATATATATATATATATATATATATATATATATATATATATATATATATATATATATATAGTGTTCCTCTATGAGGTCAGAAAGGATGGGAGAAGGTACGATCCCCCCAGCTGTCGGCCCTGGGAATGCTCGGACAAAAATGAGGTGCCAATTAGCTAAGATGGACTGTAACCCTCGTATTGTAAACCAAAGCCGCACTCCTCAGCCGACAAAGCCTATGTAGCCTTGTCTGGAACGCTTCTGGCCAGGGGGCTTAGCAACAACAACAACACGCACACACACACACACATACACATATATATATATATATATATTTATTTATTTATTTATTTATTTATTTATTTATAAATATATACTATATATATTATATTATAAAATGAGTGCTAATGTACTGGAAAAATTTGCGTTATTTCACAGTTACTTCCTTAATGTCTGAAAAATTTAACTAATGATCATATTTGGAAATATTTTACTTAACACCTTCATTGTACACCGGCATTTGACGTTTCACCTACAAATTTTACCGGTTAAGGAGAATTAGAAGCATTCATACCAGGTGTACTTCACTGAAGTGCCACGAATTTTTAAAGGGGTCGCATTTTTAAAGAGGAGAAAGAAATTTGCAAGGAACATAGCTTGGATTTCTTTTGAAATGGGGGAATATTCGGGAAAGTGCGGTATACAATGAAAAAATTCAAACATTCACCACCCATCGTCAGCTACTGCGGAAAAAAAACCCTGCTTTTTAATAAGTGGAGCGACCCAACCGGTAAAATTCCAACCGGTGGCCCGAATAAAAAAAATTTGTTATTCGACAAATTTTCTTTATTCGGGCAATCGAAAAAATTCATCTGTCTACCTTATTTACCGATATGTTTAACTTCGCGGTTTGATACATGGTCGTTAAAATTTAAACAATCACTTATTAGTTTTGTAAGAGTTAAGGATATTCGTAAAGCAGGGAAAATCATTTATGTTATAGAGCATTATTTGGCAAGAATATTTATCAGTATCAGTAAAAAGATAAAAATAAAAAGAAATAATGGATAGGAAGAAATGGTATGTTTGTATGGCAGTAATAAACAGGACTATATAAATATCCTAATCCAGGGGTTCCCAACCTTTTTATAGTACCGTACCTGTACGTTGTAAACAATTTGATGACGTACCGGTAGACCAAAAATTTTGAAATGGGGAATAAAATGCAATGGAGAACATTTGTAATAAAGGCAAGTAACTTGGGATATATTTTTATTGCTAAACATAGACATAAAATATAATAATCACTTTAAAAAATATATAATTAGTGAGAAGGTTGGGCCTGTTTATTATTAACTAAAGAAGTAATATCGCGCTCAATGTTTGTCAGTTTAAGGTGAAGATCCGATTCAATCCAGCAAAGCTCTATATTTGGTTTTCATCGCAGTCATTGCAGAAAATCATTTTTCACATAAATATGTGGTCGCAAATGGCATTAAAAATTTTACTGTTTGGCAAGAAACTTCTCAGACACAGTTATAATTCGCAGGCGAGTGCCAAATTTTTATGGAGCGGTCATAGGTAACACATTCAGGTGTAGACGGCATCTTTTGAGATTAGGTAAATCCCAATAAAGTATTACAACACAAACAATGGATAAGAAATGCCAAACTAAAATATTAAATCGTAAGGATTATTAGTTATTATAGTCATTTCTTTTCTTTTTTTGTAATACAGATTTTTAATAGATTTTTGTTTTAAATTGTAAAATCATTCGCGTACCGGTAGCTGCTTGTCCGCGTACCGGTACTGGTACGCGTACCCAAGGTTGGAAACCACTGTCCTAATCTATATCATATATGTTATAAAGCTAGAATAATCTTCCAGTGTGCATAGAAATGAGCGTTAGACGATAAATGCATCATGTCGATCATGCATTAAAATATATGATAATATTCATTTGCGATTTCGCGGACCATAAGACGAAGAGAGTAATAAAATATCGGCTCTTTACCTTATTTTTAAAGCAATTACAATGTACCCTTGAATTTGATTTTTAATTTATTACTGTTGCGAACAAAAATTGAATTTATTTTCCAGATGCCTCTATTCGCTTTGTGTTCGTAAAAGAGTGTGCGAGGAAACATTTGATTTATTTATTTATTTTTTTAGACCGTAATCTAAATTAACTCCAAATATTTAAAGAAGGCAATTGAAAACCGAGAATTAAAGCATAATTCTAGCTTGAAAAAAAAAATCTGAAATAAAGTGAGAAATTATATCTTATCGATGCGCAATATATAATTTCTTTAATGACAGAGATCACAAAATATAGTTATTTCTTTCACAGGCGCGGATTAAATTAGAAGAAACGAATAAAAAGGTTCGCGATTCCCCCCATTGCTTTCGTTTTCCCCCAGCCAATCATGAATCTCAAAACTTGTGACGTATTTTCCGGTTTAAACGTCATAAAGGAAGCAGGTTATCATTGGTCCTCTCAGCAAACACTGGCAAACTACCTTAGTTGACAGTTCATTGTTAGCGGCAGGTGCAAGCGGACTTGTGGAGTTATATGTTCTTTCAGCGGGTTTTCTGATTTCGGTGTGAATTCCGGTACGGAGATAAACTCAACTGATCAGCTGTGAGATTTTATGTACTATTTTCTGTGCCGTGTTTGTGGAAAATATGCCTCGTCGCTGATATTTGTGTTCATGGAAATATACCTAAATATGCTAATGGATAATATTGGAATATCTTTAAACTTGGGGTAAGGTCCATACTTATCTTTGAAAGAAACCTTATTCTGGATCATAACATTCTTTTCCTGTATTATTTTATAAATATTCGCTTTTGGAAACTAGAAATTTCATTGAAAAGAGATTTTTTTTCCGATTTGACTGTGGTAAGTGAAAGCACACTTTTACAACTTGAATTTCACTGCAGTTGCTTCGCATAAAATACAGATCAAGGATCAAAATACTTTGTCTCCCTTTTAAAAGGTAAGGAACTCTTCAATTTATGTAAATAGTAGATTAATGTTTATGCTCATAAAATCCTTTTTATATCAGAAAATTTTATTAAGTAGCTCGATGAAACGTTTAGATGAACATTCTGACAAATATTATTTCTACATGAAGTGTTTCTGGCTTTGTTAATTGAAGTTTATTCTAATTTTATTTTAAATGGATGATTATAATTGGAGAAGAAATGTCATGTTATGTTTCAAGAGCTAATGTTTGAAGCGGTAGAGATGTGTCAGGTCTATATGTAACCCTTATTACAAATATTTCTGCATTTATTCTCAAAACAGAGGCTTTAAATAATTCGAACCATCCCCAAATTAATACGGTCGGTTAAAACAATATTTTTACCCTCTTTTCTTGTAAGACTAGGATTAACCTCTGAACCTAATATTACTGACAACTTAAGTCTTCCGGGATGTATTTAGCAAACATGAATTCAAAGCATTGCCTTTATTCAAATGAAAGATTCTATGTCATTTCATCATATTTTTTTTTCCATCTACTGAAATAATTTGTTTGCAGGCGTGCACTACACTCCATGCTGCATACATCACCCCCTCTCGCACCCATACTTGTATAGAAAAATGTTGAGCAATAACATTATAGTAAATTTTTTTAATTTAAATTTTAAATACTTTATGAAACGCGTAATCATTTCTTTAAAAGCTGTGTATTTCGATTTACTTATTCAATGATGCAGAATGCAGATCTCCAGTATAATATAAACCCAATACATTTTTGAATTCTTTACAGAAAAAGTAAGTACAAAATATTTTAATACATTTTATGGATATCAGATGTGGCAATCAAATTCAAAGGTAAGTTTATATATATTTGCAATTAACTACGTTAAAATCACGAATGTCGTTTCACTACAAAAGACATTTTGTCTGAACTATGAATATATAGTATACTGAACCACACGTTATGACGAACAATTAACTTGAAGAGTCAAGTAGTTAAATCATTGTAAAATTAATGCCAGCACTGATATAAGAGAAACTCATAATAGCACATTTCTGAAACTCTATAGCTAATGTTTTAGCTTTCGAGAAAGATAATTAAATGTTTTACGTTCTATCTGTGATCATGTTATTTTCAAAACTGTTTTTTCTTCAAATTCTAACCAAAAATTAGTTTCACAGCATAAGCTACCTGAAAATTACTTGACATTGTTGTCAAGCTGATTTTAATAAAATAATAACCTCTGAAACATTAATGTGTTAATAAAATATTAATTATGAATGCATGTAATTATGTTTTAAGTTAAATTTCTCCGAAATTAATAGTAAAAATTTTCATTCGGATTTAAAATTAAATATTAATTTTAAATCCGAATTTCTATATGATTCATGTTTCCATTTCAATCGACTATTTGTTTTTAAATTTATCAAATGGGATTAGCCGAGACTCATTTGGTTAATGAAGTGCAGATAATAAACAAAGGATTTTTAAGATCATCGACTTGTTTAATCTCCCAAATCGTAGGGACTGATGCAGAGGAATATTTGAGCCGTAGCTTGATTCTGCTTTGCGTGAACTCTTACGGATTTTTTTATCGCGGAAAACATTCTTCGGACGAGAAACTACGTCTCCATGAAAAAGAGTTTTTTCTGCAAAATTTCATTTTGTAAATGCTTTTAAAGATACGAAAGTTATAATTGTAAGCACAGAACAGGATAAAAAATTCTAAATTCAGAATAAAATTGGGGGAGGGCATTAGACAAGCAAACAGGGCCTTTTTATCGCATGGGCAAATCGGGACTTTGCCCAGGGCCCCCTGATGCTAGGGGCCCCCAAAACCCCCTTGGTGTATGTACCTAGTACTTCTAATAGTATATATAACCCATGGATAGTTCTTAGAGGGGGCCCCCAAATAGCATCTGCCCAGGGGCCCCCAGCGTTCATAATCGGGCCCTGCAAGCAAAACATTTTTAAAACGAAAAGATCTTAATATTTACATCGGGTATATTGTTTGTAATGACAGCTCAAAGGGATCTATGGTTTTCGTAAATTACAAACATTTTTGTCCATTAATGTTTAACTTTTTTTCTCATGACAAACATTAAAATGTTTTAAGAACATTGTTTCCGACTGATAAGTGAATTGTTTATATTTGTGGGCTGTAATGTTTATCAGAATGTCGTAGAGAAAATTAAATTATTAGATCAACAATTTTTCTCTGTTGCTCTATTAAATATTGCTAGGATTAATACAATGAAGTTATTTTTTATAATTATTTCCTGGTTTCAAAACTAAAAACTTCTGAAGGAAATATGGAAAATTACATCTAAAAAACCTGGTACAACCGATAGCTTTCTAAAAAAGTGGACAGAATGTTTAATTTAAAAAAAAGACTCAGTGGTATCTTTTTTTTTACTCTAATCTAAATACAGTTTTCGAGTAAAATTATTATTATAATGAACATTTTAATCTGATTTTAGTTTTAATTCATTTAAAACAATTTCGTTTTAAATATTCATTTTGATATATGGCATAGTAATCGAAGATGAAATAATTCTTCCATTACTTTAATATTTCTTTCACTAACTAAGCCATGCTTTGAATGATCTACATTTACTCATATAGAGATTCTCGAATTATGACTTTCTCAACTTAACTATTTTGCAAGGTATCTCAATTTGCTAGAAAAAACTTTTTTGTACAAGTCATGTAACATGTTTTCTTAGATGTATCACTTTGATGTGAACGTAAATTTTATGGAATTAACATGGGCAAAGGTTGTTAATGTTATTTATTAACAAGAAAAATCATGCAATTTCTTTGAGTGTACTTAATTTTCGTAAAATTTGTATATGAACTCGCTTTTATTATCTGACGCGAGTCTCTGAAGATTAAGCTTGAAAATTGGTGTTCTCTCCAACTACGTAATTCCTACAAGTTTAACATTACATAAGACGAAGATATTAATTTCGAGACACATGGATTGCATGCCCCCAGAAACCCCAGCTGAGCGAGACCAGTGGCTTTTATTCGTCTGTCGCTGAATGAAATGTGACCTATCGTGAACTTGTTTCACAGATTTGAACCAGCTTCATTTTATTTTATGCCTTAAAATTCGCTTCATGAAAACTCTCCTCTAGTTTTCTTGGTTAACACATCTTTCTTTAATATTATGTATCATGAAATTCCATTATCTAAATTTTCAGTTTTAATGATTCTAGCTGTTCTCAAGGCTATTAGTTCTCGGAGAATTATTATCTTTTCTACTTTATACTAACACCTTAGGTTCAAATGCCGATGTTTAGCTTGTCATTATAACCGATTTGCCATTGTATTCAATGACGGGATGCATTACAATGTTTTTGATTAGGGTTCTTAGTGTATCAATCTCCATTAAATTGTACGACAAGGGATTAACATACCTTGAGTTTTGATTAGTTTCATTCTTTGAGTAAACTATGAAAATAATAAATTCGCACACTTTTTATTTTCGTTCTTTATTGTAAGTCATTCATTTATTAACCCTTCTTTTTTAACTTTCCCTAAACCGATTTTTGCTCCAAATAGTCTGTGAAAACATTTTCGCAAATGCATTAAACTCTAATTTTGTTTTTGCTGCCTCGGTGAATGTAATCTAGTAATAAATATTTAGTTCATGATGCCAGAATAAGGTAAAATGTCTCGTCTTTGAAAGTTGTCGGAAGCAGCAGTTCTGAAAAAGTGACCCACTTCGGCGGGAGAGACTCAAACATGCATTTTTATTATTCGTGACTATTATTTTCTACACAATAAATATTGTTGCTCCACATTTATTCTCTTCCCGAAATAATGAAAAACATGATGAAAACTGTTAACTTTTACCGCAGCTTTTAAGAACGCCATCTTGGAGAACGTTCGTGGTTCCTTCAGCGTGTAAACATTTAAAATGTAGTAGGGTTTTTAAAAAAATCAGTCTTTTTTACTTCCTCCCAACTTAAGCTGCCACATAAAAGAATTTTCTTTTATTTACAAAATGCCACCTACTTTTTGCTGTGTGAGTGTGTGTGTGTATATATATATATATATATATATATATATATATATTACGAGCCGTTAGTTTTGAAATAGGTTCTTAACAATTTTCCTCTCACGCTTTAGAATTATTTATATTTTATTTCTTAGGAGGAACAATTGATGAAATGTAAAGCGTTTCCTCATAGGCTTAAACAGTTTATTTCGTCTTTTGTAGTTGCGTTTTCACCTTTACAATTGCTATACTGTTAGCTAAAAAAATTGAAAGTTTGTACGTAAAGTAAGGAACTGCCTCCCCCCCCCCCTCAAATATTTCCCTTTATATGTCACCATCTGTACTTCATGCATATTTTTTAAAGTCGTAAATACATGGTGGTTCAAAACTGCTTGGATTTTTTTTTTAAATTTATGTTAAAGTAAACCTCACTCTATTGAAGCATACTGACATAATACTTGCCTAGTTCCCTCCCTCTGCTTCAAAAACCCCTTTATCGGAAATTTGTATGTGTTCAGTTTTAACTTATCCCCGGGAGCACTAAATTTTTTTTATCTTAGTTCAACCAGACATGGTTTTCAAAACTTCTTTTAAAGTTACACGTGAATAACTTTCATGAACTAAACACGTTTCTTGGGCGCTTGTAATAAATCGCAAAAAATAAAAGCAAAGTTACCTATATTTTTTATGTTTGGAACTTTGATAAATCCGTTTGTAAGTATAACGGTGGGTGGTAGTTGCTGGTAATGAATTTGAATAATTTTTTCAGACATAATACCGCAAAGAATCTCTAGTTGAAATAGCTACCCACTTAATTTACCTTTTTAATGATACAGTTCGTTTACTAGTCCTAATACCAATGTTTTGTTTATTTCACTGCGGATCAATCCTTCTCAAATACTTCCCTCATAGCAAATGCTTGAATTGTGCGAGCATTCCGTACACTTTAACAGGAATTTACAGAATTCAGTTTGGAGCGATTGCTGTTAATCGCATAGTTTGTTGAACTTGTGATGTTCTAGCCTTCGAGGGGAGACCCTGAGGACCTAACTTGACTAGGTGCAACGGTGCAGAAAGTGTTTGTGTTCGAGAGATGGAGTGTTCAAATTCAACCTTTCTTCGGTTTACTTTCAAATGAAACACTGTATTAAAGCACGGAGAATTGGCATCCTTTGGTGGAGCGTGACCAGCTTGTACCACTTTTCTCAGTGCAGTCTGCAGCGGAGAAAGTTTGGTTTAAAATAAAGAGGCGAAATCTCATAATAAAATTTTGTTTTATAATGCAGCTAATGCACTCATTCATCTGGTTAGAATACCATTCATGTTATTGGACGTTTCCAAAGAAAAATCTGTGCATTACTGGATTTTGATTTCTCATTTTTATAAAAAAATCACCTCTTTAAGAAGGAACCGATAACTTTTTCCCCAGATTTAAAGCAAAATCGTTACATTATCAACCAGTTGCAGTATATTGAAATTATATATTTAAAATGACTTTTTGCTCGTGAACTTCCCTATTATTTTGCTACCGAGGCAAATGGACCATTATCATTAGTGCAAAAAGTTGATTAAAAAAAAGTTACTGTTTTGTATTACTAACTTTCAAATGGAAATTTTATTTTTCCACGTGAAATGCTACATAGTAATTGGGACCATAAATACAGAAAATTGATTTTTAATGCTGAATATTTGCAGAGCAACTTTCGTTATTCCATTTGTTTTTGTTCCAAACTTGTAAAATGAGCATAACGATATGAGGTGTTGTTACTATTGTACAACGTTTAGTAGACTTCAATAACTGAAGTCAATCGTAAACATTTTCTATCGGTTGAATTGGGTTATCGAAATCATAATGTTCTATTGTTTGAGTTCTGCTTTGATTTAATCATAGTAGTATTAGTTTATAATCGGAAGTATACTTTTCTAGCTGAATTCCGATAAATGTTACTCAAGAATATCATTTTGTACTCGTGGGATATTGCTATTAAATAGCAGTCAAAAGGGTAACGGACAGAAAAGCATAAAATTGCAAGTCAGAGGTTATATCTAAAGCTGTTGGTTCAAGCAGCGTTCTAGAATTTTCTCAAATCATTATTTGCATTTTGTTTATTTATCATATGATAGTTTTTAACGATAAATTATAAATTTCAGATTTCAGTTGTAGTTGTAGATAAATGGATTGAAAGAAAATCCCTGAAGTGAGGAGCAGCCTGTTTAGTCGTTACCAATTTTTTAAATCCAAGATATCACATCTAAAATCTTTAGTTGGTTTATAGGAAATGTAGATATAAACAATTAAACTCGCATTGCCCATATAAATGTGTGGTCAGGATGCTTCAGTTTTTAAGCAGCTAAAGCATGTATTTATCTTTGTGCCAAAGTTTCGTTTAAATCCATTTGCAGTCTATCAATGATACACAATTACATTATCCCTGGTCAAACAACACTATATTTAAATCATCAGTACAGCATTTTATTTTACTATATAGGTATTAGTCATAGACATTTACCAATAATATCCGTGACAATATAAAAAGATTGATTCTCTGTATGAGTTGTTTTTGGATTTCATGGTGCACATTGCATTTTCATGCAATCTGCGATCCCATTTGTAATTAAATTTATACAAATTAGATAAAAGAATACAACGTAAAGCATATTTCAATGAGTGAACCTATAGAGGAATGAACTTTTGATATCCTGAGATAGCAAGGTTTTTTTTTTTTAAATATATACATAGGCCTTCTTAAAACCTTTCACAAAATACTCGTCTTAAACTTCCAATAGTTTCCCCGCATTATTGTGGTTTTTTTTTTTTTTTTTCCCCATTTCATGAACCCAACCCAGAAACTTTTCTCCAAGAGCATTGAAATTTTTTTCGGCGAATCTGATGAAACTTTTTGTAATCGGGGCACGTCCTGTCGTTTTTTTTTTTTTTTTTTTTTTTCCCAAATGGGGCCCAACAGCCTGCCATCCCTTCTCAGGAAGCGTCTATGTACAGGTGTTCGGGGCCCAACCGTACTTAAGGCAACAAAGCCCCCGCTTCCGTTTCTATGTGTTCGCAGTGTTTATTTCACGCACCACATAGCCCAGGATTTCCGGTGCTGAATCTATTAAAAGTTTGTTTATTTGCCACAACACTCACCTACATTTAAACGCTCCTTTTTTCAGCTGCTGGCGATTCAACTGTCACCTCTCAGCTGTCCCCTTAAAAAATATACCTGTGGATTTTCTCCTAAATATGAACTATGGCTGTTAGACACTGGTTATTAGATAGGAATCGAAATGAATTTCAGCAGCATTTAAATTTATAATGTAGATAGTTGCAAAAAATATTTTTAAATTAGTCAACATAGTTTGCTTTATGAAATTAGTTGGAACGTAGTATTTAAGCAAGTGACCATAATTAAAATTATCCCCCTGTATAAAATTTTTTAATGGATTTAGTGTTACAAAAAGTGGGAGAGTTTCAAGATCCTCCTCGAAATAAATTAAACGTAAATTAAAATTTTTTTCCCTATGAAAGTATGTAAAAAAAAATCACTTTTTTTCCCGTTTTCCAGTCAACTTTTAATGTTATAGTCATCTACAACCGTTTTCACTGGTGATATGCCTTTCAGACTCATTCCCCTGAAAGGATTTCGAAAGTGTACTCATATCATTTAAAATACTTTTTGTGTGTTAAAGGTGCTTAAAGACTGAATTCATGCGAGTAGATCTTAGTAGATTCAGCCGTCCATGTTGTTTAGTTGTTAGCGAAGCAATCTGCCACCGCGTGAGCTTGGGGACAAATTCTGGCTAAGACAAGGATGTTTTCGTACTGTACTCTAAAGGACCCCACTCACGGAGACTTTTGGCGCCAGGAATTCGGTCTGGACTGAGATTCCAGACACCAAATTTTTGTCATCTGACGTCTCACCCAGACACCCCACTGACGGAGACTTTTGGTGCCTCAGATACCAAAAGTCCGTCGTCCCAGATGACGGAAGTCTACGTGAGTGGCCGGCTTAAGAGAGGGTATCATTGATTCATCTATCGGGGGCTTCATAATGATGCAGCCAACAAGTCTTGGGGGATTTATGGATGATTATTCTCAGAATAAGTATCTGTCACTAGAAAAAGAAAAACTAATTATTTACTTTACGTGATATAAATTAGCAGCTCTCTTGTCTAACTCCTGATTCCCACTGATGTATTCGTGTGTATACCTTAGGCTCGGTGCACACGAGCGATCCGGTGTCGTTGGGATCAGGAGTACAATAGAGTTGAACTAACCGACGACGCCTACGTCCGTGTGAGTCGGTTAGTTCAACTATATGTTCTCCTGATCGCAACTGCGGTGCCGCAACGACACCGGATCGCTCGTGTGCACTGAGCCTTATTTTGTGAGATCTCGAATATGAGTGAAATCAGGCTCTTTACAATCAGACAAAAGTATTGATATTTTGACTGTTACACCAGAGGAAGCTAGTTGGTATAATATTTTCCCTTTCGCGCTTTGCAATGTTTTTGACATAATATAATTTTCATTTTTTTTTTTTTTTTTACCTTACGAATCATTTTGGAAAAGTTATTGCCTCTCCCCCATTACAACTATAAAAATTACAAGTAGTGCTGTAGTAGAAAATTTCCCTCTTCCGAAACTGTAGATTGAACGTGTGTTTAAGTATTAGGGTTCATGGCGAAGCTGGTTGCTTTCTGTCACACACTGAGGCTTTAAAATCAGATTTCTATACACATATACATGCTCAGCTATGGTATAAATTTTACATGATGATCAATGTTCATAAACGGCAAAAGCCTCGTATTACCCGTATCCTCCCGCCTCCTCCAATATATCTAAATCCAAAATCCTTTTTACCCCAAAATGGACAAGAAGTCAAGACTTCTGATTTTGGTAGATATGGAATGTTTCTAGCTTGATACCGGTTTCGATTCTCATGTATGCGAGGGTCACTCAGAAACAGTTCTGTTTGTGCAGGACACAGGCACGTTAGATCTGTGGGTAGGGAAGTTCTTCGAGGTAATATAATGATGAGAGAATCAAAGTCTGTACAGGCCTCTGGGGAAACTACTAATCTAGAGGACGGTCAGTATAAAAAGAATTGCCTTCGATTTCTGATGCCAATGTTGACATAAATGAAAGTAATCGAAATCCACTCTGCGCTCTTACACATATGCCAAATTCTTGTGCACTGATAGTTTACAATCAGCTAGAGTTGAACATCTGAACTATTCTGCAAAATTTCGCGAAAAAAAAGGCTGGACTCTTGGTTCGCTAGCTTCTCACTACTAGCGTGCAATGGCGATAACAGGCGAAATTAATTCTATTTTTTCTACGGGTTGTCTCTATACGTATCTTCGGGATGCTCATTAGAGCCAATTTTGAAAAACTGATGTCAAGATTGGCAGTTATCAAAAACGCGAAAATGATGCTAGTATTCCAACAAATGAATTGATTTGCGTTGATATTTGTCACGGTCTTAATATCACAGAAACGTAGCTCTCAGAAGAGGAAAAGTGCCAAGGTAAACATGTGCTAATTTCCCCTGTGGATTTTCTCTTTGATAACTCTTAATTAAGAAAAGATTAAAATATTTCTTACAATTCATTGGATCTGTATCCAAGATTAGTCTCTGAAAGCCGAGGGGTCGATTTATCCTAGTAAAGCTCTTTAGTAGAAAATAAATGAGATTTGAATGACTAATTTTTTTTCCAAAATAGCTATTTCTAATTTTCTAGCTGAAACTGTTTCGCCACTTTTCTGTATTTGTTATTGGAGGTTTTGGGGGATACCGAAACGATTTCTGAATATAAAATTGTGTAAATTACCTCCCAGTGCAATTATATAGCCTAAGAGTAAAAACAAAAATTTCGATTATTGAACTGATTAAAAAAAATGTAAACGTTTAATCCGTTGAAAAGTCTCTGTACCGAAGTTCATTATGAATTAATACGAGAGACTAAATCATTCGAGATCACGGCTCGAGTTTCAATTACTTGTCTAAGCCCTGAACTTAATAATAACGGAAAATATTGTTACGTTATAAATCGAGCTCATACTATATGCTAACACATGCATACATATTCAGCAGCTGATTAAAATCCTCTTTGGTATTAATGCAAATAAAAGTTGCAGTTGAGTTTTGCAACGGAAAATCTTCATAATAAATGCATTTGCTATAAAGGGTTTTCATAGTTTCAAGTATTTTGTAATTTATCCGGTTTTCAAACAATAAGTTACATTTGCTTTTATTCCCACATGAACAGTGCATCAACATTTTTGTCGTATTTTTACCCTAGGCTTTACAATTTAACCTGTTTAGCTTATGGCTTGCATCACGTTAAAATAATATTTACTCACAGTAAATGATAATTCTTCCATGTATGAAAAATTCTTGAGTGCCTAATTGCATGTCTAAATGCAGCATTGCTTTATGCTGAAATTTTCAAATTCGTAACAAAAGTTTAGGAATTTCAAATTTCACTACCATATTATCACTACTAAATAGGTTTTTTCACATAGCCTGCAAGAGTAAGATGTCTTCTTAATCAAAATTCACCATTGTTTGTTATAAAGTAGAATAACAAAGTTAGAAACTAAGATCCTTTGCTGAATAACGCTGTGTTGGAAATACAGAATTCAAGAATTTCTGGAATTGCGGGTGAAAAGATTTGAAAACTTTGCACTAGATTAAAAACTCAGGTTTTTCCTGATTAATAGCTTTATAAAGGCCGACATTATTTACCTACAGAATGTCAAGCTGTTACAGCAAAAGTTTTTTTTTAAATAATGCCCTATAGCCTCGACTAGTGTTGAAACAACATTAACTATAAAAATTATATTAAATGGTAGGAAACATAGCTTAACTGTTCAATATTTAAAGAATCATATTGTGGTTTTATGCAAAGAAAAGTAATCGAATCATGTTTTATATTTCTATGGTGCCCGATATAAAGAGCTTCAGTCAAAAAAGTGATTTTTAGATGTTTGTTAGTATTGATAAAAAGAAACAAAAATCTTTCAACTTGTATAAAAGGCTTAGGTCTATCAATTTTGTATACAAAAGACTCAAGTCGAAATTATTGTTCTGCGAATGGTATAAAAGCCAATAACTTGGTATATTTAAATCACTGTTTTTGACTTAAGCCCTTTATACCGGGCACCATAGATTTATCAAATACTTTTATTCCCCTAGTCTTTTAAGCCCCTAAATTAATGAGAAAAATAAACTATTTATGCATGTTTTACGGTGCAAATAAATTTTCTTTCGAGGAAAGAAAAATGTTATATTTTAGGGCATATTAAATTTTAGGTGTATATCAGCCGACCTATATCATTCAGGCTCTAGTAAATACCAATGAAATAGTAAAATAACATTAAAAGCAAAAATAACCATTGATTTGTAAATTAAGAGACGAAAGTTAGTATTTTGGGACAAAAGAGTTTGAACTGTGTTACAGTTCGATTTTTGAAGAACTTAAAAAATATTTTCTTTGTGATTATCCCTTAGTCAAGTCGTTTCCTCCCCCCCCCCCCAAAAAAAAAAAAAAAAAAAAAATATATGAAACCCATTTTCATATTGATTATATTTTATCAATTATGACGAATGCCGTTTCTGACTTTAAGCACCCTTACAGCATAAATAATCCGCGTTGGCGAATATATTAGTTAACATGAGTATCATTTTCGAATTCTGTTCGTGATAAAAACTGGTTTTTGAAACCCATACCCGCTATGTAGCATCAACATTTCAAGTTAGAATTAATGATCCTTGAGTCAAGGAATCTTCGGAGTGTATGCGTCCTCGGATATTGGTGGAGAATTTCCGAGAAAACTGTTATTCGGTTGGAAATGAATCCACTGGAAGGGGAGCAGTAAGGAAGGAAGGATTCGTGAAAATTGGACTGGTTTGGATATTAAACCTGAAGGTCACTGTTCGCAGCGCGTTCGGGCTTCAGACAGACTCGTTCACTCTGGGGGTCGTTGATCAAATCACCTCCGAACTCTTTTAGCCACAGATTACGTCACAGTTAAAAGAGACATCGCAATATTTTTTTTCCTCCGGGGGATCAAATGAAACCCCCTTAAAAGTACAAGTTAAAATATATATAAAAGAGAAACAAGATATTTTACTACATTTGCCTTGTTAAGAGGTATTGCCAAAAACTCTCTTTAATTTCTTAAGTATATTACACATGTCTTTTCTGTTATTTTATAACTTTCACGGTCTGTAAGTTTGGTTTAGGGAGAATTCACTTGTAATATTCTGATTTCAACTTATGTTAATTATCATAATTCTTATTTGTAAGCACAAATCCACATATTATCTGTTACCGGTAGGTATTACAAGCTAAGAATTATTATTTTGATCTTAAATATTGTCTTATCAGTGCATTATCTGTTCCTACTCTGATAAGCCTATCACGAAAATCCTATTAGTCTCGAAAACTTCAGGAATTTTCCTTGTAAAAACGTTAGCCTCTTTCACTTGAAACGATACTGCTAGATATGAGTAAGCTGAGCCCCAGTTTTTAGAATCTTGATAACCTTTCAAAGTTGAAAATAGATTGACAAATTTGTACGTGAACACGTAGAAAAAGGGAAATATTTTGGTTTAGTGGAAATATACCAATGAATATGCGTGCGAAAGATAATTACAGTCAAAATTTTGTAATTACAGTAATTCAGTTAAAAGGATTAGAGGGAAATCTGGAGAGTTAAATTTAAATGTATATATAAAACACCATTGCTCATATGGTGGGCAATTTGTTACTGAGATCCTACAGACGTTTTTGTCGTCGAAATTTTTCTTTTTCTAAATCTTTTTTCCAGTGAACCTCCTAAGGCTTTTATAAAGGTTTTTTGCATCACTATATGCACTAGTGTTGGTGCTTTTACTTTCTCTGATCGCATATTTTATTGTAGGTTAGACAGTAATTGTTTAGATCCGCATCTATTTTTAGTATATGTTAAGTTCTGTTAGCCGCAGTTATTTTATTTTGAATCTTTTTATTGATAAGAATATAATGCAATAATATTCAGGTCATTGATTATTGATATGGAATATCTTGAATTCTCAGCAGGATTTTCGTGCGTTTGCCCTTGTACAATGATTTTTTTTTCGATTAGAATGCGTCATGTTTTATGAATTTTCTTTAAACAGAATCAAAAGGTTTTAAGTTTTTAAAGCAGCGCATGAATAATATAAATCGTTTATGGGTGATAAATAACATTTAAAGTCCCTCTCAAACAGGAATAATTTACATTTCCTTTTAATTAGTTTATAAGAATACTAAATATGCCATGCACAATGTTTTACTATGTATTGTGTAATTCAGCAACGTATGGTGTACCTTACGGTATTTTAAAAGTATTTAATAATACTAAAACTTTAGAAGATTTTTGTTGTGATATATTGAAAAGTCTAATAATATTAAGAAATATTATTCCCAACTGCATTTTTGAGAATTTTTTAAAAATATAAATGTGTTACAGACATGAATTTAAATAGAATATCATTCTGACAAAATTGATAATCCCAACGTGACTCTATTGAAGTTTTTTATACATATTAGCTAATATAGCGTGTCCTTGCATTAAAAGCAATTCATAGAAAATATTTAGACTTGAAAAAGAGTTCTCATGATTTTCTTATCTTTGTTAATTTAAGTATGGAGGTACCGCATAAATTTAAAATACTTTAAGTACTAATTTTGATAAAATTAAACTGCTGTATTCGTTTTTTGGAAAAACATTGCTTTTTAGAATTTTCACTATGTAGTTAATCTCCTAATAGATAGAATTTGCAAACAGTTGTCAGGAATTACACATCTCTTTCATTCATAGATGTGCTGATTGCTGATACTGCTTATATATTAACAAAAGCTTCAATACATTAAATCTGTGGGCATTAAGATTAATATATTTTTAGGTACATTTGTCAATGGGCAAGAATATAAGGCTTCTTTTTTAAGGCCGGGGAAAAGTATTTATAACTACGAAACATAGCTGAGATCCAAGAATTCACTATTGAAGGTGTAACTTTTTAATTGTAAGAAACTCACCTTTTATTCCTTAAAACTGATTCAAGAAAGAGATAGTCCTTCTCTTAAAAATTACATATTTTAGAACTAATTTAAATCATTTTAAATTTTCTGAAAGGACCTCGTTTGCGAATACTGTCAAAATCTAAAGTTTTAAAGACTAATTTCCCGAACGTTAAAAGATAGAGTCGAGAATTAGCAGAGATGATCATATAACTTTAAACGATATCAGTTGAAGTGTTTTCATAATTCATGATAAGTATTTTAATAACATCGATTCATTTCATGAATGAATTTGTTAAAGTTAAATCCTCAAATTCGAAAATTTCGTAGGAATTTATTTTCTCTTTTCCCCAAAATGATTAAATACAAGTGGTTAGTATGTGTATTATGAGTTATATATGTGTTTTATAAACATATTTTTAGTGGCTTAGAAATAAGTGGATCTTCTGCGATAATTTAAAAACGTGTTAAGTTTCAGGAGAAATATTGTGTGCTAATAAAGTTGCATTTCAGACAAGAAAATATGCATAAAAAATTAAAAAGTTTCCTTGCTAAAGATTTTTATTTTCGGAACCTGTACTCGTTGTTCTAATTTTCTGAAGCTGTTTGCCAAGAAAGGAAAGGTAAATAAAGACCGCACTTTCTGAGGGTTTCCTTATCCATAAGTTATCGGTTCTACAAAGTCTACGTCCCTTATTGATTCAATTTATTATTCTTTTCTTAAAGCAGATTCAACACCATACGTAAAAATTTCTCTAAAACTCCAGTATCCTTTCACTTGCAGAGGAAAAAAATTTGCAGACTTTGTAAACATTGGAATAATGCATGTAGTTGGAACTGAATATATCCTGATATTTTACAGCGTAATGACAATGACTGATTCTACTGATAAATGTTATAAACAACCCCTGTCCATGGTCCCTGTTTTCACCCCTGTCCATCATTAGATCAGACCATCTGTCCATGGTTAGATCAGACCCCAGCCGGACGATGGTTGGGGTGTTTTCGTTCGGTTTCTATTATTGCTATTTGCTCAGGTGTTTATAAACGTTCGGAATCGATTTTCAATCCCTGGTCCTAATCTGTTTAACCCTCACGTTAACAAATCTATGACCATGCCCCTCCAAAACCCTCCGAATTAGTTCTTCGAGAGGGACTTTATCACTTGCCCCGTAGACATACCCTCACCCAATGTATCATAGGGATACCATATTTTCTGAAAGTTTGGGAAATTAAACATTTAGCTGGAAAATGCACCCTTACCAAAATTAACTGATTTTTTTTAAATACAAAGGCATTAACTGAATGTTTTTTTTAAATTTAAATGCATTGATTTTTTTCTATTTAACAAAAATGTTTGAGAAGTTTTTGTTGTTTACGTGCTTTGGAGGTTAATGCATCACAAGCCCCTTCCGTGCCAGATCGTTTTCGAATTGCTTTGATATTTTCCTTTCTTAATGCTACTTTCCTTAAAGGAGGTAGACGTTTTTATTTTAGACTTCAAGACGGTAAATTTCCAGGCATACAAATGAATTTTTATTTTCATTCCTAAAAGCTTTTATGCAGAACTTGACAGATAAGGAAACTATCCCTTTTATTCTTTGCAATCCCACTAAGAAACGCCATTTCCCTTCAATTCTGAATGATGTTCAAAGCCGTATTCAGCGAATACGGGATCATGCATAGCTATTATTTTGGGGGAAAATGAGGTATTTTGTGTACTACATATACTTTGACAGAAAACATCTCGGATAAAACCTTGAAATAAGCGAAGATCTCAGTAGGAAATTAATTGATGGAGGAAAAAGGATAATCAAATAAATAAAACCTTACATTTGAAAGAATCTGCAGGTATGTTTCTTGCAGAGAAATGCTACATAATCATTTTCCTTTTCAAGCCATAACAAAACCCGTTAGATCTGATGTCGAAAAAGACTTACGTCATTTTGTTTTATAGTTACACATGGGTAGATTAGAAAACGGTAGGTATTCCTTTTTAATAAATCCAACAAAAGAACGTCATTCCTTGTGGGTTTTTTTTTTAAAAAGTTGCAAATTTCTTTTCGGATAATTTAAAAATTTATTGCATCTGCATGGTATAATTTTTCTGTTTATTATATTAATCCCCCAGATACCAGTTTTGTTAATGATGTATTATGCACTAGATAAAGCCTTTTCCTCAAAGAATTCATCTGACCTTGGCGGAATCTTTCAAATCTCTGCTTTTGAGAAAGTTTCCCGTCAGTTGATGCCTTTAAAGAAACTATTGTTTAATCCATGAGTTGGGAAAAAAATCGTAGGCACCCGTACTATACTTGTAAAATAAATGTAAAATGTAAAATGAGTGAAAATGTAAATCAGTGGGTTCTATAGCGTCTACCCGAGAAGTTGTGTTAACTCAAGATCAGAGCCTGACTAAGGCAGGGGCATACGGGGCAGTTGCCCCGGGCCCCCACATCAGAGGGGGGCCCCCAAATCGAATAGAAAGTTTAGTATTAAGTATTAAGTTCTTCATTACTGAAGTAGTGAAGCAGAGGGGGGGGGCCCAAAGAAGTTTTTGCCCCGGGCCCCAATTAGGCTAAGTCGGGCCCTGCTCAAGATGTTAGCATTATAAACTCTTGAGAGAGTGCTGCTGTGAAAATTGCTTTGGCTAAGCATTTTTCCGTCGTGTTGCGATGATAAAATTAGATGAAGAAAAAAACCTCAACCTGAGTAACAGACATAATTTTTTTCTCCCATAATCACTGGTTAAGTCATGTTGTTCTTTAAAGAATAGACTATCAGTTCAGCACAACGGTGTAGAAGATGTTCAAGAATAAGCGATATATACAGGCATGTTACATTAGAATGCTCGACCATTATGGTATGCGAGATACAGTCTTGTGTGTACAGTTCAGAGATAATCCAAATTATATTCTCGACAATTACATGAAGTTTGATTCGAAATGTCACCAAACCGCGGATAAGGGGCAATCCAACTTATAACAAATGCATTTTTGTGTTGATTTAACAAAACAGCAACATTCATGATAACATGTCTAATACGAATGGTGTCAACAATTTATTTAAGGTATCTCATTACAGTTAAAGTATTAAAAGGGTTTCGAAATCAATCGACTTTGAATTATATACCCATCCACCCATTCTTGATTTTCAGTGCTTGTTAAACTTACCAGAATTTATCCTAGTATTTTGTGGTCCTTATCAGAGGAAATATTTAAAAGGTGTTTTACTTTTCTTCGACAGGGGAGGAGTCAGGATTTTGATCTTATTACTTTTTTTGAGTGATATAAGCTCACGCGAGAGATATTGTGATAATGAGCATTAAACCTATCAAATCTTAAATGCTATACCAAGTACGAAACTTTCGTTACCTTAATTCCTTTGTATATTTACGCTATTTCTTTATTATTTACAGTTGATACGAGTTTAGATCTCATTTTACTCTTTAATTATCAATTCAAATGAATTCATCATTTATTAAAGGTAATTTGTGGTTCACTTATATTATATTTTATTCGAGAGATATTAGTTTTAATATTTTGCCTTGGACATTATATAAAATTTATTGAGGAAAATAAGTCAAGTGGAAGGAAAGTAAAAGCTATGTATAGTAAAATATATTAGCATTCTCTCCAGACTACTAGTATTTTTGGCTTTTATAAAGAACCGAAAATTCTAGCTTTTTATAAATATACATTTATATGATAGAAAACAGTAGGAGGATTTTTTATTATTCCAATTTTGTAAGTAATATACTTAGTAGCTCCACAAAAAGTCCTCTGATTTTGTCTTCTAACATCGTTTCTATTTTGAAGACCAATCTTTAAAACTCAATGAAAAATTTCAATTTCTTCGGCGAATTTCGCTACAATACACTTTCCACGATATTGTGAAAAGTAATCATCTAAGCCCGAATTGCATTTTCCTTAGCATGAGTAGCACTGTCTGTAAAATATAATATGGATCAAATTAGACAAAATTGTCTCATTATTATTCTTTTATTCTGAGTGAACACTTTTTTTGTAGCGTTCACACGGAAATTACATACCATTTAATTAATCCTTAAATTTATTTGCTGAAACATTCTCTACTCATGAGTCACACGAGACTGTGATGAGTATTTTTACAGTCAAAAAAGTGCTTCGACAATGACCGCGTAGTGTAATTACTTTTTATATATATATAAATATAATGTTTACCATAGGTATTTAGAATGTAAATCTATTTGTAATGTTTATCTTTGTTCCCTCGTTGCATATGTGTCCTTTTTAAAATAACAAGCTCATTACGCAACTTGATGCTTCAATGGATGTTCAGAATTTACTATTGTTTTAATTTTTTTGTCTTATCTCTGAACTTCAGCTTAGCATATTTTGCGAGTGCACTGAAAGGTTTGAGTAGGTACAATAAAAGACTTTTAATATGCTTGAGCGAAGAAATTATGACTGAGTCATTTAAAAAACTCAGAGGTTTCAGAGGCTGATTTAATTTACTACTGATAAAACTAGTATGTCCCACGTTTTCTTATACCGTTATTATGTTCGCGGACGATTGTTTGTCAATCTTAAAGGGTTTTATCTTCAAAGACGATATAATTATTTGCTATGATTAACATTGATTAGGGAAATAGAGTGCAGTATTTTTTTATTTGATTTTTTGTTGTTTATCTATAGTATCTCTTTAAAAATAGAATAATTTCCTAAATGTGTTTTATCTTAATCCATTTCCTCCTTAATTAGCGGTATCTGAAAGATAAATTTGTGAAAATCAGTCATTTATGAAATCGCGTGATTTTGTATCCAAGCAAATTATCGTTCCAAGTTCCTCAACTTTCAATAAGTTTAATCTTTGTTTTCGTTTTAAAATTTAGATATATCTTGAAACTTTGAACTCTACGCCGTCTTTCCCCCTCAATCCCCCCCCTCTCTCTCTCTCTCTCTGTATGTGTGTGTGTGTGTGTGTGTATATATATATATATATATATATATATATATATATATATTAATATAATATAATATAATACATATAATATGTATGTATGTATGTACTGGACAACACTTTAAGGCTTAATGAAACGGTAATATCATTAGAATTATCGTTAATGGCTTGCAGTACAGCAGTTATGTGTTGTTGTTTTTTAAATCAGTTTATTTCATTGCACCCATCTTTTCTACCCACACAAGAACACTGCATCCTCTTATAGAGGCTATTAAGTGGAATATATTCACTATATGCATAAATATATGTTGAAGATATATTGTTAGTTTCTGTAGAGCAACCAAAAAGCTATTCTAGGGGAGGGGTTATCGTATCTGTGGTGGTGGTGGTGGTGGTGGTGGTGTGTGTATAGGGAAGGGGACTGGGGAGTATACTGTGCCGAAAATTAGCATTTTGGTATATTTGACTGTCACGGTTATCTTTGGTATCACGCTTTTAATTATCAAGCTGCCTCACATCTACTTTGTTCAGGGTACCACCTAATGTTCTAAGCCACTTTCCCTATCTTAGTTAAAATTTTATTTTAACTATTATGGAAATATCGTGCCGAAATATTATTATTCACAGTAAAATATATTTGCACACACATGCGAAAGTTGCTGAATCCACATGCTGATCGCTCAGGACGATGGTCAAATGAACTGGTCGCTAGTCTTTGGAGCTTGCCTGTGAGCTCGAATCCCGTAGGAGGCATAAGACTTTGTTCACATTACATGAAGAGCTGTGCGTTGCGTTATCGCCTGTTCATATAGGAGTCCGGTAGCGGAAGCGTTAAAGTATTGAAATATATTCAACCAATGACAAACCTCCAAACGATTAACAACGAAGTTTTTTTTAACGCCTATGATTGGTTTATTTCTGTCTCAGCGCCCTCTTTCATTTTACGCTTCCGCTACCGGACTCCTATGCGAACAGGCCCTTACTCCGTTGCTGCCGAGATTATTGACATGACTTGTTATTAGTTTAATGTATCATCACATGGTCATTGCGTTGAGCTCTGTGGCTGGTTAAAATTTCTAACGCCACGCAACGCTACGGATTCAATGTGATGAAGGCTTAAGTATTCGTAATCGTTTGGAATCGACTGTAAGCTATAGTCTCGGTCAGTCTAACCCTCGTGTAGTAAAAAGTGATCGTAGCACTCATAACCAATCATTTACTAATTGTGTTAAGAAAAATAACTGCGAGAAAATCTAGACATCCCGGGGGTAAAATTAATTTGAAGAATGCCATTGTTCTATGAAATTTTTTGTGACAAAACTGAACTTCTGTCAAAATATATGAAATGTCAATTTCATGAATGTGTTTTTAGGTAAAAAGAAAAAAATTCGTGCGTGTGTTGTTGTGATCAAAATTTCTTTCCTATCTGATTCTTGAAATTTATGAAGTGAAATTGGAATTAGAAATATAAAAATCAGGTATAATCTTTACAGAAAGATAAGATCGTTTTTAATCATATACAGATTTTAATTTGCTTTATTTTGAAAGGTTCACGCCTTATTTCTGAGAAGACGATGGCGGGCGTAATTTAAAAGAAAGGTAAATTAATTGAATCGTTTCCTAAAGAATCTTGTATGTTAAGTTGAGAGGGGAGGCGTGCATTTATAAATTATACCGCAATAGTATAGAAGGTGCTACCCGATTTCTTCAGTATCCTATATAAACAACAAGCAGTAGAAAAAAAAAGCAATAATGTAACGAACATTTAATCTCTGTTTGAGAATATTCTTGCTCTCATATGAAAAGCAATTAATTTAAATATTACTTTATAAGTTTATATATATATATATTAATATATTAAAACTTCTTAACAATATATTAGGTATTAGATGACTTATTAGTAAAATACCACGTTCAGTTATCAAATGCGAATATCAGACCAGTTAATTAACGGGCATACTATATAATTATTTGTCTATAACAGGGGTGGAAAACTTCAGCTCTTTATCACTTTCTCTGCGGTTCTCTGCTAGAACTTTGGAAACTTATGCCAGAATCAAAACACCCAACATTAAAATGAGCGGTATGTCGAATAACTTCCATTTTTGATTCAACTAATAGCTGTGAATCCTCATATTCAACACATAGGTTGATTAAAATTAAACAATGCTCACTTTTGTCAAAATAACGCTTAGCTGAATAACTACGAACAACAACAATTCAAAATATGTCAGATTTGAATAATTCAACAAAAACAACTGAAAGAAAGATAATTATTAAAGCTATTTTAGAAATTCGAAATATTAGTTATTCTAACAATTAGAGAATGTTTAAACAATAGAAAAAAACGCTTATAATTTCTTTCATATCAAATTTAACCTTCTCTTCTAAGTATATAGGCATTCCTAAATGGCTCTTAACACTGTTTATCCTGGCCACCCCTGGTCTATAAAGTAAATCTCTAGTTAGTCCTTCATTGTGGAACCTGGTCTTCGCAATTTTCACTCAGTGATCACCTTCCTGTTGCTCGTTTAGGATTTTTTTTAAAAACTAATTTCTAGTAGCATTGCAATAGACAATTTTATTCAATTACATGATTCGATCATCAAAATAAATATGTGGTCCACGTAGCGTTCGTTTGGGAGAGGTACTTGACTCGGTAGGATGACTTTCGGTAAAGTTCCTGATTCAACTCCCATGATGTGAAAAGTGAAGCTCAAAAATGAGTGATTGCACAAATTGCTAGTCATTTTCTAATGTGTAAGCCTATATAAATCTCTTTGAGTCATTTAAATTTACAACCTCCCACACACACATATTCACAACAGATTTTCAGTTTAACCTATTTTGTTTTATCATATTCTAAGCTATCAGTTTTCCTCTTGTGTACGAGGTCATACACACACTACTGGGGTTAAAAAAAAAAGCCTTTGAAAACCTGTCAGACTTATCTCGGGCCTGCACAATTCTGATATCCTTTTGAGAAGTTTTCTCCCGCTTGAAAGCGATGAAAATATCAATGTCTATAGGTAGAAAGGTCCCATTTTACTTTTCTCAAATTTATAATGTTCCATACATAAAATATCTAGTAGACTGAGCCTTATTATACTGAAAAACATTTTAGACGTATGTTTTGAAATTACTCAAATGACTGACTGTGTGTGTGTTATTTTGATAGACTGGTATGTAACTGAAAAAATTAAATTTCTCATTTCATAGCACTCTCCAAATTGGGGTGAAAACGAAATCCCCAAATAAGAAATATAACTAAGTTGTGAATTTTTAGTGTTAGAAGCACTATTTCCTTCCTGCACTTTTCTTTATAAATTTTCATTTCCATCAGATGTTAAGGCTGCTATGTACTAACCCCATTGGATTCGTTCACCTCAATGTGAATCAACCTCAATCAATCACTCTCCCCTATGGAGAAAATTTGTCCACGGATTGCCGACTTGGATTCAAAGATTTTTTTTTTTTTTAATTGCACTCCGTCATAGAGAAAGAAATTTTACATTTGTGTACATTTTTCTTTTTTTAAATGCAATTAATATTTTAAAATTTAAATTATTCGGGGGAAAATCTGGTATAGTGTGTTTTAAACGCTCATAAATTCCTTCGATGGACGAAATTTATAAAATGAATCCTGTAGCGCTTTGCAGAAAAGTTCAGGCTATCTGACAATATCAATTTTGATTATCAGCATTTATGTACCTGTAAATAGTTGACAAAAATATATTTTAAATAAAAAATTTGGGGGCAGCGCTTAACCCCCCTATAGAGAGAGCCATTACAATCCCTCAAAATGTCAATCCTAAGGGGGGTGGAATTATCGAACTGTCAACTGAACTCCTCCCACCACAAGAGTCTGCAAGAGAAGAGGAAAAGGGAAATACGATTTTTTTCTTAGTTCATAGCAGCCTTAAGTTTCCTCTTTATGAGGTACCGTTCCTTTTCGGAATACTTAGAAAATTATTTCAAATTTGCTTTTTTCAGCCTATTTATGCTACTAGCTTTCTAAATGATAAGAAATCACTGAACAAATAACTTCATAAGGTCAATTTTGAGAAAACAAATCCTCTAAGCACCCTCTTCGTGCGAACAAAGCAGCCATAACTGAAATTATAGCTAAAATTTTGCTCAACTATTATTGTTACTTCGTCCACATCCGCTTTTCATACACAGAAATGTATCAGATAAAAAATGATCTTAGAGATCACTGGTTGGAACTGCTTGAATTTCGGTTCGCTGACTTTGTAGATCTACATTTTTTTGCCTAGTGATAACATGTACAGTTAAAGAGAAAAAAAAACTGATAATGTGACTATTTTTCGAGTGCTTAAGCGATTTAATCTAGTCGAGAGAGGTAATTCGATTTTTTTTCTTAAGAAAGCTATCTATGCTTTCCGGTCTGGTAATCGTGGATAACAAAGTATTTTTCCTTCATTGTACAATAATTGTAAGGTAATTTATTTTTTTCATTAAATGGAAATCGATTGCTATGTGATCCGATTTCGCCCTTGTCTTGAAAACATATGAACCGGTTACTGCCTACTTCAACGAAATGGTATTCTAAAAGTGTTAAGATCTACATTCTGTGAAAATGTATCTCACTGCTATTTGTTCAGTATTCTGTTGTCTGAGGTACAGTACTTAAATAATTCATTCTGGGTTATTTTCAATTTGTCTATAAAGAATTAAAGCCATTTCTGATATTTGAAATTACATTGTATCCACTGCTCGCCTTTATTATTATTATTTTTTGAACATTCGGCTCAGGTACAAATGTCTCGCGAGACCATTGGAGGAGGTGGTTACAGTTAAGGAATTACAGTCGCAGTTGGACATGTTTTAGCATAGAGGCAACTGCCATTGTTCCATATCGTGTTTGAAACAATCCTGCTGTTAACAAAATATGAATCAATATAAACCCCTTAAATTCTAAGTGTTATAACTGTATAGTATTTTATCGTATTCACGTGATATGCAACAAATGAGTTTTATGTATTAAAAGAAAAGGTTTTATTCGGTAGTACTTTGTCATCACTAGCCGCTAAATTAGTAAAAGGAAAAAAAAAACACGAAGTATCTAAAAATATATCATGTAACTAATATCCTTGCGATAAAAAAGATTATGAATTCATGAGAACATGTAATACACACTACAGAAAGCTCTCAGAGGAAATGTACACTGTTGCCACCTAAAGATAATTAAGGTATTGAAAAATGACATGGAGCAAATCACTGGACAAGCATGCTGTTGAAAGGGAAACTGCTATTAAATGTTTTAAGAGTTCTAACGTTACTAATATGGCCCGTTGTAAAGAGGGAAAAATTACCTGAATGAATTATTAGATGTATATTAGTAGACGGTATAGTATATGTATATGAAAAATAACATTCTAAAATTAGATTCTTTTGTGAAATTTTGGTTTTTGAAAAGACGAAAAATTGTTTACAAATAAGTCATGAATTTTCAAAGTAAAACATATTTAGATATTGACAAATAATGGTGAGGAAAAAAACTGTGTCAAATTACAAAATGGTATTAGCATTTGAGCTAGTAATTAGTTTTGTTCTTAAAAATAAATATTACTAACCTTTTGAATCTGGCTTTCCATTTTTAAAAACCATTAAATAGCAAAAATTCTAAGAAAGTTAAGTGCTAAGGAATTTTTTTTTTAATGTGAACCATTGATTTCGTTCCAAAATGTCTTAAACTGACTTATAATTTACAGTCTCAGAAGCATGCGAAAATTTGCCAGATCATTTCTCTTTCAACCCAAGTTATTAGTTTTTAATTTCATAATTTCTTTTTTGAAAAATTTGGTACAAAAGGACTACTACTTACAATTCAAAATTGTCTCAGATTGCCGCATTTGATTTTTTTTTTCTAAATCGCTCAAGGATCCCAAATAAATTATAACTACTTTAGTCAGTGTATATCGCTTTAAGATCTTTCGAACACGAAAAATTTTTCATCCGACAAATATGCGTTTAAAATAACTTGTTTTCCAACTATTGGCTTTAAATTGAGTGAAAGAAAAACTATTTTGAATGACTATCGCGTGATTTTCCTTTTTCAAATCATAAAATTCCGATTATTTTTAGCCAAGGTTGTTTATAGTGATCATCAAGAGCACGACATATTTTTTTCTTGTAATGGTGGGAGGATTTTTTTTTTATTAACTTTAACCATTTTTAAATATAGATTTTAAATATCTTCGGAATATTTTACTGCAGTCTTTTTATAACTTACTAAGTACTATGCAATTTTTCACTATCCCTGCAAAACTTGTTGCTACGAGTTTGTGTGTCTTTGGGCCGTGGTGGCCTTGTGGTAAGCGCGCTGTCTTTCGGTGCTGAAGATGCTCGGATCGAATCCCGGCGTGCCACTAAAATACCTTCATAGGTAGGAATGCTGGTCCACCTATATGGTGCTCCCATAATAAAATGGTCAGCAAAAACTGCGGTGAATAACAACAGGCGAATGTCTATACGAGAAATTCCCTCCGCATTGGGAGAAAAAAAAAAGTTTGTCTTAGGGCCTGTTCACATAGGAGTCCGGTAGCGGAAGTGTAAAAGGAAAGACGGCGCTGAGATGGAAATAAACCAACCATAGCGTTAAAAATTTCGTTGCTAATCGTTTGGAGGTTTGTCATAGGTTAAATATATTTCAATACTTTAACGCTTCCGCTACCGGACTCCTATGTGAACAGGCCCTTAGATTGACTGTGTTTATAAAATAGTCTGTATGCAGTTTTTTATACATCTGCATGCATAACATTTAACGTTTTTTAATTTACATATCAAATACTGGGGATGTTACATGCTATAACATGAATGTCTCACTACAAAGTGCCTCCGCACATGACAGGCTGACATGCTGTAACATGTCTACCTGCATGGCTCCACACCAGACATCCTGTAACATGTCTACCTGCAGGCAGTCATTAACCTTCTTAGACGGATTTTAGAGCAATCTTTTCGCTAATTTACTGTAATTATCGATATTTGTTTGAGAAATTCCCAATTTTGACTACAAATACTTTTTTCGCAATGTCAATATTGCAATAAACGAGTTATCTGAAGAATTGTAGTGGAAAAATTGATATGTTTAGTATTTTTAGTTTATTGCATGATCATCATCGCAGATTTAATTTCACAAACTGCTGTTTTGTTACCATGTGGAAACAATCTGTTAGTGTAAACAATTTGTTATGTGGAAACAATCTGTTAGTGTAATTTTTTTTTTTCAAACTGGATTAGAATTGTGTATTTTAGAGCTTTGATTTGTTTAAGGTACTTTTTACTACAATTGGCTCTCTGTTTAACGACTTTCAAGGGACCGTGAAAAATCGTCCTTAAACAGAATTTGCGAAAAAGAAACATTTCCCATATCGTCGGAGGGGCCGGGACTGGGAAATATCGTCTTTAAATAGAGATCGTCGTTAAACAGAGAGCCAACTGTATTACATTGTTTCACTGTTTGCATTTAATGTCATGGACGTTAAGACACCAACCATTTGCATATAATCATTATTGTTTCAATGCAATGCAGTGCAAAGCAAAGCAAAGCAAAGCGAAGTGTAACATGAAAATTTGTTTTTGTTTAGCGCTTTCTTATCTAGAGAAATATAAATTTCAAGCATCAATTCATTGGAAAGATCGTAAAATAATCAGTACTTTTCTTATATTGTTTTTCCTTAAAATCATTTTTTGTTCAATGTATTTTGCTTATATTTTTATTCTGGCCGAACGTATTTGTACGTATATCAATACTGTGTCTGCTTTATATTAGGTTGATTACCATCGCCTTTAAAACATTTTATTGGTGGTAATGTAACTTTTGTTTTTTGCTTAAATCATTTTGTGTGACAATTTTTAATATCTATCATATGCACTTAAACCGAAAATTTATTTATTTTCAAGTACTTTGGAGGTGACTCTAAATCGATATACAATCCATAGCACCTAAAATTTTATATCAAAATTTGTTTTGATTTTATATTAAAAATTCGTAAAACCTTGTTAAAACTCTGTTACTGTTGTTACTCTGTTACTGTTTGTTAAAACTTTGTTACTGTTTGTTTCCAAACATTTCAAATTTGATTAGTTTTCTTGAAAGATTCGGGAGGGAATTTTATGCCAAATCATCTCTAAAACGTAGAAATTTCCAAGAGCAAATTATTCTGCTGTTTTAGCTTAACTCTGGTACAACAATTCCTTGTCAAAAAAGCATAGTAAAATATCATATACGGTTAAAAAAGTAAATTTCGGAGAAGGTAAATATTTCAGCATTGGTTCCAGTTGGAGATATAACGACCCTTTGCGTTTACAATTCGTTTATTCGCATGTTTGTTTGTGTGTCTGGAGTGGGGGAGGGGGAGGGACTTCTATAAATCTGAATTTTATATTCATGTAAAGAAGATCTGAGTTTATTTCAAGAGTGGCCGATAGATTTATTATTTTTTCGGAGCGAAATGGTCTCTTCAATAAGCGTCACATGTTCTGTGTGATAAGGTAACCGAAATATTTTTTTCGCTTATTTTGTTCGTGGATTCTATTTTGACTGCACGATCTGGCAGAGAAGCGCTCGCATCCCTTATTAGGCAAGCGATCACAGTTGAAATAACAAAGCGTGTCGGTGACTGATTTTTATTCTGGCGCATTTCGACAAAGTGTCACCTGAAACCGAATCGGCCGGTTTTGAATTCGCATCGGAATGTCTGAACTCGAGATATTAATGCGCGGCTTCCTGTGGTCTCTATATCCCTCGCTTGTAACCTAGATGCGCGACTGGTTAGCTGTATTTACGTCAGAAGTTTTAATTTAAAAAGAATTATTTAATTTTATTTGAGGGACTTCGCATTTCTGTTAATAACTTTCGTTTGTAAATTACTTTTAGTCGGTATTTCGTATAATGTTGAAAAAGAACGCTTATTCGTGTGAATTTAAACATCCAAATTAAAAATTTTTTTCATTGAAGTGATGTAAATATCCAGACTTCTGTAATAATATTTGTCATAGAACGTTTATATTTATGATAGATAAAAACGTTGGATCTACATACAAATTTGATTCCAGTGATTCGTGGGAAGTTTCGGATAACATTGCAATTACATGTTTCAGATTTGACCACTTCCTATCTGAAGGAAAGAGACTATTCTAAATATGTAATATCGTAAATCGCTTCCTTCTGCAATAACTCTGTAAATCTAATTTTGCAGTTGTAGTGGACTGCATGTGTCAAGGTTTTTTTTTTATTTATTGAAATACTGGATAGATGTGTCGTGGGTTCCTTCATTTTAAAGTTTCTTTTTAGTGGGGTCTTTCTCGAGAGGTACGAAACACATTTCTTTTGGGTCCTAATATATAGCCTTTCAGAATTGCTTCGGGGATTAAAAGAGAGTTCACCTCACTCTATAGACAGCAGAATCGTTCTTACTGTTACACTTCCTGGTAAATAAGTGAAAGGGAAGATCACTATCGGAAAAACATTTAGAAGAGTTTAGTGTAGAAATAAGCCTTATTGATTTTTGTCGCTTATCTATAAATGGGTTTACTTTCGGACAAATACAGCCAAGTTTTTTTTAGTTAAGCCCGTCTGTACACATTAAAATAGTTTCTCTCTTTTAAACGACTTTCAACTGACTCTTTACAGAATCTAGAATATTAAATATAGAAATCGAATGCTTTGTGTGATACTTTTTGTGTGATCCTTATGCTAATGTTTAATTTTGTGATAATGTGTTTGTTATTAACGATATTCTTGACTACAAATTTAATTACTTAATCTTGTTTATACCTATGAGGAAACATTCACTCGAGAAATTATTTATACGAAATACAATACATATTAAATGTTACATACTTCAAGATTAGTTCTCCGAAGAAATTATTAAATAGTGACTCAGAGACATGTAAAACTAGAATATAAAAACATTACCAAAAGACAATTATTGTAGAAAGGAGAGAATGAGATTATAATGATTACAAATAAAAACATTCTAGTTCAGGAGTTTCGATTCTTTGAAAGTTCTGTTATCCTTCTCACACAAGACAAATAATGGCAAACCCCATATTTTCAATTATTAGTTTTTGTCAGTTATTTATAAATTGCAATAATAATAAGCCACATTTTAGCTTGAAAAACATTTGTTCTGTCTAATAAATTTTGTGTAGTGATCTGTTTACAATCATAGTTTCATGAAGTGTACCATTAAAAAAGAACAATTGTAAGGATGTATGGGAGTACATGTATTTTTTTTCGGAAGCTTCGCGAATTTATTACAATACATTTCTACAATACTAAACTATATCGATATTGGATCGATATTAAATCTTAAATAATGCTAACGTCCATTGTTTCGGGATTTACTCTTTATAAGTATCAGTGTGGAGACCCCGAACCGTCAAGGTGAGTTGAACAAAAGAAAAGTAAATACTGAGTGGCCTTTTTTGCTATTTTCGATAAATATTTAAGATCTCTTAAAATCAGAGAGACTATTTTGCTTGAAATTGATTCTTAGAGCATTTTTACGGTTACATTTTAAATCTAACGTTTTATTGTTTTTGTTTTTCCTTTTGCCGATACTTTTTCCATAATTCAACTTTTAAAATATTCTGGTGAGATCTGTTCATTAGCCGAGAAACCCCAATAATTATTTGATGGACCTTCAAATAATCAGGGGCTAAAATTTTGGAATCACTGTTAAGCATCAACCTGGCTATCTAAAGAGGTAACATCAATTTACAACTCTTTTCAGGAATGTCACAAACAAACAAAACTCACCTGGAAATATGATTATGGTTGGGTTGCATTTCTTCAGATATTTTCAATAGAAAGAGTGGCACATTTACATAACTCTCTAAGAAAACCAGTTTGATCTAGGATCTCTATGATACTGTGTTTATACATAGAGAATGTGTCATAGAAAAGCACCCCTTGAATGAGTTGGATTTAGGGTCTCTCCCAACAAAGAAACGAAACCCCCTATTTGAAACAGATTGACATATTCTTTCAACCATTGCTGTAAAGGATTTTTAACATAGATTTTTTTAATTGTAGCTTTTATTTTCTTCAGTAAATTTGATTGGGAGGGAAACTTCGATGATAATATTTAAAGTGTGATGTACTTCGTTTGAATAGTTCATTGGATTGTTTCAAGAATATACATGAATATATTTGAAAAATACTTCTGAAGGGAAAATACTATTAAGTATGAAAGAGACAGTAACATTATTTTAAATGTAGAGTAGTCAAGTCGCAGATAAATGGAAAATTTGTTCTTGTCGTAGTGATAGATTGCAATCATAAAAATAAAAAAAAAACCTACTGAAATTAAAATAACTCTTAAGCAACTAGCAACTGTTATTGAATAAATTTTCTCTTAGAACAACAATTTATTTTCGGATTTACATCTCCTAAAGGCAAATGGAAATTTTCAGCTATGTTTAATCAGGGTTATGGGGAAATTTTTTCCCGGAGGATCTTGATGCCAGCACATTTGCTCTTTGGTATAAAGTTTTAGCTACCTACGGATGCATAAATGTAGCATTTATTTAACAGTATTGTTAGTGTGTCGCATTCAAATATTAAAATTTAATTTGCGAGTTATTTCAAAACAGTGTTGTGGAACGCGAGACGCATCTTAAGTATGTTAATCTACACGAGTAATGAGAAACAACGGCCTACAACGGTAAAATTGAGAAAACCACGCTGAACGCCTCCATAGTAAATACTATCACTTGAAAGGAGAGAGTGAAGGGTGATTTCAAGTTTGTTAAATGGAAAAAAAAAAAGGTTTGCAGCCCATTTCCATATTTTGTTGACATTTTTGTTTATCGTTTGCTCCCCCCCCCCCCTCCCTCCAACCGCAGTTAGCCAGGCCGTCGCTTCTGGTGCATCCCGTGAGCATTCATTCTACTCTACACTTCCTGATTCGCCCACAAAGCCGAGGTTTCAGTTCATTGCCTTTTTGCACCTACTCTGGTTTTTAAACTGCTGGATTGTTTTGCCACTAGCAGAGCTGGCATTGTGTATGCTGGTCGTATAGCCTCTCTCTCAGTTTGAAGATTCGAGGTGCCTTGTTTCTAATGTCTGGGTGAACTGTCCGTACTAGAGACATTCGAGTAAGCAAAGGGAACGCGATGTTGTCATGTTCAGCAGAAACAGTAGTGTAAGATTTCCCTTAATATGAACGAAATGGTATCATTTATGAACTGATACCACTTTATTGCAATTATTTAGTTGACAAAATTCTAGGTTGTTAAAGGGATTTTCTTTTTTATTTCCTAATTTCACCCTTTCATATAGGAGTTTTCTAAAAGTACAAGGTGCGCCCATAAAGTAACTGGACAATTTTTTTATAAATAAGAAAAATATTACTCACCTTCAAATAAATTTATCTCCTCCAAAATAATCACTAAAGGAGTCTATACAATTTTTCTGACGTTTCTTCAAGTCATCGAAACACTGTTTACAGGCGTTGGAAACCACCGTTCACAAAATACGCGCAACATTTGATTTAATATCCGAGACGTTTTCAAATCTCTGTCCTTTCATGGATTTTGCATATTTTGATTACAAAGGACTTATTCACCGAGAATTTGTTCCTGAAAATCAAACAATCAGTATTTTTACAAGGAGGTGCTTTTTCGATTAAGAAACAGGATAAGGTGAGTTAGGAAGGAACTGTTTGATTCTGGGCAATGGTTTCTTTTACACGATAATGCTAGGCCCCATACAGCAATTTCTGTACAACAATATCTTGCTAAGCATTCAATTACAGTGATAAATCACCCGCCCTATTCTCCCGACTTATCGCCAGCTGATTTTTTTTCCTTTTTCCGAAGCTTAAGATGACCATGAAAGGACAGAGATTCGAAAACGTCTCGGATATTAAATCAAATGTTACGCGTATTTTGCGAACGGTTACTTCCGAAGCCTATAAACAGTGTTTCGATGACTTGAAGAAACGTTGGAAAAATTGTATAGACTCCTTTAGTGATTATTTTGGAAGAGATAAATTTATTTGAAGGTGAGTAATATTTTTATTTTTAAAAAAAATTGTCCGGTTACTTTATGGGCGCACCTTGTATATCGATTATCTTGCGTACGACAGCCGAAAGTATTTAGAAGTATATCAAATGAAATACAGTCTTTTATTTGAAGAAATATATTGTTCCCTCTCCTCTCTCTCACATACATACCATCAAAACACACAAACAACGCACTTAGGTTTGTTAGTATTTTAAATGTGAGGCATAACGGACCACTACTGTAATAATGTTTAGTTTAAGTACTTTCCTACTGACCCCATTAAAAATGAAGTTCTAGAGAGAATCTTTGCTATATAGTTTCCTTTATAAATGTATATTTTGGATGACAAAGTAATACTCATTTGTGACTAAACCCTTTTTAAATGGAACAAAAATATTCATTTGAACTCCGATAGTTTCCTTCGATGTTGTCAAATGATTTCTAGCATTCTAACCCCATGGCATTTTTTATTGTTCTCTCAGAATATTAGTATTTTACAATTACGTGACATCGTTTAAATTCGTATTTTTAATTTTCTTTGCCTCTTCTAAGTAATGAAGAAAAAATTTAGTAATAAACATTTGCTTTCATAATGTGTGTTTGAATACAAACGTAAGTTTATACACTGTTTTGGTTTTTCCATATTACGTTTAGTTGAGGAAAGTTTAGAAGTTGAGAAATTTCAAGGGGAAGTAAGTTTTTAACAGCTAATCTTAAGTACAAAGGGATTTATTAGAACCGTTGAGGGAGCTGAAAGTGCCTTAACCCGCGAAAGAATTGTGCCAGACACATGAAATTTGTTCAGTAATATCACCACGTAAACGAAAGAAACCTTTCAATTTTGGTAATAACCTTTTCATGGTTTTCAAGAAAATGTAGTTTAAACATTACCTCATTTAGAAAATATTTCTCTGATTTTTTGCTCTGGACAACTTAAAATTTAATTCGTAGCATCTGTTTACATTTGACCAAATTATGTTTAGTAATTCTGCTATTAGCCTTTCGTCAGTGAAATCTAAAATTGGTCAAAAATTGGTACATTATCTTACGATTTAGGAAGTTTTGTTAACTTCATCTCACTGGTGACACTTTGGTGTTTGTTTGGTCAAAGACTTGTTTAGTCTAGTGACTGTCTATCAACTGTTTATCTGCACAGTCCATACAGGAAATTGTAAAATCAGTTTTGAAATTAGAAGAGTCCGCAGGTGGTCTGTGAGGTTCATAGCAGAATTCAATAATATGATTTTGCTAATATCACTGCTTTAAAAGCAGTGATATTGCTTTTAAAGCAGCTGCTTTAAAAGCAATATTAACTTGCTTTTAAATTGCAAGTTAATATTGCTTTTAATGCAATATTAAACGATGCACTGCTTTAAAAGCAGCTTCTCGACGACAGCAAGACATTAATTGTATCAGAGTACCGACAGTGAATCTTTGCATAGGAAGCCTTAGCCGATCATTCGTGTAGAAGTCTATACAAAAGTTAATCTTAAAAAAAAGCAGTATTTATAAATCTCACAAATTATGTAGCAAGTACTGTGTGTATGTGTATACATATATACACATCATTCGTCGCTCTGGCTTCAGAAAAACATCGTATTTAGGTTTCTTAGCTTTATCTAAGTTATTTGTAAACTTCCAAATCCTTGGACCACTTCCATTGATAATAGCACGAAAAAACTTCGGTTGTGAGGTAGTGACCTCAAACCTTAAGGCTGTGCATCAGTTGTCATCGCAGATCTGCCATTCCAACGTTTGGTTTTGGGCACAATGTTTCTCTCTGTTTTTTGTTCTATTCACAGATTAGCAAATACATGTTTATGAATTCTATTTTTTTGCATATGTAGATAGATGTTTAAATAATAAGTACGAAGATTTCAAAATTTTATTTTTTTATACTTAATTTTTTTATTGGCCAAAGGAATTTGTCAGTAATTTAGTCCTAAAGTTGAGTTGTTTTTTTAAATAAAATTAGTTTTTTTGAAAACACTCTAATTTCATTTAAAGATCTATTTTCAAATGCATGAAACAGAATTCTGAAGTTTGCTTTTGCTAGCCTATGATTATAAAGATACTGAGACAAAATTTTACCATAGCTGAATATTTGCATAGAAGATCAGCAATGTTAACTGATGTTCCGCTTTAATTTATTGCATGGGAATTCTATCTTAGAATAGAGAAAAATATATGGATTATCCATTTTGCCAAAGGCAAACAATGTGCATTATGTAACAATTAATGCAAAGTGTAGCAATTAATGTTAAAATTGTCGCATGCGATGGTGATACATTTGTAGAGTATTCGATTCTTAGCATTAAACGTCTTTACTGATTACTATACTTGAAATGATTTTAGAGACAAAAGAATCAGCAGTAGTGACGCGGAAAAAAAAAACGCTTTATCTGGGTAAAACAGTTTAGTTTTAGAAATGTTCGGTTTTTAATTCTATAAATTAAAAAGTAGTAGGTTAATTTTAGGGAAATGGCTGTCATGACCCGGAATAATGAAATTATTGCGGAACACTCCATATAATTGACACAAATCAAGGGACTTAAAACTAGAAATTTTTCGGTCTTTTAGAATGGTTTAATCAAGATATCAAATGTTAAAAAAATTTAATCCATGTAATCTTGGAATTTGTTTTAATGAATTTTAGGGAAAAGAAATTTATGTCAAAAATAATGAATTTGAAAAATAAAAGAATTCATATGGAATATGCTTAGTCAAGTGCAAGTAGTTACTTCCTTTTCATATGCTTTCACTGAAAAATCATATTGAAGATTTTTTTTTTCATTTCGTCAGGCTGGTTAAAATTTTATTTTTGTATTACTGAGTTAATTTTTTGTTGGGCAAGGGAAGTCTGGCCCCAATTGTAACCTATAAATGATGCTCTACAGGTTCTTTATTTTGCAATGAAAGGTTGAATCCGAAGCTTCTTAAAATCCGATTTTTTTTTTTTTAAACCAATTATTTTCAGATTCTCTTCGAAAAACTCACGTTTTTCATTACGGATTTTAATCAACTGTGTGTTTTTGTGTATTTTTCCCAAGTTTCATGTAAGAATGGAAAAGTTGTTTGATTTCCACAAATACAGTCGAACCTCCATATATCGAACTTCCACATATCGAAATTTTCTATATATCGAACTCTTAGCAAATCTCCATGTTCATTACATAGAAAAATCGTTTCTATACATCGAAAAAATCTCTATATATCGAAATTTTTTTCAAGACAAAGTGGGAGATTTTATTCCACTTTAGAATAAAATCTCCCAATTTTCGGCATTTGAAACAATACGTCGTGGACTTCAATTCGCGATAAATGTTCCTGATAAAGTTTTTAGTGGACTGAATAAATACGAACATTTCTTTGAACTTTCCGCAAAACTAACTGTTCAGCAAGATATTCGTAGTTTTTTTTAAAGAATGTAACTGTGATCATTGTAACCACTGTCTGCATTATTGTTTCTTTTTAAAGATACGTAGTAATCAATAAATCTTTTATATTAATTCATTTTTTAGTTATTAACTTTCATTTAATGGGATTCGCATATAAATTAGAAATGGAGTTTCGTATACGAAAATTAGCTTTATTTATTTTTTTTAGGAGAATTATGATAAGACTAAGCTCAATTCTATATATCGAAATTTCTATATATCGAATTTTTTTCGAGCAATTTGCTACTTCGATATATGGAGGTTCGACTGTATATAAACGACTTATTTTACTCCACGAGTTTTGCCGTGAAAACATCTGGATGAAAGGATTTAAATTTTGAGCACTTTAATCAAAATTTTTCTCTCAGTTTTAGGAGTTCTTCAATGGCAGTAAATTCAATGCATGTTTCGGAAACATTTAGATTTATAAATATTTGGAGCTTATTAAAAAGGGAAAAACTTAATATGTTAAAAACTGAATATGTGGAATTCCTTTCTCTACGATGAAGTTCATTTCTTGGGAGTTGTTTCGCAAGCCATTGCAATACTTGTAAATTTATGTAACAAAGAAAATCAATTTTCAAAATAACGGAATTAAAATGGAATACTCTTAGTCAGCATTCAGTAGCGCTTTTATTTTCATATGCTAATTCACATACTCTTTAAGAATTTTTTTTTAGATCTAGTTTAAGGGGGCTCAGGACCTTAAAGCTCGACGAAAAGACTATAAATATGGCCTAATTCTAACAACAAAAACTCAAATAATATTAGAAAAAGAACTTTTCTTTCTTTATACACATAAAGTACATATCTTTAAATATGTCATATATAAAAATGGAAATTATTAACTTATAAATAATTTTCTAATTACCAGTTTAGAATGTTATATGCTTAACTGCTAATTTTGAGTTTGCTTGCGGCATTACTTTTAAACTATCAATAGGGAACTGATAAAACTACAGTCATTGGACTCTACACTTTAAAACTAGAAAAATGTCCAATTCTGGAATACTTTTTTTATGTGGGAGAATTATGCAAATAATTGTGATAATTTTTGAAGTTTTCTAATTTTATGCTCAATTTTTAATTTAAATAATATTTAGTACAAATTATTTGGTTTTACATTACATCTAAATATATTACAAGTGTGTTCTGACCATTGATTATTTTCTGTAAGCATATATCTCAATTTTATGACGCGCGCATCACTTTGATTTTTAATCACCAGTTAATCATATAAAATTCTAAACTGCTAAATTGAAAATTATTTATAGATTTATAATTTCCATTTCTATATATGACCATATTTAAATATATGTACTTTATATGTATGAAGAAAGAAAATTTCTTTTTCTAATATTAAGTTTTTGTGCTTAGAATTAGACCATATTTATGGTCTTTTCGTACAGCTTCAAGGTCCTGTGCCCCCTTAAATAAACTGAATTATGTGGGAAATTTCTCCCTCTGCTATCGACAGCATCATCCGTAAGTTACAATAGGGCTCAGAGACACCTGCATCTACAAATGCTCGGCAACTTTAAATTACGACATGACCATAAATTTTCCAGATAAAAGTTGAAACAAGTAATATATAAAAAAAAAATTAAAGTCAATTCCTACTTAGGTCAACAAAGAAAAATTTGAGTGTGAACTAATAGTAGGAATTGAAAAACAGGATTGCCTTCTAGAACCTTGCTTACTGTGCGAGTTTAGGAGGGGGGGAAAGAGAGAGAAAAAGTTTGTCAGGTTTGGGATTCGATCTCGCAACCTACAGGACGGGAGAAGCCCGCGATACCGCAGTGCTACCGTTTACACAGTAACAAGATGGAAATTACTATTCAAGAGCAAGAGACGTTTTAGGTCTAAAACTAAAATTGATTAATTAAATTTAATTATTGAATTAATATTTGAAAAAACTGTATTAACATCAAGTGTCATCCACTACAAGTTTAAAAAAATGTATTTGAACTTGAGTGGATAAATAAAAAGTACTTTTATTAACGATTGAAAATTTGAACAAGATATATATAGAGAGAGTGTGAACTAATAGTAGGAATTGAAAAAAATGAATTCAAACGTTGGTTAATTCGTTAGCCTCTTCCTGATACTATCAAAATGAAATTGGTTAATCACCCTAATCCACCCATCCATCACAATCTGGGCTGAAACATGTTTGACTAATCTACACATACATAGTTTTCTGCCCCTAAATATCATTATTAGGAGCATTACGGTTAGGGATACGTAATTTTCGTATTTACGAAATAGATGCGAATAAATGCAAAATTTGCCGGTATGAGCGAATAAATGCGAAAGTTATTTCTTTACTGCATTTCGGCGAAAACTCGGTGATAGACGGCTTTTTAAGCGAAATTAGGTACTAATAGTAATAATTTAACATAATTGCTTATCTAAGATCATCCACGGTCTTTAACTGAGAGATCTCACTCTCGAAATTTGCTTATTACTTATTGAGAGACTTAAGGAAGAGAATGTGGAGACTATTATAATGTTAGCTTTTAACTAAGAATTTTGATACTTACCTAACCAAGTAAAATTGTGACTATTTTAATAAATGCGAATTTTTGAAAGAATATATATATATATATATATATATATATATATATATATATATATATATATATATATATACACACACACACACACACACACAGTGGAGTCTCGATCTATCGTTTTTCAAAGGACCGATTGAAATGAACGATAAATGCGGACATAAATGCGGACACATAACAAAGCAATATGATCATTGGGACTGGATAAAATGAACGACACATACGGAAAAACGATGGATCCGAAAACGATCGATCGAGATTCCACTGTGTATATATATATATATATATATATATATATATATATATATATATATATATATATATATATATATATATATATATATATATATATATATATATATATATATATATATATATATATATGAATAAATATGAAAATTCATTTATTGTAATTTTTTTTCCCTTTTGCGCGAAATTTCTATATTTTTTATGCGAAATTTGCTTACTCCTAATTATGCTGTTACAAATCCCCTGTTTGGACTGTATGTGGAGGAGAATGGAAAGCTATCAAAATAAGTGTTAGTCTCCGAGAAAGCGTTTGTCCTAGCAATATCTTAACACGTTTTTAACGTGTGTGAATGCCTTCGCACGTGATCACAAGGCAGATCTGGCGTGCTCGTTGTTAGAATTTTGCTCCCAATCCTTTGAACACCTTCCCTGTCGATTCACACGCAACAGGTTTGATTTACTTTTGAAACCGCCTTACATGAAATTGTAACTCGAGAAATCAGCCTCCGGCTTCGATAATAAACGGAGAAATGAAAAAATCAAAAAAATCTGGAACGCCAGGCACAGAAATGAAGTATCAATACTTTCTCTTCTCTTATTAGCGTTACTTTTTCGGGTCATTGAGCTAATGCATAATAAGCGAGTTTTTCACTTAATCTTGCTGCAGTTAACAGTTTTGAAGCTAGCTTTTTCGCATGCACGCACTGATGCAAAATGAGAACTATTTTATAAACCGTATAAAAAAAGAGCGATTCTTTTCATAGTTGCGCTTAACTCGGGAAAACTGAGCAACAAAAAGAAAAAAAAAAAGCTAACTTTGTTTTCTTCGACAGTTTGGACCAAAATGACTGAGATTTCCCATTTTAAAAACTCTTCTAAACTTTTAAAACTCGATGCACCTTTAGCTTTTTTTTTCGTTAAATAAATTTAAAGGTTTGATGCATCAAAGATCATCTTTAGAGTTTTTGAAGTAACTTAACTGAATACCTGTGCTTCGCTATGGAGTACATTCAAATTAAATACAACGGTCAATGTATCCAATTAATGCCAAAACACAATATATATACAGTCGAACCTCCATATATCGAACTTCCCTATATCGAAATTTTCTATATATCGAACTCTTAGCAAATCTCCATGTTCATTACATAGAAAAACTGTTTCTATATATCGAAAAAAATCTCTATATATCGAAATTTTTTTCTCGAGATATTGGGAGATTTTATTCCACTTTAGAATAAAATCTCCCAATTTTTGGCGTTTGAAACAATACTTCGTGGACCGCTCATGAAGTTTTAATGAACTGAATAAATGCGAGCATTTCTTTGAACTTTCCGCAAAACTGGCTGTTCAGCAAGATATTTGTAGTTTATTTTTAAAGAATGTAAATGTGATCACTGTGTAACCACTGTCTGGATTATTGTTCTTTTTTAAGGTATATAGTACTCAATAAATCTTTCACATTAATTAATTTTTCAGTTATTAATTTTCATTTAATGTAATTCTTATAGAAATTGTAAATGGAGTTTCGTATACGGAAATTAGCTTTAATTCTAATGTTTTAGGAGAATTATGATAAAATTAAGATCAATTCTTTATATCGAAATTTCTATATATCGAATTTTTTTCCAGCATTTTGCCACTTCGATATATGGAGGTTCGACTGTATATATATATATATATATATATATATATATACAATTATAAAAAAATCGTATCGGATATTTTTAAAGACAAAATAATGTAGAAGAAAATATTCAAATTGAATGCAATGTATGCAATTTGTATGTTTAATATCCATAAAACTTACTATTTTGAATTAAACTCTTAAACACTTCCATCTGAACTAGTATAGTGGTTAAATTTTATCTTTTACAGTATTTTAATTTTTTTTTTCAGTTTATTTCGTTGTTATGCGCGTGACGCAAAATTAATTTGAAGTGTCACAAAAAGAAAGAAACCGCGTGATCAACGTTTAATAAATTAAATTCTAAAAATTAATCTTTAAAATATTCATCAAAAATTCGAAAATAGAGGTAAAGATTCGAAAAAGATTTCATTTAAAGGAATTTTTATGATCTTTCTCTTGATAAAAATTTTATAACCCTCGGATTATTATTTTAAATGCAAACTTTAAAGAATGTTACAAAAACAGCTTAGAAATTTAATTTTAAAAAATCTAGGAGGAATTTTACGAAAATCTCTCTTAGTGTACCTTTACACTAAAAGAATCACCGTGCAAAATTTCAGCTCTTTGGGTCCAGCGGTTTGGTCTGTGCGTTATATGTCAGTCAGTCACGGAACTGTTTTCTATACAAGGTACGCCCATAAAGTAACCGGACAATATTTTTATAAATAAGAAATATATTACCTTCAAATAAATTTATCTCCTTCAAAATAATCGCTGAAGGAGTCTATACAATTTTTCCGACGTTTTCTTCAAGTCATCGAAACACTGTTTATAAGCGTTGGAACTAACCGTTCGCAAAAGACGCGTAACATTTGAAAGCAACATACGCGTAACATCCGAGACGATTTCGAATCTCTGTCCTTTCATGGCCATCTTAAGCTTCTGAAAAAGGAAAAAAATCAGCTGGCGATAAGTCGGGAGAATATGGCGGGGGATTTATCACTGTAATTGAATGCTTAGCAAGATATTGTTGTACAGAAATTGCTGTATGGGGCCTAGCATTATCGTGTAAAAGAAACCATTGCCCAGAATCAAACAGTTCCTTCGTAACTCGCCTTATCCCATTTCTTAATCGAAAAAGCACCTCCTTGTAAAAATACTGATTGTTTGATTTTCAGGAACAAATTCGCGGTGAATAAGTCCTTTGTAATCAAAATATGCAAAATCCATGATAAGACAGAGATTTGAAAACGTCTCGGATACTAAATCAAATATTACGCGTATTTTGCGAACGGTGATTTCCAACGCCTGTAAACAGTGTTTCGATGACTTGAAGAAACGTCAGAAAAATTGTATAGACTCCTTTGGCGATTATTTTGAAGGAGATAAATTTATTTGAAGGTGAGTAATATTTTTCTTATTTATAAAAAATTGTCCGGTTACTTTACGGGCGCACCTTGTATATATATTAAGAGATCGGTATCCTGAGACAAATAGAAAATAGGAGTTTTGTTGGAGGCGGCCACGAACAATTGTTTGAGAGAAAATATATATTTTTTAATTTGGCTTATGTGATTATTAAGTTTAACAAGAATAAACGTAATCACTATAATACGATCATTAATGTTCTGCCACTCTCATGTAAAGGAAAACCCGAAAAAATCATCTGGGGTCCCTGCTTATTTTAGTGTCATGCTGGGAATTTCATAAGAAACTTAGCACATATGCATCTCGCTGCAACAGTAGGAATGTCGAGTTCAAGATGAATTAAGTGATCACGAGTCCGTGTTAAAACATTAGCCGCTCACCCTCGGTTTAGGGATGCGACATCGATGTCGATGTTTTCAAAACATCGATGTTTTGATAAAAACATCGATGTTTTAAACATCGATTTATTGAAGCCGATGTTTTTTTAACATCGATGTTTTGTGCTCGATGTTTTACGTTGTCTCGATGTTTTTTTTTTTAATGAAAAAGTACCGTAATAAAAAAAATTTGCCACGTAGCATAATTTTCACACTCAGTAAATGTAAGTCTGAATTATGAAAAGGACGAATACAAAAGGGGAAATGATTCTTTAGCAAACAGACAAATGACAATTAACAACCAATGAACCAATCAGAGCGCTTGGAATGTTCCTGACATTCCAAAACCTTCCATGGGGTTTTATTTTACAAATAGTATATATACGAATGCATCAAATTTAAGTTTTTGTTTTGTTCTGGTTTTATATAAGTTGACGTTAATATTATTAGTAAGTTGCCTCCCAAAAGTACCGTTTGGAAATATTTTTACAAAACCACTGACAAATTGGCGAAATACAATATTTGCCTTAAGTCCCTCAAAATTTCTGGCAATACTACGAATTTATCTGGACATTTGAAGGCAAAACATGGCGGTATTTACAACAAGAATTTTGAGTCATCAATGTAGCCCAAAGCAACCAATTTTTTGTCATTTGTGCCTGCCCAATCAGAGAGTAAAATTAAATCACCCCCTCCCCCCCACGACTAACGGAAGTAACATTAATGTTAGAGATTACTAAACCAGTTTTAAAAAATCGATGTTCTAAAACATCGATGTTTAAAAACATCGATGGTTTTTGGGCGATGTTTTATTAGCATCGATGTTTTAATATTGAATATCGATGTTTCAAAACATCGATGTTTTGTTATCGATGTCGCATCACTACCTCGGTTGTCTCAACATGTTTGTATTTTAAAACGTTAAGATGACATATGAGGCGGTGAAAGGCAAAGTGGTGTAAGTCAGTAAGTCAAGTGGTGTAAGTCCAAAGCATTTTACTGCAAAAACTACAAAAAATTCCACTATAAATTGAACAAATTATAATTCATAATAATTGTTATAATATTGCAGATAATTATTATTTGCAATTCCACTATAATTTGAACATGGAGATTACATTTTTGCCCTCAAATAAAAAAATTTGAAAATGTGACTTACACCACTTTGCCTTTCACCGCCTCATATGTTGATTCGTCCACAACCGTACTCTACTCACGAAATAGATGTTTGATTTTTCATGCTTTTTATAAAGAGTTTATCTGATTCAAACTCATAAACACCACGCACTTGCTCCATAATTTACCGTCATTTTGTAAAGAGTTGATTAGTTCAGAGCGCTATGGTCAACTTTTGCTTCCCGGGGGCTAGACCGGGACCTACAGTTTAGAGGGCTTCCGAACGGCTTAAAATATTCATGCCGTCAGTGGAACCTAATGACAGCACCCTAAGGGCCTGTTCACATAGGAGTCCGTTGCGTTGTTTTGCGTTAAGGAAAAGATGACGTCGAAACGAAAATAAACCAATCATAGGCGTTAAAAATTTCATTGCTAATCGTTTGGAGGTATATGATTGGTTTATTTTCGTCTCAACGTCATCTTTTCCTTAACGCAACGCAACGGACTCCTATGTGAACAGGCCCTAACTATTTGGCCATCGTCCGGCAGGCTACACAGTAGAGCTAGAGATAGTCCAGATAGATTAATGCTCTGTTAAAAATTCACGTGCGCGAAACCCTGTTCTTTAAATTTACGTCAAATGAGAGTAGAACTTCAAAACCAACCAGCCAGGCTACAATCAATTCAAATGGTCAAATCAAGAACCATTTTAAATTTTCGCGTAAACACATTAGAACACACTTTCATATAAAAACATTTATGTGTGACGCACTTGTACACTAGATCAGGGGTCTGCAACGTGGTGCCCGCGAAACAATTTTAAAGTGCCCGCCGTTCAAATATCTAAAATTTTGAACAACAAACGCTCGTAGTTATAATGAATAGTTTTAGTAAAAAAAATTAAAAATCGTAAAACCGTAAAAATCAAAACTGAACAATCTGCTCTCTCGACAGAGTCACTCTCCCTCGTTGTGAGTCAGCTTCTTTTTCCTGCTCTGAAACAGAACTCATTTTGCGCGTCGACATAATTATGCTTCAGAATCTTTGTTTTCCAATATGAAATACTTAAAATCAAAAGTACCAATCAAGCCTCACTGACACTCATTTAGCCAAATGCCTGAGAAGAGAATTCAACTTATGGGCCACATCACAGCGAGTTGGCCCCAGATTTGCAATGTCAAATATCCCATTAATTATCCATTCTAAGATTGTTTTGTTTAAATTAAAATTTGAATTTATATATTAAAAATTTATGTCGCCTTAATATTTTAATGTTTAAATATTTTTTAAAAAATCTCGCCCATCCTACTCCTCTTCAATCAGCGGTACCCGGCGAACTCCACTATTTCTGAAATATGCTGTCCTAGTAAAAAAGGCTGCCGACCCCTGAACTAGATTGTCCACCTACATTTGCGTACATATTTACAGCGCCTTACTGACTTGATCGAAAGCTCGTGCTGTTGTAACACCGTGGACCCCTATAACGTGTGTTCCAATTTTCAAAAAAAGTGTGTATGTATATATATATATATATATATATATATATATATATATATATATATATATATATATATATATATATATATATATATATATATATAAATAATATATAAATGTGTGTGTGTATATGTGTGTGTATATGTGTATGTGTGTGTGTATGTATATGTGTGTGTGTATATGTGTATGTGTGTGTGTATATATATATGTGTGTATATATGTGTGTGTATATGTGTATGTGTGTATATGTATATGTGTGTGTATATATATATGTGTGTGTGTATATATATATATATATATATATGTGTGTGTGTGTATATATACATGTGTGTGTGTGTATATATATATATATATATATATATATATATAAAACAGTTCTGTAAATGAAATATAACAAAAATAATAATTATAATAAGAATATAGACAAAAAAACAAACAGAAATCAAGCACTCAGGGCATCTACGCACCAGAGGCAAGATTCTGTATAAGTGCCGGAACTGAACCATAAAACGACATAGAGGTAAATTTTTTTAAGGAAATTGTTTTTATTTAAGTTTTCCTCGAAAATGTTACATGCCTCCAAAAAATCCCCAGCTTTGTTACATATATTTTTTATTATGTAAAGTTGTGAGTAAAACAACTTTACAGAATTTACTTATTTCATTCGTAATGAATTTACTTATTTCATTGTAAATGACTGATAGATAACGCTCAGACCAAACCGTAGGACCTAAAAGGCTGAAATTTTGTATGGCGATTCTTCTTATAGTGTAGGGGTGCACTAAGGAATATTTTTGAAAAATTCTTCTTAGGTTTTTTAAAATTAAATTTTTAAGTTTTTTTTTTAATATTCTTTAAAGTTTTCATGTAAAATAATAATCTGAGGGTTATAAAATTTACATCAAGAAAAAGATCATAAAATTTCCCTTAAAATGAAATCTTTTTCGAATCTTAACCTCCGTTTTCTGATTTTTGGTGAATTTTTAAAGATTAATTTTTAGAATTTAATTTATTAAATGCTGATCACATGGTTTCTTTTCTTTTTGGGATACTTCAAATGAATTTTGCGTCACCTGCATAACGAAATAAATTGGCTAAAAAATATTAAAATACGGTAAAAGATAAAATTTAACGACTATACTAATTGAGATTGATTTTTTTAAAGAACTTACTGCAAACTACTCTGTTTTATGGATATTAAACATACAAATTAATTGCATACATTGACAGTTGTATTTAATTTGAATCTTCTATATTTTGTCTATAAAAATATCCGTTACGATTTAAATATATATATATATATATATATATATATATTGGCATTAATTGCATACATTGACAGTTGTATGTAATTTGAATGTACTCCGTAGAGAAGCACGGGTATTCAGCTAGTATATATATAATGTATGTTTTTTTAATATTCCTCCTGACTATAACAATTACTAAAATTGACAGAGGACTTCAAAAAATTAGTTGCTCTAAGAAATACAAGAAAAAAGACCAGTTTGGTATCTTGCATAACAATTTAGTTAATTCATTATTTATTTGCAGAATATGAATCTGAGTTAACATATTCATTTTGTGAAATAATACCAATTTTTAAAAATCTTTAATGAAATCATGATTGCATATTCAAATATTTTCAAAAAATACTTAATAAAATGTAAATCAAGAAAAATACAGGATACAGAATTCAGCGTTACAACTTCTGCTGTGGCTTTTCTTGTGTTTTGCAGGTTATTAATAATTAGAATCACTGAATCAGGTTTTGATAAGTACATTGTTTTTGAAAAAGTGGGATGAGAGACGGGCATCTTTTTAAACACTCTCACTGCTGAATGTATAGTTGTTGACCTCTCCCAAAAATAATTTTCACTCGTCAAATAATTCAGCTCTCACAAACAATTTTGATGTCAGCTATTGTCTAATAAATATATTTTTTCATCATAAGATGCACCCCCAGAACGAGCTGAATAGTCCTTTTGCAGCACTTCTGATCTCGTAGCTCCTGCAATTATGTAACCTAACGAGTGTATGTGTGTGCTTGCTTAACTATCTTTGTACTCTAACCTAAAATATAATATGAATATCTGTGTACCCGTACATGTATTTTATGCAAACTGATTTTCTGCTACTTTCCATTATCATACCATAATGAAAATTTTCTTATTTTTAGATTACATTTTCCGAGGAACTACGTTCATATTTCAGAGTTCCCGGAGAAGACAGTTAGCATTATGAGAATGACCACGTAAGTACTTCTTTTATAATAAATGTGTGTAACTGCTAGTAGACGTAATCGATAACTTAACGTTTTAGTAGTAAATGAAGTAATATTGCATAAAACCTCCGAGGAACGAAACTAACTAAATGGTTGAAATTGAAAAATAATCATTTACTGTGAATCAAAATCATTAATAAAATATTACCTTAAAATAATATCTGTTTAAACTGTAAAAACATTTAAATATCCCTGAAAAGTTGAGTGTTGATACCTAAAAAAACATCCAAATGTTTAGTGTGAAGCGCATCAAAACCTTTAACTAGAAATACTCATCTAAACTTTCGCACTTTTTTTTTCTGTATAAAAACCACATTGGCCAAACCACCTGCTTTCCGGTAAGATTGCTTTACCATTGCACCACGGGGCCATGCTACGATCGTCAGAAACGAAATTCGCTTGCCTCCACACCTCTTTTACCCCTCCTTCTGAGGTAGAACCCTGCGGGCCCATGATTTCCGGTGGAAATCATTATTTACGGTGTGCGATAGAATAGGTGATGAATAGTTTCTAATAATTTGTTCGTCTCTTGCGAAGCACGATACTTTGTTGAGGCAAGTGACCAAAAATCAAAATGCTTCATTTGGCTAAATCACGGTATCTGAACTTTATTTACTTATATACGTGTTCATTAATCTAGAGCTTAAAAGATCCCTCGGAGTTAAAAAAAAGTTTCAATATTCTTATACAGTAAACTTAAGTGATCCAATGGATACAAAAAGCACTCATTAGAAAACGCATTTACTACACATTAATTAAAATGAATTCATTCTATATACCAGCTGAACACCAGTCATCATTTTCTGCGTAAGGCAACGGATAACATCTATTTTTTTTTTTTTAATTGCTTGCGGTCAATTTCGCTTTTTCAATTCTCTAAAGATATGCTCAATTTCAATCTATTTTTCCGAAGCAAGTTCTTTCGAGAATTCGTGCTTTTGTTTTTATCGTAAAATAGCTTCCTATAAAAAAATAATTTTTTCCTCGTATATCATAAAACTTGAGGAGAAAACGTTCACTAAAAGGAAAGAAAACCCAGGAAGTTAAGTCTGCTGGGCCGTCAAGCGTTCCAGGATTCTTGCTCAGAACAAATTGCTTCAATTTCTTTTAATCTTCGATATTTTTTTTTTATACAGGCAGCCTTGTCTGAATTTTAAAGTACTTCAGTAAAATACAAGAGGGGGTCGCAAAGTTCGCGGCGCTTATTTAGTGTGTTTTCTTTACGCCATTAAATATGCCTTCTACGCAAATGTGGTAGAGGATCAGCAATTACAATAATGGTCGTTAGAAAGTGATTTCCGACTAGAAAAGGTTGGGAAGCACTGATGTAAACTCCTCTCTCAAAAATATATAATTTAGTTCTAAATTTTATTTTGTCTGTTCTGCTCTAAAGAGTTCCAGTTTCATGTAAATTTCTGTCAAAAAAAGTGTTTTGGTCAAAGCTTAAATTACCCCACTAGTTACACTGTTAGTAAGCAATCTGTACTTTTGCAATGGGCCTTCAGACCTTTTCTGTTTTAATTTTTTGCTTGTTTGTTGTTGTTTTTCCCCCGAACTAAAATAGTTATGAGAGCATGAAATTAATTTTAAAGTAAATGGAACGTTATGGGGAGTAAGATATTAATTCACTGTTATTTTTTATGGTATGGAATCAATGTAAAATACATATTTTTATAGGTATAGTTGTCTTAGATAAAGGAATTATAATCTCTAGATTGTTTTAGTCCGTGGACACTTTTCTTAATTATGTGTGTTTGTTACAGATGTAAAAAGATTTCTTGTGGGACAATATACATTCACAATAAAAATTTCTCTCCCATTAAAATTTTAAAACATATGCCAAAGAGTGTATATAAACTTAAAATAGTGTGTGTTACTTGAAAACTATGTTATTAAGTTCATTCATTATATATGCATTGAAAATATTCGTATATACATAAATGAATTGTTAAATAAAAAACTCTTAAAAATTTAAAAAAGCAAATTGTGTGATAACATATCAAACTTTCCCAATAGATTGCTCTTTACTACTACACTTAAAGTATACATAAAAAACATGCTTTTAAGTAGCATAACACATAAATATCGGATTATTTTAACACGTTAAAAGTATTCAAACTCGCTACATAATTGGAATCATTCACCCATATTTTATAATTAATATTTCGCGGTGTACACCATATCGAGTATATAATCACCTACAGTCTACGGTGCAAGGATTCGATAACATTAAATGTCACCGTTCATAAAAATTCCATTCTTGTCGTATATCATTTTTTAAGTAGTCATTTTGTTGTAGATAAAACTTTTTCATCAAAAACTTTCCTTACGTGTTAAGCAGGATTTAAATGGAGCAAATGCTTCTCGGTTTCTTGCTCTTGATTTTAAGATAAAATGGCTTAAAAAAATCATTTTTCCTCCAGTTTGTCATTTATCTCTTGAGGCATAAATATGAAGCCTTTATATAATATTCATACCCACATCTCTTCGACTGTGAGTTTGAGGGTCATTATCGTACTTGGAAACGTTAACCTCATGAAGTCTCTTAGTTTTCAAAATATGATTCTACACCCAATTCATTATAGACAGCAGAAACTTTGTCATGACAAGTAAGGATGGTGTAAAAACTTCGAGACCTCTTTTGAGAAATGATATTAAAATTGAATTTATATAGGTATCGGGTCTGATATTGAAAATAATTGTGATACATTCGTTAAGACTGCTGTGTACTAATCCTATTCGATTCGCACACCTCAATGTTAACCCATGAAGGAAATTAGTCTAAGGATTGCCGACTTGGATTTAAAGTGTTTTTTTTTAATTGTACTCCGTTATAGAGAAAGAAATTTTACACCTTGAAGCATTTTTCGTTTTTAAAACAAAATGTAAATAATATTTTAAAATTTAAATTATTCGGGGAAAAAATCTGGCATGTGTTTTAAACGCTCATGAATTTCTTTGGTGAACGAAATTTATGAAATGAATCCTGTTATATGGCGTAGAAAAGTTCAGGCTATCTGAAAATATCATTTTTATTGGATTATCAGCAATTATGTAGTTGTAAATAGTAGACAAATTTTCTCATAGGTTAACATATAGTGAATCCATCATAGGGAGCGAATCCAATAGGGTTAGCTGCCTTAAGCATGTTGGAAATGAAATATTTTATTTACTTAATTTTTCCAATAATCTGTCCTGTGTTGTGTCAGTTAGTTCTAATTAATGTAAATTACTTATCTTGTCTTTCAAAGATATAAAATTTTTGTGTAGTACTTTAGTCACTGGTAATGTGTCCCGAAACCTTTTTTTTTCTTTTTCTCTCTCAACAAGTAAGGAAATAAGATTATAAATACAAACAGAACAAAAAGCAAATTACCTTCCTAGATCAAAATATAATAGGATTCACCAAGCAAGCAGGCAATCCTGAGAAAAAAAATTAATTACTACAACAGCATTTGGCTCCGTGTCTACAAACTCAGAGCGAGAGAGAGAAATAAGTCAAAAGAAATTTCAGAAATTTCTTGCTGCATACGATTGACCAGAACAGAACTTGTTGACCCAGTCCGTTAGCGACACGTTACAACTGCGCGGAAATCCAGAATAAAAATATCAAAAAGTATTGTCTAAAGGCCAACTGCACACAGCTGGGTCATTTACATATCAGTTCGGCAGAAGCGGGGCTCTGTCGACCATGGCCGCAGTGTGTTGATCTTAAGTGAAGCAAAGCGCATGCGTCGAAGCACCTGGACTGATGGCCTAGCCTTGGTGCATGTGTTCGAAGGCTAAAACATTTGTAAATTGAGAGTTCAGTAGGAAATTAATTGTGCGGGTTCGAAAAGCGTAATGACTTCTATCATCAGATCACCCGAGTGCAGCAGTGCTTGGCGCGGTTAGTACGCGCTAGCAGTAACAGGGGGCGTCATTTATAGGAAATAGGCCATAATTAAGTAACTTTTAGCTCCACAGCATGTTAAGATCTATTGAAAGAAATAAAAACGAGTATGGAAAAAAAGTGAAATTTCTGAGCTCTGTTTTAGAGTGGGATAAAATTTGGGTATTACTAATATATTTCACTTGTTGTCGCCTTCAAAACGCTGTTATGGGGAAGTTAAAACTCTTTTACAAATTTCATTTGTTTTGTTCAACTTGTTTCTTTTCACAACAATATTGGAATAAATAAAAGAATTAAGTTTTAAGCTCTATTTCGTAAATGCGTACTAGAATACTTTTTCTAGAGTTGTTGCATTTTATTTAAGTTCATTTCAATGTTATAAAACAGAAAATAGGGTCTTCCTTTTAAAGAAATAAATTCTTGAGCGATAAGTAAAAATATTCATTTCCTCGAACAAAATTGAACAATGAATGGTTTTAACATTCTTTCATTGTGTGTATTTCCAATTAACTGCATTTTTTAAAGCTACGTAAGTTTTAATAATTAGTAAAATGCCTGATTGCCACTTTCGTTAAAATCACTCATTTGATTCGGGTTTTCCATTTCTAATTTTTTGGATAGTCATGAACTTACGTTTGCAAAACATTTTTTCTCGTATAGGGGTCAGCGGCTCATTTTTTTTATGTTCAATAATTTCGAATTGATTTCCAAACGTGTATTCATTCAGAGAACATTATGCATACAAAAAAAAGTATATGTACGATTAAATTTTTTTTAATATTTAAAAATCTAAAATATACAACATGCTTTATTTTTGTTAATTTGTTGAATAAATAGCTCTATTTGTATCATTTTCTCTCTACTGTAACTAAGAAATATTTCAAAATAATTTTGTCTTCGGGACTTATAAAAATTTTATTTTTTAAATTCTAAGGACTTTAAAGAGGAAAAAAACTTTTTTTTAGAGTAATTTTTGCTTTATGGAAAATGTTTCATAAATTTGCTCGAAGACAGTTTAATTTAAACAGAAGGAATGGTGTACAAATTTTCATAGGGGTGCCTCACCATGAATTATGGATATATCCTTTTAACGGTGGCAAATCGAAAAAAAAACCTTTCCAAGATAGACTTAAAGTACAGATTTAAAGCAAGGTACAGAAGGACAGTACTGCATAGAAATGTTGTATCTGGAAATGTAATCGTTGTAGAAACATGTGATTTGGGTATTATCCTAAAAGCTCTAGAGAATTCTTTCAGCTAAGAAAATAAAAGTGCTTATTCGAGTAATCAGATCATAACTGCATGAGGAAGTTTCGTTGGATGTATAAGCGAATTATGCCGCAAAGTGTGTTTGACTGGTAATAAAGCACGAATTAAACAAAAATAATTATTTTGTATACCTGTCATTATTTACAAACGAGCCGATTAAATGAAATACTAGAACATCGTTGATAAAACCAATGTTGAATCTTATTTACCAGTTAAGATTGTACTTTTCACTTTCAGTAAAATTTATTTTGAATAAGCGTGTAATTTTTGGGATAATTATCGTGCCTCGTTTACGTTATGTGAATAAAGTCAATCCAAAAAGTAACTTTTTTTTTTTTCTTCGCGCAGACATTGACAAAAAACCTGCTTCTGTTTAACAATGAAATTAAATGCTAAAGAGAATGAAAAATCCGAAAACGTTCATACATGCTGTTACAGTGACCATAGTGGAATATTACATATTTATTTTGTTCCAGTTTAATAATGGGTATGGAATTATTGAGGAATAATGTATCAAGTTTTTACATTATTCCTTAATTTTGTAACTAACCCTCACTCATATCAATAATGTAAATAAAAGCGTTAACGAGTGAGAAATAGTTATATTTTCCATGAATATTTTGCTAGTTATAAAACACTAATATAACCTTAATAAAATATTTTCTTACAGCAGCAATATTAACCCATGGCAAAGCAAATAAAATGAACTCGAGGCATTCAATTTTTTTTAAATGAAAAACAGAAAATTTACATTGCTAAATATAATTCACACTTTAATACTGAATATACATACTTATATTTCTGTAATATTTGTTTTAAACGTGCACCTAGGGTAAATTCAATCAGCGTAACATTCTTGTCAGAGACGTCAATATTTACAATGACATAATAAACAAATGACGTCTTTTTATGTCATGTGGTGTTTATTTTCTTCCTTGTATTTCTAGTTTTTGAATCGCTTTAAAACAATCTAGATAAAACTGTAAACATAAATATTTATTTTCAAGTTGCATTGAGAAATTCTTTGTATTAGAAATGAGAATGAAACTGTAAAGGCAAAACTTCTTCCAACTTTTCACCATCGTTGCGATTACTTTAAATACCGTATAAATATAAAATATTTCAACTTCAGTGATATCGAGAGTCGGTTCAGCTCTACTGGCTAAGACTTCTTTCAACATTTTCTCTTCAGTGATCGCGAAACGCATGCTTTGGATCCTTTTGGATCGGTAGCCAGGTGGGCTGACCCTTTCAACGACTCTTTTCGCAAGAAGCAAAGCAAAACAAAAGTGCGATCAGGTCATCGCACGTGATACGGCTAGACTCAATTCGGCCACGAACGCCCGTTTTCTCGAGCTCGAGCGGCCCCGAAGAAAAGATGCACTAGCCACGTCCAAACTTGTGCGATTTTGAAAAGCTTTCTGCGGCTGGGATCATTTCTACCAGATTTTTAGGGCAGGGCTGTAGCCCGTAATCTCTATCATCTGCATTTCTTTATTTCCCCCACGATTTAAAAGGGTAAATGTTCGTTGGGAAAGCTTAATGGACGTGTTTGTGGGAAGGGGAGTAAGGTAGGACGCCATATGTTTCCATATTTAAGGGTATGGGGGAATCTTTTTTATTAAGTTGGGTCACGGTGAAAAGACATCTGCCGGGGTATAATTCCTACCTTTTCTGTGCTGAATGGCAAGGGAAGGGAGTATCACCACGGGCACGCGTGCGTGCTCGCGAAAACATGACAGTCAACAAAGCTTATCGGCAGCGGAATAGATATAGGAGTCTTTAAAGCCATGTTTTTATGCACACGCAGCTAGTTTTTCAACGATGCACACAATTTTAAAAAATATATAAAATGCACAGCTTCACGCTGCATTCTAAATGCTTAAAAAATTATATTCGGTATTCAAACTGATTGGAACTGAGGATTGCTCGACAATTTGAAAATTTCGTATTGTTTAATTTGTTAAGAATATCACTTTTTTTTTATAAATGTAAATTCCAAATAATTTAAATGCTTTTTAAACATGCATAATTAATATAGTATACATAAATTGCAGAACATTATCAAATAAAAGTTTAAATAAAGGTTAACAATAAAGGTTCAATTTCATTAGGTTTTCTTGTACAATACTAAACAGCAACATCTCGTTCATGTCTTATATTCAGTGGCCAGATTATTAGTCCTGGAGGATGCAACCAACATCATGAGTTCGATTCTTGCCCCAGTCATAGCTTGTTTTTTTAATGAGTGCAGTACAATGTGAGCGATTGGGTAGTTACAAACTTCTCCCACATTCTTTAACATTATTTCTCTATTATCACCTCATTTGACGTCATTTATGTGCATTACAAAACTTCCCCCCCCCCTAAAATTGGCATAATTTCAGCATCTTTTTCAGTTTTCTCTAAAATTGTGATTACTTGTAAGTAACATTGTTTCATCTTTAAAACTATTTCTGATTTCAGTACCAAGAGGGATTTCTGCTTTCGATTCATATTAATTCTTTACCCGAAGTATATTTAACTGCACCTCTAATAATCATTGGTTTTTCCTCTTTGTTTGAGCAAAAAATTTTCATCATGAAACTTAATTTTTTTTACGGTATGATCAAAATAATCTGGTCGCTTCTTTCCCTTTAATTTACTCTATAGTTTCTAATTTTCATTTGAAAGAATGATGATATAATTAATAATTTTTAAAAACAGAAACTGCGACTATTAAGATGCATTCACTGTATACCTTATTTATATGTGGCCCGAATCTTATATATTGCTTTGTGTTTTGTAGCAGAATAGTATAAATGTATTCCCTGGACGAACCGAAAACCAAAAAATATACAAATAAACTCTGTATAAAAGCAAAAAAAAATATGCTTCCGAATATGATTCTGCTGCAACATTACATTCATAGAAACTTACTTAGTAAGTTTGACGCATTATCGTGTATCTACACGCTTAGTTTTTCTTATATTTCTAACGTAAAATCCTTCAGCGACCCTAAATTTTTTTCGAAATTAGTAAAATTATCTCGATGAGAAGAAAACCTAAAAAGGTGTTTTTCTACATCCAAATATTTTATCGACAAATCTTAAAATCGGTGTTAATTGATATACGTGAGTTACATTGTAATTGTTTGCACCTATAGAATACTTTGACTTCCTCTCCATCCAAATTAATGATCATACCCACGCTATGCGATAAATAGTTTACTTTGCCTGAAATCTAAGAGTAAGCTATGCTATTCTACTGAAATATTTTAAACACGATGATCCTGTTGCTTAATAGTCCATTGACGACAATGTTTTATGACGAATCAATCAATAAACTTCAACTCATCAACAGGATCGGAATAATTTGCAATTTCTTATTCAAGTTACAAAGAAGACCTAAGTTTCGGTATCCTCTTAAATTTTAAAGTCCGGAGTATTCGCTTTGTGTGGCATATACAATAATCCGCTTTTGTCAGCAGCGGTGTTTCAAGGTCAATAGCACATATTATGATCTGACTGAAGAGATTGAAGTAGAGAAATTTCATCTAGGTGCCTAAAATAAGGATTATTCTGTCATCCTTTAGAGTTTCAGTATCCGCAATTGTAAGGGCATTATTAACAAAATGCTATTTCGTTAATGAAACGCCTTTCTCTTGAATCCTTCAACAATTTTAACGAAAACGTTGTGTCCAGCTAATAATTTAGAATTAATTCATGCTCTTTTGTATGATAAATATCTCACTTGCGGAGCGTGCTTGTTGACATTTTTTTAAACGTCATATATTATGATTTTTCCTACTATTGTTTGTGGCATGTGGTGAGTACCAGATGCCTTCGCAGCAAGGACGGTAGTGTAATTTTTCATATTTTTTTCCGGGAGCTGTGGATTTCGCAAGGGTAAGTTTTTGAAGAAAAAAAAAGCTTTTGAAGACGTATCTCATCACAGTTGTAGATTTGATCTGCTGTCAAACCCATGACATCGACCATGTTTTAATTTCTCTCTATGGACTTGGCTGCTACTTAAGAATTCGCGGGCAATTTTTTGCCTCCATTACTGTGATGGTGGATTTCCTCGACTTAAATCGCTTCAATTATCCGCCACCCGCCTGATATTATTTTTTACAGTATGATTCTTTAGAGACCCTGCATGGTACACCATCTTTTGTATGCACAAATCACTCTAAATAGTTTTGCTGTGTGTGTTTGTTTGTTTTGAATCGACTATATTACGCATTTTTAAGTTGATCCATGTGTTGATCAGAGCGTTGTTGTAAGATTATTAATCTTGCCAAAGCTCTTTTCGCTGCACTAAAGCTCGCGTTTTCGTTTTAGGGTTCTTATACAAAGATAAATGGCCTGTATAAAACAAGATTTTGATACAACTCTTAATTTTCTTGGAGGAGCTCGAAATGTCTCTTAACTAGACCTGCCCGTTATACTCTGCAAAAGGTGGTAGGGATGTCTTGTGCAAGGAGAAAGTCATTCCTCTCATTCTGGTCATCACCAGAACAAATACAATTTCGTGAGGCCTACAGGTTAATAACGGCGTGTTGAAATTTCCATGCTAATGAGATTTTTTAAAAAAAGGGTTGGTAAAATGTTTACTTATTTTGATAATCGAAATTCTAAAGTAGATTAGAATTACCCACTCATTTATCCTCTTATAAAATGAAATTTTTTTCTAAATGCACTAGTGGAGGCATTAAAATTTTCTCTATATAATCCCCGCTGATAATTTTTCCAAAATTTTAATTTCAGCTGTTCTCGAAAACACCTATCATAATGGTCAAGAAGTTTTTGAAAAAAAAAAATCTCTTAAAGCATCAAAAATCTCTTAAAGCAAACTCTATTCCTTGAATCCTTACAGTCCCTTTGAGATTTATTTATGCCCGTTACTGAAACTTGCTGTATTTTTTCAATTCGGTTTCTTTGCGTTTTGGTTCTCGCCCTAGACTTTTCTCTTCTTACTTGGTTGAGATTGTCAGAGCAAAAAATTAGTTTTGATATCAAAACTATTCAGATTTAAATCAACTGTTTAGATATAAAAAGGGATTTAGATTTAAAATATTTTAGTTATTTTAAGTATTTGCTCTTTGTTCATTTTCTTCTCTTTTTTTTTGGGGGGGGGGGGCTGATGATAAATGTTAAATTTTTAATTTTTCGTTTTAAATATTGACAGCAGTATTCGATTTGATTGACTTGAGAGAAGTTTATTTCTCTTCTTACACATTTGAAACTTATCCTGCAACTTTGCTGTATTTTATTAATCAAAGTATTTTGTTAATTAATTGTTCCTAACAGCTTCCCCCATGGAAAAAAAAAACCTTTAAAGTTGCATTTTTTCCTTTTGAAAATATTTAGTTAGCTAGTTTTATAATAGTTAACCCTATTGTTTCAGCTATAACAGTTTCTCAAATATATTTGTTTCCGAAATCTTAGTGAGTTTTTTTTTTTTTTTTTAATTCTGGATCCCTGTGTAGAAAACACAATGTGTGTTGTCCCCTGCTATTTATTTGCTAGGGTCTATAAGGATGATGTCTCATCAAAACAGTTACCATGTCTTTTGAGATATACATGTTTTTAACTCAAAGTAAAACAGTCCCAGAGCCAAGTCAAAACAGCTTGATTATGGTTGAAACCCACAATATATACATCTTGCTCCTCTAAAACCGAAAATACGACCTTGTAACTATGAAATGGCAGTCTAGACATTGTTAACTTTTTGAAGCTATTGTAAGCGTTAAACCTGCAGGTATTGTCTGTTAAAGTAGAGCGAGCCACGCATAATCCTTTAAATATTAGCCAGATCACTAAGAAATCTACCTTATCACGAGAATGAAAGAAAAAAATAACTTGCGAACAATAGAATGTGGAAGAATCTCATCTACAAACGGATCGTTATGAGATGTCGTTGAACTGGGTCATAGGTGAAGGGATCTTTTCTTTCCTTTCTTTTGTTTCTGAAGTATGAGCAGCATGGGGGAATTTATCTGTTTTGTTCCGGATCCCCTTCACTTCCATATATTGCCCATTGAAGTGTACGCATAAAATTCGTTTCCTGATACTTTACCTGGAAATTGGAGCTGTCACATTTTTCGATTTCTGGTGAACAATGAACGGAAGTAAGTCATTGTGGGATATAATAAAAAAAATTTATTTTTGAGCAAGCATACTGATATTGCCGTAATATGAACTTCATTGTGTTTTAATGTGGGTGCTAGGCACCCGCATAAAACAGGCTTGTTGTCAGGCTCGCATGCCCTGCATGGTTGTTTCACGTTTAATGTACATATTTAAAGGTTAATGAATTAAGGAATAGTTTCTTTGAGTGCCATAAAAGTCTCGATAATTGCGTGGCGTTCTAAATTCTGTAAAAAAAATTAAAAAAATTTAATTTACAGCAGGGTTGTCAATCTCGCGGCCCGCGACGAACATTTTTGCGGCCCGGCCAATATATTGGCACATAATATATAATAAAATAACCGACGCAGATTTATAATAAGATAGGAAGAATTCGCTAAAGGATTTTTTAATGATACTCTTTTTTTTTTGCTATTATTAAACAAAATGCATATATTTATGTTGAATGTACTGTAATTAGGTAAATAAACCTATGTTTCTATTAATATTGATTTTTTTGCGGCCCACCTATAGTTAAACCTTGTTTGTTTGGCCCAAGGTAGCCTTTGAGTTTGACACCCCTGTTTTACAGTGATAGATTTATAGATTTTTCGAGCAAATATAACCTACTATTCCTGAAACGTTTAAATATTTTTAGTTTAAATTTATCCTCTTAAATATTGTTTTATATATTTATTTTAATTTGTTTATTAAATATTTACGTGGGAGGGCCCTAAGTTCGATATTTCTTCAGTATAGAATAAGGGCCTGTTCACATAGAATCCGTCAGCGTTACTCGTATTAACATGTTTTAAACCAATCACAGGCCTTAACAATTTCTTGGCTAATTGTTTTGCGGATTGTAATTGGTTAAATATATTTCAATACGAAAGACGCTGACGAATTCTATGTGAACAGGCCTTAAGTCACGTTAATGTAAGGGCCAGAATTTATTATTTAAACCACTGCAAAACATATTTATCGAAGACTCTGGACTCGGAACAAAGCAGGCTTTACAGCAGGCAGTAAGTTTACATGTTATTACAAAATTAAGTTGAAATGAGGCATTTAGCACGTTTAGGATGTATGTAAAAAATGAATTAAGTTTTGAAGAACATTTAGTAAATACACAAAATGATTAAACTAATAACAAGGTAAAAGAAACCAACAAAATTTTTAAAAAGTGACGTAAAAAATTGAAATGTGAAATCCCATAATTAGGGGAATTTAGAACTCACTACAACCGATATTCACAATTGGGATTTGGGATTTGTCCTTTGAGAAGATCATGTTTTAATACTCCTAAGGACTGACTAAGGCCGTCTGCACACGGAGCAACTCAAAAGAAACTGATAACTGACTCCAATCACAAATCAGTCCGTGAGGACTCATCACGGACTGATTTGTGATTGGAGTCAGTTATCAGTTTCTTTTGAGTTGCCCCGTGTGCAGACGGCCTTAGAGTAGCACCTTTTGGCTCGAAATTAGTTGCCAACTCTAGTAATTATTATAGGTGATCAAGGTTTATATTTTCCTTAATATTATGTCGTATTTATTACGTTGATTTTTTTTCAGCGTCTAGATTATACGAACAAACTCGTAACGAGAAACTTATGTTCAAGAAGGTATGACAAACATAGTACTTTCATTAAATATGCTGAGAATATCGCTTTTACATTTCGTGACTTTTTTATCATGAAAACGTGTTTTATTACTTTAGCAACATAAAACACTTGCTTTACCTTTATTTCGTTTATATAAATGTAAAGAAAACATAAGACAAAATTTTTGCACACTGGGTATATAATATCGATTTTAAATGTGCATTTAACTCTGGATTGATGCACTTAAAAAAAAATGTGTTCTTCAGAGATTTATCGTGACTCCAGAAACTCGTAGAACTTTTGCAGATGTGCATTAACTTTATATATTTTATTCAATTTTTTTAGGGGAGGGGAGAAATGTTTTTAAAATTCTGAATATTTTTAAGGTGTGAAATATAGTAATAAAAAAAATTGTTGACCTTACACCCTCCTCCCTCTGCAATTAACAAATAAAGAGGCACTGCACCAGAAAGAACACTCATTTTTCCAGTCAAGAGTAAAAACGGATGGTGAATGCGTTTATTTCTGTTTAGTCTAGTCAGGTCTAGTCTGGTCTAGTCTAGTCTAGTCTAGTTTAGTCAAGTCAAGTCAAAGGATGAACTGATTCATTCGAGATAAATCGTTTGTCTTTTATATAAACTGTTTAAGGTAAGCTTTTGATCTAATACTAAGATCGCCATTTTAAACAGCGTGGTATTCGTGCAGTAATTATAGGCTAATTCCCTCCTCATGAAATCTTTCTGCATGATATGAATGGTGAATATGCGTGAAAAATGACAACATATTAAAACTACTCAACGTTTTCAAGCTTGTCAACTCCATTACAACATAGTGCAGCAAATATGTAACTATGGGGTTTATATCATACGTAGTTTTTAGACATACCAACCTTATAAATTTTCTTCTGTTCAAATTTTATTTCATTACTGTTTTATTACCGAAAATTTGCTTCGAAATCAATCATTTCGCACAAATTCATATTTTGAGCAGAGGTAAAATGCCAATTTTGACACAAAGAACGCCAAAGTTTCAAACTCCTGACCTGTTGTTTTCTGCCAGCACTATTAAGTTTTGAGAAACGAAAGAAAAACATATGTTAGAGTTCGCAGAAAATTAATAGATACATATTAGCTTCAGAGAATAATTTTAAAAAGTGGAGGTTTGCTGAAAATTTCACGTGTTATGTATAAATCTGTTCGGTAGAACGAAATACCCATATTTATATAACCATTAAATAAAAAAAAACTAATCAAATTTTCATAAATACTCGACTCTCTTCAATTGCCCGTCGGAAAATTGTTGAACAGTATATTAAAAACATTAGCCAATAGCTCTAACTTTCAAGGAAAATTCATAGGGAAGCATAGCTGCATTGAGTCACTAATCAGAAACCCATCATTTACTCAAAGGTTATTTGCAAAATATATATATATACTAGCTGAAAACCCGCACTTCGCTACGGAGTACATTCAAATTAAATACAACGGTCAATGTATGCAATTAATGCCAAATATATAATAAGTGCGACGATCAATGTATACAATTGATGTAAAAAAAAAAAAAAAAAGATATATTTATAAAAAAAAATCGTAAGGGATATTTTTATAAACAAAATGTAGAAGAAAATATTCAAATTAAATCTAATAGGACATACTAAAGAATATAGTACAATTAATATAGTACAGTTTGAGGATCATATCTTTTACTGTATCTTAATATTTTTTGGATAATGTCCAATCGTCTGCTGCATTAGCAAGGGAAATTTTTTTTTGTCTATTTAGTTGTTATGCACGTGACGATAAATTTATTTAAAGTACCAGAAAAATAAATCACGGGATCAGTATTTAATAAATTAAATTCTAAAAATGAATCTTTAAAAATTCACCAAAAATCAGAAAATGGAGGTAAAGATTCGAAAAAGATTTCATTTTGAAGGAATTTTTATGATATTTCTCGTGATATAAATTTTATAACCCTCAAATTATTATTTTAAATGCAAACTTAAAGTTACAAAAACAGATTAAAAATTTAATTTTTCAAAATCTAAGAAGAATTTTTCAAAAATCTTTCTTAGTGCACCGCTACACTATAAGAAGAATCGCCATGCAAAATTTCAGCCCTTTAGGTCCAGCGGTTTGGTCTGTGCGTTGTATGTCAGCGAGTCAGTCAGTTACGGAACTGTTATATATATATATATAGAGAGAGAGAGAGATAAAATAGAACGGTGTCCAAAATCTGGCATTTGTTGACGAATCTATTTCTATAGCTGCAGTTCCAGGTTTACAGCTCAGAAGTATATAATAAACAAAATATATGAAGGATTGTGTAAAATATTCTATACACAAAATGCGTCTGATACTTCGCTAACACCACTGCGCCCCGGAAGGTTGAGGAGCTTAGCAAATGGGTTTTCTGACCCTCGAGCGGTAAAGAAAAGCAGCGAAGCGCTTTTTGACGTTTTCCGCGGTAATGACTGTTTCCTCCTTTTCTATATCGCTGTGCACCTTTTTATTATCTAATTAAAATATCTTTCCTTTTCTGCGGTCGAGTCTTTACGACATGTGAACTCGATCACCACGCTAAAAGATTTCCTTTTAGTCTGTTTTATTTTCCTTCAAACGCTGATAATCTGAGGTATATCGAAATAAATTTATTTTTCAATTTGTATTGAGGTGTTTCAATGGGAGGAAAATGTTTTCGAAGGGATTGGAGATAATTTCCCGCTATTTTGCGTAAAAAGAAATGGCTCAAAAATAAATAATTATATATATACAGTGGAATCTCGATCTATCGTTTTTCAAGGGACCGATTGAAATGAACGATAAAAGCGGGAAAACGATAGATGCGGAAACATAACAAAGTAATATGATCGTTGGGACTGGATAAAATGAACGACACATACGGAAAAACGATGGATCCGAAAACGATCGATCGAGATTCCACTGTGTATATATATATATATAAGAATAAATGCGAAATTTTATATACAGTAATTTTATTTGAGAAATTTCGTTACTTATTTGCGAAATTTACGTACCTTTAACTATATGCCATATGTCTATCGAGAGTGTTTACAGCCCTCTGGATAGAGTGACTCCCCCTTCCCAAGTTTGTAACCTTCCATGCAATGGTAATGCTTTCCAGACCCACAGATTTAAGGTGCACTACATATTTCTACTTATTTCCATGTATAGACGGCCACATTTTATTGACTTTCGCAAGCAGCAAACTCAGAATCTCGTCTTGAATACGAATGAAGGGTTCATTACCTACTAATTAACAGTCAAAAGATCCTAAGGAGATTGCTTAAATTTGTCTTGTTTGGTTAACGATATGATTCGTGAGAACTTTCTTGTAATGAAATGGGCCCGCTTTTATAAGATTCTGTTTTAAAAAAAAAGCACCATCTGTGGACCCACTGGTGGCCGAGGACCTCTTGTCTCGAAACCACTGCCTTGGGCCATCAGGTTACAAATGACTTGTTCCTGTTTTCCGTCATTACCACTCTGACCCAAATGTCTCCTAGCAATGAATAGAGAAATTTTCAAAAAATAAGTAAGAAGAAAGATACGCATGCATTTGGGGTACATTTTGTGGGTAGGTAGTGGTGGAGCAAGTTTTGTTTATATATTTTTCTGAGTTTTATACTTTTTAAAAAAGCAAAATACAGCTTAAAAACTTGTAATTTACTGTATGTAACGTAATCTCTCTATATAAAACAGTTCCGTAACTGTCTGACTGACAGATAACGTGCAGACCAAACTGCTGGACATAAAGGGCTCAAATTTTGCATGGCGATTCTTATAGTGTAGGGGTGCACAAAGAAAGATTTTTAAAAAGTTCTTCTTAGATTTTTTTTAAATTACATTTTCAAGCTATTTTTGTAAAATCCTTTAAAGTTTGCATTTAAAATAATAATCTTAGGGTTATAAAATTTATATCAAGAGAAAGATCATAAAAATTCCTTTAAAAGGAAATCTTTTTCGAATCTTTACCTCCAATTTCTGATTTTTGGTCAATTTTTAAAGATTCATTTTTAGAATTTAATTTATTAAATGCTGATCACGTGGTTTCTTTTCTTTTTGTGATACTTTAAATTAATTTTGCGTCACGTGCCTAACAACGAAATAAATTGACAAAAAAAATTATTAAAATACGGCAAAAGATAAAATTTAACCACTAGACTAATTGAGATGGAAGTTTTTTGAGAATTTAATTCAAATTAGTATGTTTTACGGATATTGAACATACAAATTAGTTGAATACATTGACCGTTGTATTTAATTTGAATATTTTCCTCTACATTTTTTTGTCTGTAAAATTATCTGTTACGATTTATTTATAAATATTCTTTTTTTTTTGCTTTAATTGCATACATTGACCGTTGTATTTAATTTGAATGTACTCAGTAACGAAGCACGGGTATTCAGCTAGTTAGATAGTATATGAAATCGGGCAACAGTTTCTTAAAAAGTCATCTCTTGTATATTTTAGGTATCTTCTCGAAAAATTTAGTTACAAACCATTTCGGTTACTTCCTGCTTAGTTGTAAACTGAGCTAAGCTACCTTTCCTCAGAAAAATCAAAAGCAAGCGACGTTATTTTTTTTTTTTTGTCGTTAACCTTGCAATTCCAGCTGCGGAGTAGAATGGAAGATCTTACGAAAATTAAATTTAAGATATTCTATTCCTACTGTTTTACACAAGGTACTTGTATAAATGCTTTTTTATCTGTCTTTTAAGCGCGAAGCAATATCAGTTAACATCAATTATGCATCTGAACTCAGACTTCAGTCATTGATTTGATATTTAATTAAGAAATTAAATAATTTTGATTCAATATCTACAAAAGCATCATAAGGAGTTTGCCATGGACAAACAGGTAAAAAAAGTATAAAAATGATTTTGATTTTACGATACAGTTAAATCACTACTTCAATTTGTTAAATATTTTTTTTTCTTTATGATGAAATGAAATCTGAAGGTAATTTGTTTGCATACATCATAATGTTATTGGGTATTTTTCTTTAAAAACATTCGTGGGATGACATTAAACGCACGATCACTCCATTAGTTAGGAGTTACTATGAGTGTAATTCTAGAATATTCATTTTGTTTTATTTTTTGCCCTGTGTATGTTAAATATATGGATTCCCATTTATACTTCATTTTGAAAAATAAAAATGTATTATTTTTGCTTTACATGTTAATGTTTTTCTTTTTATGTTTACAAAATCCTATTTTTAAGAATGCATTATTTAAAAACATTTCGCTTTCATTCTTGAAAAATGTTAACTTCGAACAAGGGAATCAGCTTTATAACCTGTCAAACCCAAAACAGTCACCCATCACCATCCCAATAACAGCATCGAAATTAAAATAGCGTAACACTGACATCAGATGTGCATCAGTCTATTTGAGCTTAAAATACTTTCCAACGTGTTTTTAGTTGTGTGGGGGGGGGGGAAGCACTTCTGGTACAAAACAAAACAAAAAACTCTGCATATTGTGGATCAAAATGAAAGTTCTGCTTCATCTTAAAGTTAAAAGTAGTGTTATATTTTCACCATGGACACCGCTTCTATTTAGCCATTTCTATTCATTCATTCATTATTGGCGCAAATTTGACTTTTGGGCAACTAAATCTAGCTCCCAACGTTTTATAATTGTAGCATTTATGGTATCTGCTTACTATAAATGGATATCCTTCTATGCCGTTTTTAACGGTTTTCAGATGACTGTTACCACTTTTGTTCAAAGTTTACAGTTAAAATTTACAGAAGTCTTATTCCTATACAATTTTTGTTTATTACTTTAAAACAGACGTGTTGCCAAAGAATAATTTTAGACACTTCTGTTACAAAACAAAACAAAACAAAAAAACTCTGCATATTGTGGATCAAAATGAAAGTTCTGCTTCATCTTAAAGTTAAAAGTAATGTTATATTTTCACCATGGACACCGCTTCTATTTAGCCATTTCTATTCATTCATTATTGGCGCAAATTTGACTTTTGGGCAACTAAATCTCGCTCCCAACATTTTATGATTGTAGCATTTATGGTATATGCTTACTATAAATGGATATCCTTCTATGCCGTTTTTAACGGTTTTCAGATGACTGTTACCACTTTTATTCAAAGTTTACAGTTAAAAAGAACAGAAGTCTTATTCATATAAATTTTTTCTTTATTACTTTAAAACAGACGTGTTGCCAAAGAACAATTTTAGACGACTGATTAAAACAGTTTTACGACAGTCATACCCTGGCAGTGTGTTCTACTTGAATTCTTCATCGATAGTAAATTTAAATATTAGTCTTAGATCATTAGGCATTGAGTTCATTAAAAACGCTACAACTGTTTTCTTATTCTGGGGTGATGCAAAAAGTTGCTGCTTCCACCTCCACAATTGTAATGTTTCTAAAGCAGCAGTAGATTCAGTTCACTGAACCGCATCGCTCGCATTATTACTTTACAAACTTGTTTAATTATTTTATTTTCAACGTATAATGCACAAATGCCAGAAAGCAAAAATTATTATTTTCTATTTGAAAACGAAAACTAAAACCGGCTGATTAGCTTTATAGTTTCCCAAGAGACTTTGTCGCTAAAACCGTCAACTTTAGTTATGAGGTAAAAATGAAGTAGTTTTGGCATATATGTCTGTCTGGTTTTCCATCTGTGTAAACAGGAAATGGTTTCATTTCGGAGGCTATTTCGAAGTGGTGGATTTTGCTTGTTCTTTGAGTCGATATCAGTGGTTCTCAACTTTTTAAACCTCGCGTACCCCCTGGAAATATCTATGCCACTGGCGTACCCCTTCTATGGGCAGATAAAAACTAAACCCATAGTGTAACAATGTAAATGAAATTTAACATACATATATAAATATATATGTGTGTGTATATGGGTATACATATGTATATAATGCGCATATACATGCACGCACACATATACTGTGTGTATGTATATATATATATATATATATATATATATATATATATATATATATATATATATATATATATATATGTATATATGTGTGTGTGTGTATGCATATGTAAATATGTATGTATTTATATTTGAGTGTGTATGTATATATAGAGTGACTCCTAGATTGAGGTTACTTATTTTTGATATGAAAAGTCCTGTTTGTATGACGAAAAAGTCATGAAATAGGGAAAACAGTCAGACTCTATTAGCATAGACACGTTAAGACTTTTAATTTTCATCCTTCCTCTAAATAAAAACAAACAATTATGTTTAATTATACATAAATACCAACTTATAAAGAAAATGGGCAAATATTTGACCTCACAAAATTGAGAGTAAGTGCAAGAGTTTTCTTTCATACAAAATTTAAAAAAATACAGAATGAATATTTTGTAGGATGTCCTTTTACTTTAATGACTGCCCCCAATCATCCTGGAATTGAATATACAAGATTTTTAGCAGTTTCGACAGAAATTTTCTCCAATGCTTTTTGCAATATAAGTCTCTAATGTTCTTTACTGGTGACGTGGTGCTTTTGTACATCTTTTTCAAGATTGGACGACAAATTCCCGATAATATTCAAGTCAGGATGGAGACTGTGATGGTGTTTTTAACTGTTTGGGGCAATGCTACAACAGCTATTGCTACAACAGCTATTGCTTTACTATATATGGTGGGTACTTGGGATCATTATTTTGTTGAAATGTGAAATTTGATCCCAATCCCAATTTCGCAGCACTATCTTTCAAATGTTTCTTAGTATACCAAGATATGCTCTCTTGTCCATGATTCCATCAATAAATACAAGCTTCCCCACCCCTGCTACTTACTGTCATACACCCCAAAACCTTAACTCACCGTCTCCATGCTTGAATTTTTTGGATCGAAAGCAGTGTTTGTCTTGCGCTACACTACGAAGGTCGTCACTGCCAAAGTCATTGTACTTGCTTTCATCACTAAATATAACTTCATTCAAAATCTGTTTGGGATTTTCAGGAACTTAGCACCAAAACGTTTAACCTTTTGTGGCCCTAATTTAGAAAAGCATTCCTCTTCATTTAACAGTCTGAAATTCAAATAAACAAGCTTACTGACTTTGGGAGTCACTGTGTGTGTGTGTGTGTGTATATATATACATATATACACATATACACACACAGTGGAATCTCGATCTATCGTTTTTCAAGGGACCGATTGAAATGAACGATAAATGCGGGAAAACGATAGATGCGGAAACACAACAAAGCAATATTATCGTTGGGACTGGATAAAATGAACGACACATACGGAAAAACGATGGATCCGAAAACGATCGATCGAGATTCCACTATATATATATATATATATATATATATATATATATATATATATACACAATATACAGTACCTATTTTTTCTAAAAATATAGGTGGGTATACTGTGTTTTCTCAGATAAAGGTGCGTATTTTTACTGCAGTGTTTTCACAAGTCACGTCACAGGGGAACAAAAAACTTGCCATTTAAAAGAAAAATACTTTTGTTATATATTAACAATTGATTCGTGAGTTTCTTAAAATCTCGGTTAAGTTAAGCCAAAATAATACTTTTAAAAAAAGGTGGGGAATAAGCCGTATCCCTCAAGGCCCCCAGAAAAAGCCCTGTATGTATGTATATATATATATATATATATATATATATATATATATATATATATATATATATATATATATATATATATATAAGTATATACACACATACGCTATATATGCATACGTACACACACACTTTTGCATACATAATATACATGTGTGACGTCCATCCACTCAGATTTTTTTTTTCACTACAAGAAGCTGGTTTTTCCGCCATTACTAAAAATTTTCCGCGTACCCCTGAACAGTCAGTCCATCACGCTCTATAAGTTGGGAACCGCTAGTCTAAGTTGATTCAACACGAACAATATCAACTATGAACCTGTCATCTGTAAGACGTATCTACGTCAATTGAACAAAAATCTTTATTATCAGTACTCGTAAAATGTCTTTAGAGATGGATTAAGCTCCTTCGAATTGTATACCTCAGTATGATTCATCAATATGTAGTCAAGTATTTTCTATTTTATAATCCTTTTAATACTCTCTTTATCTGTTCGAATAACATGTTTTGTTGGTTTTTAATCGCTTATTTAAATTCTTTGTTTTTCGGACGAGAATGTAATGAATATGCGCGTTGCGTCCTTTAATGGTCAAAACACCAGATCTATATGCTCGAATGGTCTCGCATTTGATTTTGGAAATTTTTTTTTGTGTGTCTTAAAAAAAAAAAAAAAAAAAAAAAAGCGTGTGTTTTCCAAAACAATCCTGACATTTATATGAAAGAAATGCTGTCAGAAATGAATACGGTCAATTTTTTTTATATAAAATTCTTATACTTTAAAATGGGGCAAATTGTGTCCACGCTGGAAGCTAGAGTTTGGGAATAGTGTCCGGTTTATTTTTCTAGGATTGTCTCTTAATTAAAAAATATATAACTAAATCCCGCTGCTCTACAGGTAGCCGCAAGGCACGTGCTACAATATTCAGGCTTTAAGGATATTAAAATAAAAATTTTGAAAACATAAAAATATCGGTAGTAGAGACTATCTGTTCACAAATATTTTCTTCACAACGAGCCGCAAAGAGTTGCTACTTTAAGAGACTCCCAAACAAATAGGTTGCCTGAAGGCTTAGAAATACAGTAGATTCCCGATAATCCGAACTTCGATAATCCGAAATTCCGCTTAATCCGAAACCAAAAGTCAAAAAGAACTAAGTTTACAATAAAATCACAGAGATACTAAGTAATATAAAGTATATTTCTGAAAATTAGAAGAAAATTCAAAGTTAGACAATGTACTGAACTAATTATTACTGAACTTCATTGGTTTGAAAAAAATCTGTTAAGTTTTTTGTTGAAGAGAAGAATACCCCTCCCTTGAAGCCACATTACGTCAGAAAAATGGTGTCCGCTGAGGTCCCGGAGTGTTGCTCCACGTAGCGTAGCAGCCGGGCGCTGGCCGAATGGCTAGGGCGCTGGCCTTCGGTACCAGAGCCTGTGGGTTCGAGTCCCACTGTTGGCATGTATGCTTGTAGCCGTTCGGAATCGGCTTTAAGTAGTAGGTCCCGGTCTAATTAGCCCTCGTGTAGCAAAAAGTTGACCGTAGCGCTCCAAACCACTGTTCTGTTTCGACGAGCTGTTAACAGTATATACCGGCCATCAGTTGCTGTAGTGGCGCGCGGCTGACCTTGCCCTGGTCGACGTCTAACATTCCCTGTTTCTTGGAATCGATTCCACAGCCTTGCAACGACACTTCTGGCGACTCCAACAGCGTCCGCGACACTACGTTGCGTTTGCCCGGATTCAAGTCTGCCTATAATACGCCATGCCATGGATACCGGTAAATCACGTTGTTGAGACATTTTCAAGTCACCTTTTCTCAAAAATAATAACTCAGCAATCGAATTTCACAGTTAAGGCAGTGAAACAGACATTTCTGCAACATCCCGATTTCCGCCCTTATGTTCTTTTTCTGGTTTTTGACGTCATGAACTTTGATTTACATATGAAGTTTTCTTCTTCTGCTTCCTGCTAGGCTTTAAATTATGGATGATTTATTTTATGTTACTTATCGGTGTAAGTATTTGCGTAATTTCGTTAAAACCATGTGCTCCCCTAATTGTTTTGAGCAGTGTAGAAAGTATTTATCTTAGTTTATAGGCTTCAGAAGACGATGAGAGAGAACCGGGTGTGTGAGTTTTAGGGACTTATTATTTTTTTTTAACCAATGCGGGGGGCACTTGTCGTGAAGACATTCGCCTACAATACACCGCAATTTTGCTGGTCATTTTATTTTGAGGGCGTCATATAGGTGGACCAGCATTACCCCCTATGAAGAGACGACACAAACGGAGGCATTTTAGTGGCGCGACGCCGACATTCGATCCGAGCACCCTCAGCACCGAAAGCCAACGCGCTGTACCACAAGGACGTCACAGGCCCTAGTTTTAGGGACTGTGAGGATATTTCATCATTCCAGCGCTTGCTCTCAAATCCCTATTGGAGCCTAGGAGAATTAGAAATAAAAGCTTTTAATTTATTAAAAGCTAAAGACATTACTTTTTTATGATTTATTTGAAAAGTTTTATGTTCATAAAAGGGACTTTACATCTTATCTTGCAGTGTATGCGTGCAATTAAGACGCAGTTCGAATTCGATATAAAGAAGAAAAATAGTTCGAAAGGGCTCTTAAAGCTAAAGAGACTGGTTTTGTGAAAGGGATCCTAATTTAAAGCTTAGGTGCAACTCACAATCAAATTTGGTTAGAGAAAACCCTGCTCCACAGTATGTTGTGGTCTCTCAAACTCTGCATAATTAACGTTGCTATTATCAACCACCTCTATAAGGGTAGACTGCAGAAAATTGAAGTAAATGGGGGAAAAGGTGCCCCGAATTTACTGAAGGACTGGAAAATAGCGAAGGCCTCATATTACAGAAAATACGTGCTTAGGAGGATTTTGAGAGTCGTTTAACTGGAAGGAAATTCCTCGTCAATAAAAGGAATCAGGAAACGTGATGCGCCTTCTTGAAAATAGCTAGAAAGTACCAAATTCTGGTGAAAAGCTCTTTTCAGGCGACAGTAAATTGCATTTTTGGTATCGGGTGATCAGTGTGAAAGAAACGAAATGTAGCCATGCATCAGATAAATTTGTTTTCTGTAGAGAGACATGCAAGGATTTCTGGGCTTGCTTGAGGCTGTATGAGAGCTTCGGGGTCATTTAATTAGTTCAAATTGGTATAATTATTAATCACCGCGTTTATTTAAACATTTAAAATATGATTTATTGTCAGGTTCAAGGAAAATAGGCTTTAATCATGATTAGATTTTTATTACCATAAACATGCACAGACATAAATATTCGACTCTACTACATAACAACCCCTAAAGTAACTAAAATTTCTTCTCTAAGTACAGACATTCATCCAAATGAATGCTTGCGCGAAGTAAAAACTTAGGTCCATGGAAATTTTTCAAAAGGCAGTATAAAATTACTCTTTAACCGTAGAGTTCTATGATGCTTAAGTCAAATGTCGTTGACTCCTTCAAATACCGGCTCCAGATGATTGAAAGGCTGGACGATTACACGAATAGTAATGTAATGTCTTCCGTATACCAGAGTCAGTGTACATGTACCAGATTCTATGTACTGAAAGGGGTTCGAGTCCTGCAGTTCGCATGGTATTTGTAGCTGTTCAAAATCAGCTTTAAACTACAAGTCCCTGTCCTTGGGGGAACAAATGATAACCGTAACTCTTCCAGACACCAACCAACCATGTGATTTCAAATATGAAAAGGCTTGCAGTAAAGTAATTTTAAAATTGTACGGTAAGTGCACACGCTTTCTACACAATTTTACGCTCTATGCAATTTTCAAATTGTGTAGAATGTACAGTTAATTTTTAAAACTTCAAGATAATGGGGGTATTTATGTTAAATGTCATTTTGAATAAATGTGAATTTTTTTAACGGTAAACTGTGCGGAGTAGGAAATATCATTCAATTTGCATTTGTTTGGTAGTTAGAACAACATAAATTTTTACGTTTCTTAAAGTAGATTTTTTTTTTTTCTCATGACTGTGTATTTGCAAACCTGTAACCTCAAAATAACTTATTCGAAACGTTTGAAGGAGGAACTCGCATCTGGTCTTAACTAGTAGTAACATTCACAAAACTAAAATATTATCAGAGAAACAAAGGCATCTTCAAATACTTGCAACCGATTAAACAGAATAAAACCTAATTTTTGTCTGAATGTGGCCGAACCTAAGCATGTGCCATTAAAGAACGTTGACTTATGCAGAAGAAAAGATGTGTTACTAATCCTCTCCTCGTTAAGGGAACGGTGGACATTTATTTCAGCAAATCTCGTCATTGTAATACTGATTGTGTTATTCTAAATAATATATATATTTCTGTAGATTATTAGTACCAACATAATTTTTTTCAAGTAAAAAATCATTTATGAAGCTTCTACAAAGTAATTTATAATGGGTAAGTGTAGTAATAAATTTTAAATCTGTATTTCTCAAACCAGATTTTTCAAGATTTTTAGATTTTTAAATGCTCTATGCTACTTAATTTTTCTTCAAAATTCATGAAATTGATAAGGAAGAATCCTGATGCTGTTTACAAAAAAACTGAGTGTGCATTTTACAATTCGACTTCATTAAGGTAAATTAAGGTAAAGTAAGGCAATTAAATTTGATTTATAACTTTTCAAAAGGCAAAATTTTGATGAAAATCGGGATGGAATTCAGAAAAAATCTCTCATAAATGAACTATTCAAGGGATTAAATAATTGATACCCAGATTTGTTTGTTATACAGTTTAAAGAGATTAAAATGCAAAATCGAGGAAATATCTCAAAAATTAAGTAGCAAGGAGCATTTTAAATTGTGTTTATAAATTTCAAATTTTTAAAAAAAATCTTAAAATTATAATGAGATTGGAAATTTCTTTTAAGGTATTCTATTTATTTATAGTGAAATGTGTATATGTACAAAATTTCGTATCTCTATGATGAAAAGTAAAAAAAGTAAATTTTAATGTCTACCGTTCCCTTAACACTGTTTAGCCTCTGTAGTCTCAGACAAATAGCTACTGGTTACGGGCTCAGCTTCAACAAAGTCCCATCTCAGAGTAATAAGCATTATTAGTTTCCCAGAATGTCTCGTCCGTTTAACTTAACTCTCAGTTGAATATAATCCTCTGCATACATCCTCCCTCACGTAAGGTCACCCTCCATGGGCACAGCCGTGACAAATCGGTGCAGATCTGAGACATATCAAATTATGAAAGCGGTGGACATCAGACGCAAGATGGAGAGAAGAGGGATTTCGGGTGGAGTGGCACTAATCTCTATTATCTGTACTGAAATTGGTTTGATATCAAAGGAGGAGTTGATAGAGATCGCAAACAAACAAAAAAATCAAATTTGTTCTTTCCAAACTATGGAATAAACATTTGACGTTACTAAGAAGTCCAGATCAAATATATTCTAGTTAGATGTAAAAGCTGCAACTTCCAGAGGAAGAATTAAACCTAAATGTTTCTCCATTGTATCTTTGCATACATACATCAGTTTATCTTATTAGATGTCAACAACTCCGTCATTCCGATCATCAAATTGCTAATGTTTGGTTATAGAATGTTTTTTAATACTAATTCGTATATCCCGTCTTCCAATTTTTGCTTCAGACTAACATTTTTTAGATGGTGATTATCAGGTTCCAAGTTTGTGTGCTGTTTGGAGGGAAGTTGTATAAGCATGCAAGCACAACCATTCTAGATAAAGCACTGCCCTGCTACACACAATAGGTAACTGTATTTGTTAGGTCATCCTTAGGGTGTTTTGATGCCTTTGCCTATTTCCATCATTCCAGCTTGGATATTCAAAGCTCATCAGTTGACATATTTAACATATACTAACATAATATTATAGTCCCGTGTATGAAAAGCTTTAAAGTTTATTTGGCCAATTTTGTCATGCAACACCATGGAATTGCCGGTAGCTAATTTTTTTTTGTGATATATTGCAAATCAAAGAATATTTGATGTGAGACCTATGCATACATTGTAATTCATCTTTCGGTCAACAATTGTCACAAGCAGGTGGGCATTCAGATATTGCTCTTGAATACTTTCACATAATCTTGGATCGCGTACGACAATATATCCTTTCCAACACCTCCAAACCCTTGAAATTATTACTCTTCATTCCGCTCGTGTAACCTCTAAAGCAGTAAGGGATAGAAAATAGTAATAAATTCCAGGCGACCATTCATTTCGCAACTTGAAATGTACGCAAATGGCCGCTGCAAAACCTCTCCGACGTTCCTAGTTATCTCGTTTTGCATCGAGTTTCGCTTCACTTGTCGCAAAAATCTTTAATTGTCGCTCCTAGGCTTAGGTCATAGATCAAGATCCCGTTCGTTCTCGGGTGTCGATTCTGTGGATTGTAGATGCCAGCAGCATTGGACCGGAAAAATCTGTACGCCGGCCAGTCGCCATTCTTTTACGCTTCGACAGTTCTTTAATGGATGAATCGAGATGACCCTCTCTAGACTTGCGTAGAACAATTGTTCAGCTCATCTGCCATAAAAAAAACTTTTGTTTATGCGCCTCTCACAAGGTTTAGTTTGTATAACAGCGGTTTCTTACTACAGAAGCGAGAGAGAGAGCGTTTAGAAACACAATTGAAGGACACGCATTTTTTTTCATTCGAATCAACCTCCGTAGCGCTTGATCTGTGTTTCATATGTAATTTTCTAAACGTCGAGATAGTCTAGAAACAGATCACTTAATGATATACTGAAAGACCATGATTGGGTTTATATATTTTTAACCCCGGTTAAATCAATCACCTATACAAAACAGGAAAAGTACCTATAGTACATAAAGTTAAGTTTAATAATAATTTTTCGTTGAAATTAAATTAAGCATTAAATGTTTTTACACTGTTTTCTGTCACGGATCTCGCTTTCAGTTTTATCGTCATAAAGAAGAAAAAGAAACTGCGTTTTCGACTTATCATGGATGTATTTGAATGAATGCCTGCTACTCTTCACTACTGTCCTATTGTCTTATTTTGTCTTTTCTAACATTCTTTACTGCTACGTCTTTTCAAGTTTCATATGTACGCACACACACACACTTGTGTGTGTGTATATATATATGTGTCGCATATATGTAACTTATACATGGTAAATAATTCAACAGAAAATAAAGTAAAATACACAAAGAAGGCATAGACATCCGAACGAAATTAACAGAATAACTGCACTAGCGCTAAATTATTTTTAAAACTTTTCAATAACAGATTGCGCAGTTGCAACAAATCCTCATACTGAAAAAATATTTCAGCTAATCTTTTCTAACGAAACTACCGCGGGTTATTAACGTAGGATTACTTATCGTTGCTTACTTTTTTTGACGCATTTTGGTACTTTTCTGTTTAACTGTTTACTACTGGGTTTAGCGCGCTGCCAAAATTATAACTCGCGACGCCGGACATTTTTTTCCTCTCCGCAGGACCGTTATTGAGGAACGTAATCCTACGTTAAAACGGACAATTATAAGTAGTAAAATGTAAATAATTCAACATAAAAAGATATTATATAACAGGAAGAATGCAATGACAGTCAAAAATGTAATATATGTATGTATATATCTGCTGTGTTTGTGTGAATAAGAGGTTTATATATATATGTATATACAGGGTGTCCAGCGAAGAAGTACCTGATTTCAAATTGAAAAATCTCGAAAACAAAGATCCGTAGAAGAATGCAACAAACGGTATGTTTGTCGTGAAAGCTGTAAGAATTTTATACACTAATTTTCGAAATAGTTACAAAAGCTGCTAACAGAGGGCGCTGTTAGCAGCTTTTAGCAATACAGACGCAGGCATGGATTGAACTCCATATTCCCCGGACCTGAGTCCTTGTGACTATTTTTTGTGGGGCACATTAAAAGATACTGTATACAGGAACCATCCCATCACGCTGGCCGATCTATGTGGCAGCTGAATCAATTTCTGTTGAGAAACTACAGGGTATGATGGCAAATTTTATTGCGCCACCTCCATAGAGCGAATGGTGGACATTTTGAAAAGACTAGCCGCTGCGCGACCAGCATGGTCGCTTTTAGTTTTAGATTTTCTTTTGCAAAACAACTCAACTGAAAGTAGCATATCTAAGGAATGTTACAATTACCTGCCATCATAAATATACGTTGTTTACGGGTATTCTGTATAGGGCTGATTCTAAAACATCGTGATTAAAAAATGTGAATTTCCATTTCTTCAGAACAATAAGACTGAGAAACCCAACACTAATGATTTTATAAATTACTTCCCTCTCTGTTTGTACTATTTTTCAAAATTAAGATATCTAAACTTTTTCATTACATCAAATAAAAAATTGCTAGGAAAAATTTTTTCACTTAAAAAAATGGAATAAAAATTCAGCAAGTTCTAAAATATAGCGTGGGTTACATCACTCTCTGTATGTACTATTGTTCCCAATTCAGATATCTACACTTAATCATATCAAATAATAAATTGTTGGAAAAATTTCTTCACTTATAAAATGGAGTAAAAATCCAGAAAGTACTGAAAAAAGTGTAGAAAATTAACTATTACTGGCTATCGATTGCTATGCCTGCGACGGTTAAGCCTAACCTCGCCTCATTTATGCTCTCTCTTAATTATTTCTTCTTCGCTTTCCTTCTTGAGACTGTTCCCAATTTTCACTTGATTGTGCAGCTCGCTTTCTAGCATTCCTGATTTCAGTGCGTAATTTTATGTTGACACGCGGTTGCAAATTGCGGATTTCCCGCTAATGTTTACATGTGGTAGTTGCAGCCGTTGCCATTCGGAGTGTAGAAATATCGTCGATTTTTGTGCCGCATACCTACGCGTTTTATATATATAGATTGCGATGTAGTGATTACAAAGACTACAAGTTTATATAAGAATGCTAATACGAGTTGTATAGCGCCATCTGTTAGCAGCTTTTGTAACTATTTCAAAAATTAGTGTATAAAATTCTTACAGCTTTCACGATAAAAATGCCGTTTGTTGCATTCTTCTACAGATCTTTATTCTCGAGATTTTTCAATTTGAAATCAGATACTTCTTAGCTGGACACCCTGTATTAGTGTGTGTTTGTGTGTGGGTAGTATGTATATATATATCGATATAGGGATAAATCAATTAGATAAGTTGGCTGCCATGGTACCTTCTGCTTATTACCACTGGTACGCGCCAGATACGAATGGGCTGTCGTTGTTTAGTTAGAATTTTTCTATCCGCTCATTTGTTTGCCGTGTTACGTTTCTGCAGAGGGCCGTGGTGGCCTTGTGGTACAGCGCGCTGGTTTTCCGTGCTGAGGGTGCTCGGATCGAATCCTGGCGAAGCGCCACAAAAATGCCTCCGTTTGTGTCGTCCCTTCATAGGGGGCAGTGCTGGTCCGCCTATATGGCGCCCCCATAATAAAATGGCCAGCAAAACTGCGGTGAATTATAGGCGAATGTCTTCACGACAAGTGCCTCCACATTGAGAAAAAAAAAAAAAAAAGTTTCTGCAGAAGTTTCTGCGGGTTTCCTTTATGACCCATCACCTGATTCCAAAACACGAATAAAATAAAATCGATTGGTGGTTCAGTATAACGGCGAATAACTACTTATGATAGGTCCTATATTAGTTGATTAATGGTGCCCTTTTCAATATTTTTAATAAAACGAAACAACATTGTGCGGGGAAACCCCCTCTTTAGCATAACAGGTATATATTTCGAATCAACAAGAACACAGAATAATAATAAAATCAAAAACTTTTCTTGCACAGCCGCACAAGTTGCATAAATCTTTCTGAAGAGCAGCGCCATCTTTTATCAAACAATCTGTAAATTCACAACATCATCCTGGTATGCGTTGGGCATGGTGTAAAGAACAATACATGTATAGACTAGAAGTTAACTGTCTTTAGATAATAAATACTCTTGAAGACGAGACGATTGTAATTCAAAATAAAATTTCTGTATTTACTGTAAGAGAGATAATGGAGTCAAAATTTTTAACTTTGTTGTATGACTCACTCCTAAATACAAGCGTTGCCGAGATATCATTTCCTTTGGGACTGATAAAATTACAAGATGAAGGTTTAAATATTTTTAGAAAAATCACATTTTTTTGCGATTGATGATATAATAGTACGAAAGAAAAAGGGATTACAATTAAATGTTTTTGCCGAAGTATGCCTAGAATAACAGGAACTATATTTTGAATATTGTCAGCGTTATGTTTCAAAACTCTTTTACCCTGGGTAAACATTGGATTCTCCTTCCAGACATTGATACCTCCTTAGTTTGATGTGTGACGTAGACTATTTTTGTTAAGCTTAATATCCAAAGTTTTTGATTGTTTTTCAGTCGAATTTATATACAGTGATTTCCGCTTATAAGAATCACGTTTGTTATTACTGTTTTTGATTCTTATAAGCGGTTGATTCTTATAACCGAAATTTAGGTTTTTGGACTGGAACACACACACCTATATATACATATATTAGATAATTTACCATAAAATACTCTTTAATTTACATTAACTATCTTTTATTAAAATTTTTTTTATAGTTTTAAAAATAAAACCTTATTTTTAGACCTATAAGTAGATACACATGATTATAGTAAGAGAAGAAAAAAATAAAATATTTGTTACAAGTTACAACATACCTGCTTAACAGTTTTAACATTTCAACTACAGGAAGGGAGCAAGAAAAAGTTTTCTACTGTAGTTTGACGTAATGAAGTTTTCAGAAGGCTGTTTATACCTCTTTCAATACTTATAGTCTCAGACGAAGATTTACTCGGACGGGTAAAGTTGCCCCCGGGTCAAGCTAATAGGGCAGTGTTGTGGTAAAGCGTTTAAGGGGAAGCGATTATGTTATGTCTAATAAAGAAAGGGGTGAATTTTACGACTATATTCCATCCCATCTTATCAATCTTTCTCTAAAAAAAAGAACGAACTTCGTGCCTTTTGAGGGTTTAAGTAGGTTTTTTGGAAAAATGGAAGTAAAGCGAAGAGTGTAAACTGATTCTTAAAACCGGTGGATTGATTCTTTAAAGCGAAAATTTTAACATGGAAATAATTCATTTGTTTTTGTTTTCGCGATATTGATTCTTATAAACGGTTGATTCTTATAACCAGTGATCACTATAAGCGGTGGTTACTGTACTTTTTTTATTGTCTAGGAAGCTGACCTTCACATCTGGGCTCTATTTCCGTTCAATTCCCCTCGTAAAACCGCAACGTTTCGGGATTATGTAAAAATCTACCTTGGGAAATATGGATTACTTAAATGTAATTAAAATTTCAATCGTCAGATGTAAAGCAATAGGATGTATATCAAATTAACTGGAGGATCCTATCGATGAGATATGTTGCACGATTTTCTTTGTTGCTAATTTTCCTTATAATTTACTTTGTTTACCCGGATTATCGGCATGTTTAAAGGCTTGTCTAAAAGCTTTGCCTTGGAAAGTAAGATAAGGGAAAAGGTCTTTAAGGTAGTTATTTCCTCCTTAGCAATGCAATAGCTAAAGGCTTGTATTGTAACTCTCAAAGCAACAACGTATGACTTTTTTCCCCTCTTTTATCAAAACCTGTTATTTTTATAATAAAAAGAAAATATTTGACAAAAATTCATTTACAATCACATTTAAAAAAACGCATGCGCATTATACATATAGTGCATGCGTTTGTGCATTTTGTTGTGATTTATATGCATACACAGTTGGTTACATTTAAAAAGATCAGCTAGAAGCTCTTTTCTGTGGTCAAATAGCAATGCCATGCCATGTAGGGTTAAAACAAACCTATAAAAGGCTGAGAAAACTGATTAACTTTCACTTAGAATGAGTGTCCTTTATGAAACGTATCCCATGGGTATATATTATGGTTTTCCGTTGTTTGTTGTACCCTTTTTTTCTGATTTAAATATTTCCTTCTTTTATGTATCTAAATTTGTTTGGAGTTTTTTTTTTAACTGTACTCCCATAATACGCTTTATGTAGCTTTACAAATATGCTTGAAAAACAGTCCGCCGCTTTTTTCAAAAAAATTCGCTAACAAAATTTCATCTGTGTTTGCCTAATCGCTTCCTTTACATGTCTATACTAGACACAGCCCTTTACTTCTACGAATTTGAAAAATAAAATCGTCACGAGTATCATCATCGTTAGACTCTCCACCCAAGTGCAAAATTTGACTCTCATCAGATAGTCTTGGATGTGAGTTCGGCTCTTCGTGGTGTCTCAATTGTGCACTTGGGTGCAGCCTCCCAAAAGAGAAGTTAGCTTCTCTATTTCGCGGAATGACGACAAAAAATGGGTTTTCCTAATCTCGGGAAATATTCGGCCACTGGGAAGGCTTTCTTTGGTTATTTTAAAATTCTCAATCCCAGCAATTTAGGGATTAAAAAAAGCAAGTGAGATCGACGCACGTGCAATTTTTGGGAGATTTTTTTTTGTTGTTGATACTTTTAGTGTTTTCCCATCTATCTTGTAATGTTTAACGAATGTAATGAATACTGTTGCAGACATGCCTAGTGTAGAACATATGGGGAGAAATTTTACTTATTCAAAAGAGCTTAAAATGCACTTTTCAAGGCAGAAAATTATCTTGACGAGAGGATTATTATAGAGTAGAAAATATTTAGTTAGGATGAATATTTTATTTATGATCGAAATGCACGTGAGTTGCATTTACTAAGTTCTAGTTACTTTATTTGAGCATCTGCTTGGATGAACCTGTTAGAATTATTTAGACGTAATAGATAAAAGAATAAAATATTTAGTTGCGTGTGCGTTTATGTGTTAATATATCTATTTGTGTTACCAAGAAATGGTTCAAAGAAAGAATTTTGTTTCACTTTCATTCAAAATTAGTCAGACTTTCCTGTAGAAATATACAAAATATCGTCTAATTTGTGCATGAGAGATATGATCACTGTCTTTCCAGTATGCTCCACACATTTTCCAATGGACATGGTCAAACTCCTTATGTTCAAGGAAACATTCCTGAATTAAAACTCATGGCTAACACAGAATCTCACGGGAACTTCTATTATCAATGAAAACGCCATCCTAACCAAACATTATCCACTCTATAATCTTCTCGTCAGGATATTTTTCTGCCTTGAAAAGCTCATTTTAAGTTCTTGCATAAGGAAGTTCCTGCTACATATATAGTTTACCATCAAAGCTAAAATTAAATAAAATTGAGAAATTGGGAAATGCTCATAGTTTCAAAAGAATATGGTAAAATAATCTCGAACCGAAATAGAGAGAAACTTCAAAATGAAATATTTTTGTTTTAGTGTACGTCCCTTTCTTTATTTCTAGCAGATAGATTTCATTGGTACGAGAAGTAAATACGATTATAAACGTTATCCAAAAATTATATTTACACATGAATATTAATAGCGATTTTACATGTGCGACGCATATAAAAACCTAGGCTGTGACCACCAAGCAATTATAAACTTATTCGATTGGAGAAGGTACCCAGAAGAGCATGAAAGAGGGACAATGACTTGAAAAGATGTCGTATGAACAGTCATTTTTTTTTTCGCTACTGTCAGTTGCATAACACTGACAGTGTCGAAAGCGGAATGTACTAGAGTCCAGGCTTTCTTCATATCACAGCCATATATAAAGTATTGAACATAGTTGGTAGTAGCTCACTATACATTTATTCCTGGAGTTTTCGTAGTAGGTCTCTCTCCGACAAAAGCTGGATTTCCCCACATTTTCTTCAAACGCAAATGCGGTTGCCATCTGCACAGACAGGAAACCTGGATGCATCACAAAGTTATCTGATGCCCGTTGAACGCTTCCCAAAATTGTTGGGTTATCCACCTCTCAAAACGGATTTTCTGGTGACGACGTCTTCATAACAGCCGACTGAGGATCGACGCCTCTGTTTGCACCCTACCAAAGATTCGTCTTCCATTGACACTTATCACAAAGGATATAATGTATAGTTTGATAGCTCTCAGAAAATGGGCTTGGAGTGTTGTAATACGCCTGAGAGGCTATTTGGTCTCTCTGTACCCTATACCTTGTCCTCTACTGAAGTCAGCAAGTAATTCCAAATTTTGTCTGCGATGTCCTCAGTGCCTTTTCCAGTGCTCTACAAATATACCTTTGTTTGTGATTTCTTCTAATAAATCGAGGTAGAAGCGTTTCTGATATATTTGGCTAGGGTGAGACTTTTTCATGCAATTGATTAGGTATAGGGATTTTTCATTGCTAGACTAGTGATTTACATACCCCAGTACATCTATTTTCTGACTTTTGCTAACAGCATATTTTATGGGACTGCATTTTTTCTATTGTTTTCCTCGGTGCTCTCTCTCTTTAATATATATATAAAAGGGAGATTAAAAGAGTATAACAGTCTAAAAACAAATATCGAATGATTCAATCCAAGCAAAAATGCTTTAATAAATTTCCATATAGGAGAAAATACAGAACTGATGCAGAGAGTAATATTAAACAATAAAACAAAACCAAAACTGATAGATTAACAAGAAATTAAAAGGTTGTAAATATATTGCACAGTTTCTTCGTAAATATCGCCACAGTAATAATACAAAAAAGCGTGTTTCTGAATAATCAATCTTTAAAGATACATAAGTGAAAATGTAAAACATAGTCACACAAAAAGCAAGCTGAACTAATTTAAACTAGATCACAGGAACGGCGAATCCTCATGAGAGATACGGATTTCACTAGTGCATAGATAAGAAATTACGCCATCTATTTAGACAATCTAGTGGAAACCCATGAAGAGCAACCGGCAAGAAAAGGGAGACTTAACATCTCTAAAAGCTGATCAATGTTTTAAGTTCAATCAACAGTGTGACGAACAAATGTATATGCACTGTTTTATCAGTATTAATTGTTTTTACTGTCAATCAACCCCACACTCGTATTTTTTTTAAGTAAGGAAGGATGCCCATGCATCCTGCAGGAGGATTGTGCTGACTATTACGCTAGGAGGCGAGGCCATGAGTTTTACAACTGTTTTACTCGGATTAATGCTTCAAACTCTGTATGCATTGTATCAAACAAGCAGTGTATAACTCAGTGATAAAATTATCATTTTTGTACTCAGTAATAAATCATTGTGTCGGTACAGATACGATTAGGCGTCGAAAATATCTATTTCGATAACCATGCGTACAAAACAAGGCAAAAACACTAGGTGAAGGGCAAAGTTTTCTACGAACATTGTTTTTCTTTCTTTTATGACTTTGTTCTTTAGGAAATATTTAGATATCTCCCCCGTAGCTTTCTGCTGACTCCTCACTGCCAGATCATTTGCCAGAATACTTTTGTCTAACGAGATACAAGAATCCCTTTGTTGGCTTCATTTTTCTAGGAATTGGAAATTAATACTAGAGGTAGTGTTTTCTTTTTTCGTCATCCGATTTGCTAGTTTCTAGTGAGAAAAGGTAATCTTGCAACGCTACCCATTGATGCACCACAATCAGATTTTTTTCAGCTGATGAACCCCTTTATGCCCATTACTTTCATGTGATGTCTCTTCCTACGACGCACATATTTTAAATTGGCAAGCTAAAGAACGCTATGTACAAGGGGTTATCAAAATAATGGGAACATATCTTAACAAAACGTATGTAATTCTCGACGGCGACTATGTTCGAAGCAGTTTTTTTTTCAAAAACAATACTTGCGAAAGTTTCTGCTTTATATTTCAAAGTAGTATAGAACCAACATACGAAAATAGTGAGAGAATAAATCATAACTATGCAACATTTTTACAAAATTGAGGAGTTTCGGTCGAAATAGAGCAAATAATTACATAAACGGCTTCAGCTCTACAAATCAAATTTATGCATATAACGTTGATTTATTTTTACTATACATACGTAAGGCACTCGTGGGTGTAATGAAGTAAAAGTTAATTGGTGTTTTAAAATCTAAAAAAAAAATGCAGGTGATTATAAGCAATTACATGCAAAATTTCAGTAATTTATCATGAGTTTTTATAAACGCAGCTATAAATCTATAAATAATACACCTAGAGCCAAATCTGTATTTCATTACATTCATAGTATTTTGAAAAAACAGCCTGAAAAGTTGTATAGACATATCATGATTGTATTTTCAGTTATCACAATAGACGTTTACATTTTTGATGAAAAATAAGTTCTTCAGAAAACACAATTAAAGTTTTCATTTGTACTGAATTTGGCAGCTGCTGCTCCTTTTCAAATCACTCTCATTTCATTTCTAATGATCGTACAGAAAAAATAAAGCAGATTTAGAAACAGAAATTTTCATTCTTTAATAAACAGGAAGAAAAGTTTCGGAATTTTCATTAAAATGGATGTTTAAAACATTTCCGGATACCTCAAAAAGAGGCATACAAAACGGGAAGCACGAGTATCAGTTATCGCGCAGTAGTAATATGGTCGATGCAGAATTAGCTGTCTTGGAACTATATATTTTTAGTGAACAAAAGAGTGTAGAGAAAGAGTTGCAAAGAGAGTGAGTTTGAATCATTATACAGTCAGTGTTAGTGTCCGGTAATTTTCCAGTCACCCGTATTGTCGATATTGCATCATAAACCAGAGCATCAAATCTCATACATATTTTGTGAAATTTTTCATTTCCATCTTCCTACACACTTATGTAAATTTTAATTTGCGTGAACTGTGCATGGAAATTGTTAATTATTAATTATTGTTACATTTAGTAATTAATGTTGCGCAGACAGCTTATTCCTAAAAAAGGGAAAAATAGATGGTCCGCCCATGGATGTTACTATTTTATGCGTGAAAACAATTCTTAACTCTTCAATGATGCAAGAGTAGCAATAATAGGGATATAAGACAAGTTGTCATCAACTTTCATCTAACAAATGAGCGTTTTGCATGGAATGAAGCAATTTTCTGCGTTTGGAGCTATATAGGAAAGCTTTGATAATAAGGCTTTAATCAAAATAAAGATACGTTGTTACAGGATTGAGTTTATAGCGGAAATGGCAGGTCATCAATGAATCTGACAAAATGCAGAGAAAAGCGGCCCTTTTTTGTGAGTTTGCAAATGCCCGTTCAGACGCCGAAACTGCTAAACAGAGCACGACAAGAGTTACTTCTGTTGGCGTCTAAGGAAAATTTCTCTTGTTGGTAATGGAGCTTGAATAAATTGTCGATAACTGTTTAAATGTACCTAAGAAACATACTTTTTGTTTAGTCAGTTCAAAGTTGTAAGCTTATTTTGAATGAAATTGAATAAAGTAATGGACAAGTATTTCATTTACTGATATCTCTTTAAGTTATCTGAGGACGATACAATCACAAAACTTTTAACAGTCTGAATCTAATGTTGAACAAAATGTAACGATGTTAAGTGCCTTGACATTGACTTTGGGGTACGTTGCTACTTTAACGTAGTAAACCAAATAACCAAAACATATGTAATAAACCAAATGTAAATAACCAAACCAGACATAAACTTTTAAACTCATGGGAATAATATCAAAGAAATTAAGGGTCCTTTACCTTCCTTCAAAAATGTAGAAATGATCACAATTGCATTTAAAGTAAGCCCTTTTAGGTAAAGCTACAAATAAATTCTTGGGGATATTTTGCTTTTAAAAAATCAAAATATATATCATATTCTTTTCAATATGAGATATACTTTTCATATCTTAATACACTCTTTTTTTGGCGTAACATATTTTTAATAAAAAGTTATATTCCATTTTAGAGTACATTGATCATGATGAAAGGTAACCACAGTATAGGATCAAACTATAAATATTAAGAACTATTTCAATGCGCTCACAGATACACCCAAACACTGATTTTTGGGTAAAACTGTATTAATAAAATGATTCTAATACGAAATTTTTGTCTGTTGTCTTTATATTAAATGTTGGATTACATTGAAAAAGAACTATTATAATAAAAATATGCTTTGTATAAACTATTCATTGCTTCAGCATTCAAAAGTTTTTTTTAAGTTAAATTACATTCATGTATTTTACTCTGATCATACAGTTTTACTCTGACCCAAATCACTCCATGTTAGGTAAGTGAAAAATGCTTCATATGTGCGAGTGAACATATATATTTTGTATCGATGAAAATTAATCCAGTGGCGTCTATAAAGAACTTCCTTATGTTATTTAGCAACGAGAAACGGGTGGAAAGCTAACTGAGCGATGACATCCTCTTATGCTATCAAGGATTAATTGCTGACTAAACAAATGAGTTTGTTTCAAGACTGTTTTTCTTCATTTCATTCTCGGGATAGACAGAATACATATTTACTAATCCCTTTTGGTAAACAATTAATTGTGAAAAAAAATTGCCCCTACAAGAAAAACAAAGTTTTAAAAAATGTGTGTAGCTGAATAGTGATAAAAAAATCCCTTTGAAACATTTAAAAAAATTATTCTTTAAAATTATAAGATTTTAGAGCCCATTTATTTGAAAGTAAACTATCCAGGAATACTTTTGAGAACAGCATACTCCATATATCCATATTCCCTTAATAACAACATTAATATTTTATTCAAATGTAAATAATCATTCTTTTAAAATAACAGATCGTGGGAATCTTTGAATTGTGACCTACAGAACCATGCATAAGTTTTAAACACTGTAAAGTTTTCAAAGCCTTGTTGATGTTAGCTATTGAGACAGCTTAAAAAAAAAAGATTCTTATCTTCTATCTACAGAGAATAAGTAGTTGGAAAACTTTTTTTTTAATTTGCTGAAAAAACCTATTTTACCTCTGACAAGGTTTAATAGAGCTTCCTTGTTTGGTGCACTAATGCAATTTATATTGTTAATATAATTGTACCATCAACAAAGTTATCACAAATAAGGAAAGTTGTTTTTTAAAAAATAGGAGGGGATAACGATTCCTCTTTGAAATTCAATTCTTTATTAGTAAGTTGCTCTTTCTGAAATAAGTATTTAGATTTCGTATTAGCCTCATTTCTCACCTTTTTATTGCCACCATGGGATTTTTATATATAAGGAGCATTTTTTCGTATTTATAGAAGTATGATCATACCTTTTAAAAAGTCGTTGATCACAGTTAATTTTCAAATGAGTCAGATTACTTTTTCGAACATTCAAAGTATTTAAGGGGACTCACTACCCTTAAATCTTTAAAACATTTGATTTTTTGAAAAATACATATGTTAAAGCCTGATCATTTCTGAACAAAATAAATCAAACCGCATGAAAATATTCCGCTTAGTTCCGGAGATATTGATATTCTAAATATTTAATTACTGATCAAGTTTATGGTAAGAAAAGTTTTAAATTCATTTTTCCCAAAATGTAATTTTGCATCATTTTGTAACTGATATCTCAAAAACTATGAAACATAATTCCATGAAATTTTTATCACTGCATAATCATGTTATTTTATTGCGTCTGAACTAGAATTATTGCAATCACTGCACATTTTATTTTTTCAGGGGTAAATTAATGCAAAAGTTTAAGGAAATTTTAAGTATATTTTGATCATTTTTAAAAAAATTTAAAAAATATTTTAATGTTGAATGTTTTATGTTCAATTGTATTTTGAATTATTTATTTTAAATAAACAGAAATTATTCATTTAAGTGTAAAATTAATTTCATAGTTCTGCGCGCAAGCCAGTATACAATAAAAATACTTTAAAAAACAAGGCTTTTAAAAAAATTATTTAAAATTATTTTGAGAATTGAAAATTTGTTTATTAAAATAAATGTATCAATTTATCATATACAAAAAATTTGGGAAAATTGGGAGTAAATTGAAATAGTTACAAAGAGTCAAAAAGTATGAAAATATGCCTTATTTCCTCGACTTAGGGTCTTGAGTCCCCTTAATTCGAAGATTAAAGCATTTTATAAAAAGTTTTTGGGCAGGAAAATCTCTTTTACTCTGTATTTTTTTGTTGCCAAAATGTGGATGTATGTATGAAATTAATGATGTTTGTCTTAGGTAGAATTCTTTTCTTTATTTATCATCCACCGTTTAAAAGAAAAATGTTGATCGTTACGATTATAATCATTCTTTAGAAATTAAGAAGTGCATTCACCTGATAACGAGGGTTAAGCTGGATGACCTTGCATCCTAAATTATTTCCTTGTTTAGGTTAGAAAGGTGTATAAATTATACTAAATCCGTATAGGAATTAAACAGATTACTGAAATTTTAAATCAAATTGGAAGATTACATACAGCATGGCATGTATATTCATTGCTCTGTGCTTTTAAAAGTGGTAAATAATGCAACGGAGCGCGTTTATTAGATTTTTAAATGAGGAGCATTATCAGCTAGTTTTCAGTCCCTCATAACTCAATTTGTTATCGATATAATTTTGAAGAAATCATACTGAATGCCTGTACCAGGGACGATGATGTAACAAGTGTCTTCACAACTCGTTTTTGGTCACTATTATAACATATGATTAGGGATACGTAAATTTCGCGTAAAAAAATCGAAATTTCGCAACAAAAAAATTACATAAAGTTTCGCATTTATTCGCAAAAAAATATGAATTCAAAGTTTTCGTATTTATTAAAAAAAAATCACAATTTTACTTACTTGGGTAGGTACGTATCAAAATTATTACTTAAAAGCTAACATTGTAGTAGTCTCGCATTATGTTCCTTAAGTCTGTCTTCTGTCAATAATTACTATGTTGTACATACTAAAATATCTCAGCATCTACTCTGTCAACGCGACTATAGAGGCTTTATATAACTGCCGTTGCAAAGTTAAGGTAGCAGCATTTTGTTGCAATTAAAATCTGTAAAACATCAACAGGAGTCTCTTGGTTCTTGGTTGACTACTGTAAGTAGCTGAAATACCCTTGACTTTGGCGCTCAAGAGACGTTCTTAAATCTGCTAAATTGTTCCACAAAAATTGAGAGTTGATTTTTGTCTGTTAGATTTTTAGGTTCGACTCCGGTACGGACAAACTGTCCGGCTGAAATTCGGAGCAAATCCGAAGGAGAGTGACATTTCTCAGTTAATATTAGAAATTAGACGTAAGTTTTTGTACATATAATTATGTCTTAGAGCATTGAGCTGTTATCAAAAATAAAAATGAACAATCGTAAGATGTTGTGTTCATTTTAAAATATGTTTTACAGAGGTGAACGAAATTCATATGTTAAGGCAAGATCCTGTTCAATTAAAAAATAGCATTTATGTTAATAAATTATTACTATTATTACCTAATTTCGCTTAAAAAGCCATTTATCGCCGAGATTTGGCCGAAAAGTAGTAAAAGAATAATTTTCGCATTTATTCGCTCCTATCGGCAAATTTCACATTTATCCGCATCTATATCGTAAATACGAAAATTACGTATCCCTACATATGATCTATCCCGCCACCGGGATGAAGTGTTATTTCCAGTGACTTTATCTCACAGACTCCCATTTTTCTTTGAGAGAATAACGACAGAATGTCAACCTTTGATGCCTTTTTATTTATTAATTTTCCATGGCGCATATTTTTTTCTACTGGTAATTATTTACAGTGATTGTTCCCCATAAAATCTTTTTCGGACTTTGCCTGTTTTTATTTTAATTTGTTTCCAAGGATAAAGTGTTGTACAAGATATTTCAGAGGAGTAAAGGTAAGGGATAATAGATAATACTTTCTCTGAAAACCTTAGGAGGATGGAATCGGAACTTAATCATGCGGTAGATTTCAACTATTATTGTTTTGAAGGGAGTTTATAGCAAAATATAAGCGTCCTCATTGAATTTAATTATAAGTCACTGAAGAATTTGTGGGATTTTGAATGTATTATAATTCTACATTCAATATTATTCCTATATTAAAGAATGATTTCATACATTTTTCTCTAACGAGACTATTTTGTTTGACCATAATTTAACAGCAAGATAAATATGGAAGCAAACATTTTCACTTATTTTAAAATGTAAAAAAATCAACACTTTGAATAAATTAAAATTTCTCTAAACAGAGAATCGATTCGTGTTATTTTTAGTTTTAATTCTCCCCAAATGACATGTCGACATTCAGGAATGTTCATTGGTTTGTTCTTAAACCAAATGTTTTCTGTCAGTTGTTTGGGATTTCTTTTCTAATAATAAGCGTCAATTTGGGCGATTATTTAGTAAAAAAATATGGATTTTTAAGGAGAAAATAAATGTTCATTTTAATGCAATTACAGTCGAACCCCGTTATAACGAACTTCAAGGGACCAAAGTTTTTGTTCGCTTTATCCGGGGGCTCGGATATAGTGTCCGGGGACTCACTATATCCGAACCGTTAAGAAAAATGCTAGAGTTCACAAGATGTATAACTCGTTAGTTGTAAAGTGTATTCAATAATGATGTATTAAAAAAATGATAATCTGTTAAAAATGATCATTAATGAATTAAATCGACTAAAATCGATTACATTAAATTGACACAATACTATAATTAAATTACGTACAACAGAAAAACTGCGGGACCAAAATATTCGTTCGTTATATACCGGGTTCGCTATAACGGAGTTCGATTGCAGTCCATTATCTTCTATTTATTTTTCCTACCCTTCCATACTGCGCTCGTGTAGCAAAAGAAAAAAAAATGTCCATAGTAGTCTCAATCAACCTGCCCATCCATATATTTTACTTTGACGCTGAAATAAATAAATGTAGGAAAATGTTTGGGTCATCTAATAAAAGCTTGTCAAGTAAAACGGGTTACAAAGATCTGACTAGAACATGTTTTCAAACGGATATTTAGCTAGTTCAGCAGTCAATACCATTCTGAAACAATACTTCGGCCTCCATTTTTTTCCTTCTGCATAATCTGTTTTGTATTCTCAACTTGCAAGTGATCGATGGCTTCTTGGTTAATTAAGGATTGAGAAGCCGATCAGGTATCGCGATACCGCTGTTTCAAGTCAACGGTCAGATCTCTGATAAAATACGACCATTCTGTTGGCAGAAGACGTTCAACTGCAGTTAACGCTCACCTGGAAAACATTTCATATTGTTCTAGTAAGTATTCAATGCCATGTGAAAAACCTCTAGTGGGGCTTTTGTTCTATCGGGGATGGCACTGGAGCGTAGCGCCGGTTGCAGGCCTTTTAATGGGGGATTCTCCTTGGTTGAAAATGGATGTCGCTTCAAATGATACAGGATTTGAAAGACGAGGAAAATTGTCTTTTTCCGTGCAGTTATAATATCAATATACCGCAGAGTACCATTCTAAGCCTTTCAGAAGAAAGGAAAAATTAATTAATAAATTAGGAAATATATACAACATCCTCAATGGACCAGAAATATTAAAATGAATGTAAATTATAATGAATATTTCTTTGTACTGACAAGCTTGTAATGAGAATTGAAGAATATAAGCATCATAAATAATATTAAAGTGAAGATTTAGAGAGTACCGTCAGTCTTCGGCTGTAATGTTGCTAAAAAAATAGTGTCTTTAAACATCAGAGGTTATGTTAAAGTTTTAAAGTACCTGTCTGGCATGACAACTAAAGTTTGCTAGAACGTGTGCAGTATATATGTTGTTGAATTAACCTCATCAATTCGTTACATTGTACATTTGTTAAAATGTGTTGAACAAAAATGAAATCATGGAATCGACAGAAAAAAAGGGGTAGGGATACAAATAAAAGTGTAAAAATGATAACAGGTAGAGCGAAGTTTATTCCTCCTTAACGCGAAATATTTTGGTGTCTTGAAAGAAATAACAAAAATTATAGATGCTCTGCAGTATTCCAGGAGAAAATGGACGAATTGGTGTTAACTGCACACCAATTTCGACAGTAAACCAGGAGTCGATTTGAGCTGGTGTAAACAAATAGGGTCTTACCGTATATGAGGCTGCCTTATTTAGTCAGCTACCAGGTATAGGTTTAGTTTCCATTAATCATGCCAACCTGAAGGCGATGTATCTGTTGATATCGCAGATTTTCAAACTCGAAGTTATGCTATAGAAAATTTTTCTCCTGGTAGGTTTTTTTGCGTATAAAGGCATTAAAATGTTTTAAAGTTTTAAGATACTTAATATTTTTCAAGAGATTAAATAATTAATGTAAATCGATACAAAATTAAAACTCTTATTTAAAAAAATTAAAATAAATTTGGAAAACACGTGCATTGCATTTAAAGATCTACTTTCAAATGCCAAAGCAGAATTCAAAAACATGCATTCGTTAATTTTTTATTAGAAAAATACTGATAGAAGAATTTATCGTTTCTAAACGTTTGGACTGAAGCTTTGCGATGTCAGTTGATGTACCGCATTAAGTTTTTTACTCTGTTGCAAGCGGGTCGGGTGTACCTTTAACATTCTGATTGGCCTAATGATTCGCCAAAATCTGAAATTCTTCAGTAGGGGTGTTAATGAAAGAAGCTGTCACCCAAACGGTTCAAAACAGTTTAGTAAAAAAATTAACTTTTTTTGCAGTTTTAATTGGCATAAGTAACGGAATTTTCTATAGGTTATGAAACGTTGATTACAAACTCTGAAATATCTCTCTTATGATGATATCAAAAATCTCAGAAGTTGCTAGATTATGTAAAATGTCCATCCTGTAACGCTCTGGAAATGAAATACAACAAGGCTCAAAATTTATATTTTTCATGTAAAAAAAATCCATTAGTCTCTCGTGTGCTGTATAAAACAAGGACATGAGGTCAAGATTTTATGAAGAAAAAAAAATACTGCAGTAAATGCATTTTCGTGCACATACCTCTGATTTAGTCTAAACGTCGTTAATTATCTGTCATCAAGCTCCTTGTGGGTACATTCCTTAACGCCAGCTAAACGTTACTCATGGAAGATGGTGCGAAGCCGAAGAAAATAAAGAAAAAAGCGAACTGAGACGTCCGCTTGATTGTTTGTGCTCTATGTCCATAGTAGCGGAAAAGAAAACATTTTACTTGATTAGGGGATCGGTGATGTGTACGGGTTCAAATTAAGAGCAGCCGTTTTGTTTTGCTCTTTTTTTTACGTTTTATTACGTTTAGTTCCTCAAAATTATCTATTTATAAACTGATCAATCGCATTTTCAGTCTTGCGTTATATACACCCGATATTTACGTGAGTTGTGGAGTTAGGTTAGACTTCTTTTAGTGACTATTTAGTGATCGTTAAATTATATATCTGTGCTACCGCGCTATTTTACTTCCAAAATCAAATGTTTTACGTTTGCAAAAACATACAGTATTCTGATTTATTAATGCATATTTAACTGATGTCAAATGTAAGCTGAATTTAAAATCTTAATTTATCATTATATTATTACTTATCCTCTATTTCAAGGTTTCGTGGTTATTGACGAAAACTGAAATAAAATTAAATTACGCTAATTTAACATCATATGTTTTATGGTAAACTGTAGAGAAGGTTTATTAAGTATCCCAATCTTAAGGATTTTTGAAGAGCAGGGTATCGAGTTAAACTGTTGTGTCTATGCTAAACGTTAAGGAATAATTTTTTTTTTAAGTGATAAACCCAAATACAGATAAAGTACGTTTTCATGTACTTAATCTGTATGCATGACGAAGGGGCATTTTTGTTTGTTTCGCTCTCGTTTGTCTCAAATGTCAAAAAACATTTCTTGCTTTTTTTCACCTTAGCATTTTAAGGTGAGTTCAGTTCCCTGTTCAGCTTTACATTGCCTTAAATGCGCCTTGCCTTTCTCCGAGTTGAAAATATTACCGTACCCCATTTTTCTGTCATTCAATTTTAACTGAACATTCTGCTTCTAAGACTTAAGGCTTCTTCATTAAATTAATTTAAGATTTACTTTCAAAAATTCATATTGTTCTTTAAATGTAGTTCCAGACTGATAAATATGTATTGAATAACATTAAAAGCTTGCAACATAAAATGATATCATGGTTTGACATTAGACGGAAAATTAAGGGCAAGTGAAAATAAAATGCCTCTTTAGTTCATCTATTTTGTCCTTGGATCGCCTTGTTTTGATCTGAGGAAAACTCTCTTCTATTCTATAGAAAACCAAACATTTTTCACGTTTTCGTCTAAAATGTTTAGATCAGTTTACATTTAGTTTCTCTTAAATTCCAAGTTGAGCCCTAATTTTATCTACCGGACATTATTTTCTGCTTATCATTAAGGATGCTATGTACTAACCCCATTGGATTCACTCACCTCAATGTTAACCTATGGAGAAAATTTGTCCACGGATTGCCGACTTGGATTCAAAGATTTTTTTTTTATTGTACTCCATCATAGAGAAAGAAATTTTACATTTGTCTACATTTTTCGTTTTTTTTTACATGCAATTAATATTTTAAAATTTAAATTATGAAATATACGGGGAAAATCTGGTATAGTGTGTTTTAAACGCTCATAAATTCCTTCGGTGGACGAAATTTATAAAATGAATCCTGTAGCGCTTTGCAGAAAAGTTCAGGGTATCTGAAAATACCAATTTTATTTGATTATCAGCATTTATGTACCTGTAAATAGTTGACAAAAATATATTTTAAATAAAAAATTTGGGGGTAGCGCTTAACCCCCCTATAGAGAGAGAGCCATTACAATCCCTCAAAATGTCAATTCTAAGGGGGGTGGAATTCTCGAACTGTCAACTGGACTCCTCCTACCACAAGAGTCTGTAAGAAGAGGAAAAGGGAAATGCGATTTTTTTCTTAGTACATAGCAGCCTTAATGCTATTTACCCGAAAATATTCAAATGTTACATTTTGAAGGCACATAAAAAGAAAATGGTGGAGTAAATAAACATGATTACTAATTTTACAAATAAGAAAGATTTTCCTCCTGAAGAAACTTGATGCGGTGCAAATCAATGACAAGAGGATATAAGTTATTTACATGAGTAAAGTTCAACTTTGTTAAACGAGTTTTAAGTTGAAGACTTTAAAAATGGAAGTGAACTTTTTTCGCCGCTTTTGTTGTACTGCAACAATAGTGATTCTCATAGTAGTAGCAACTGTCATCCTTTTATGCAGAAACGAAAGGCAGTGAGTGTCCGTACATTATTCAAGGATTCCCTTTAGAATATCCCTTTCGATTGACTACAAAAAGGTTTGAAATACATAACTGCCTCATAAAACTTACTTATATTTGGAGGCAAATATATTATAATATTCATTGAATGATGAAGAGTAATACAATTCATAATGAATTATGTAAACATCTGAAAGTAACAAATTAAAAGTTTATACTTTTCATACTTTTGAACAGAGTTAATATCATTTTTTAACAAAAACAATTTTTACAAAAAAAATTGCAGCATCTAATATTTCAAGTTTAAAATTTGCAGCTAATCTAATTTTCCATATTTTTAAAATCGCTGATCAACAATGCTACATTCTTTTGTGATTCTGTATTTCACTACAATTGCAGAAACATTTAGAAGAATTTTAGGTAATATTTGTTTAAAATAGTATTAAAGTAGTTCTCGTCGTTATTTAGAGTTTTATCCCCTTGTACCGATTGTTTTAGTTCTCGGCGCTTTCGTCTTTTAATTTTAGAATACCCGGCACATGCATTGTTTAATTAACCTAGAACTAGACAAATAGTTAGGGCCTGTTCACATAGGAGTCCGTTGCGTTGCGTTGCGTTAAGGAAAAGATGACGTTGAGACGAAAATAAACCAATCATATGCCTCCAAACGATTAGCAATGAAATTTTTAACGCCTATGATTGGTTTATTTTCGTCTTAACGTCATATTTTCCTTAACGCAACGCAACGGACTCCTATGTGAACAGGCCCTTATCCCTGTGTCCAAACGCAGCAAATGTGCTTAGATATCCATGTTGTCCATTAACAGGATTTTAGTACATATTTTGAGCATATATTTTCCGAGTTATTCATATGGCGAGGACGAAAGTGGGCCATCGATTGGAACATCCGTCTAAATAACGTTATAAAACCCTGCAGATTTACTGTATGATCACGATTAGAACATAAAAGCGTATATTCACGACTGTTTGTTGTTATGCCTTTTCCATTGTTCATGAAAGTTTTTGGCTCTGCCACTACCACGTTTTTAATCCTCCTAAAACAAGCAAACAAAAAAAAGCCAAGTGTCTTTACTCGAAGAAATAACAACAGAAGTAAACTTCAGACAATGGCATGACTGAGATAAGTGAGTGAATCTGATATGAAGTCCAAAAATTTCTGTCCAACCAAAATCTAGATCGCCCTCATCAGACAACCTTTGTTGAATCTAATCCCCAACACAATTACTCTTAATCGTCCGGCTCAACTTTTTACTCGCTATATTTATTCCTTTCGTTATGGCCTAAGAGTGGAGTGAATCGTGTATGTTGCACGACGTTTCTGTGGAAACAATTCAAGCCATACAAGTAATCATCTATTTACTGTTTCTATTGTTACAGTTTTGCATAAAAAGGTTATATTCCAAATTTAATACGGTGTAATGTTGGTGGAGAATTCACGTATTGTTATGAACAGGGAGGGGGGATTAAAGCTAGTGTTGCGTTTGTTTGAATAAAATTTTCTTTCATAGATGGAGGATTTGCTAAAAGAATGTCATTCTACAGTACGGTGATTTTGCGCTGGTATTCGGAGCTAGAGTTCTATGTTAGACTCCCGCAGATGGATTGGATGTTTTTAGCCATTCAGTATCAGCTTAAAAATGTAGGTCTCGGTCTTGTTAGCTCCCATGTAGCATAAAATAACCGCAGCGCTCTCAGTCAGCCAACTAATCAATGTAAAAGAATTGAACCAACGCGTACTGAATTCAGTTGCAAACTTATCGTATTTTTTTCTAAGAAATAACACGAGTAATTTTATAGTTACAAATATGTAGTTCATAAAATACAGACAACAGCCACAATTTAATAGTCGTTACAGCATTGAAGCTTCTGGAGAAATTTTTTCAAATCATATGAGCAAATTAAGAGAAAGTACTTTATTTCTAATTGAAGTTAATTAGTTTTAACTTATAGAGAAACTTGATACATCAGCGATAGCAAGTAGTTATTTAAATCTATCAAAACCACATTTAAACACTTTATTGTGTTGCTAATATTTGCAGTCGAAACCTTTGTTTCTTTAAGGACCCATATTCTATGTATAGTACACTTGTCATCATATTTTCGTATGGAGTTCATATCATTGGTGAAATTTTCCTCTGTTTGTCCTCTATCACAGTCATTAGTTCAGCTTTGATCTTGAGTTGGCTTTGACACGTACGTACCTTTAGTTGTAGTTCATCTCAAAGATGCCCAGTAGGATTCAAAATGAGTCTCATGGGTAGCTTATCCAATTTTCCTACACTTATGTCCCCAGAACACTCCATAACAATCTTATTAGAGTAGTTTGGTGGGTTGTCTTACTGGTAGAATGTGGGACTCTCCCTAAGTTCTTGCTATAATGTTGGCAGTTATTTACTGTTCGAGCTGTTCAAGTACTGCGCACACCTTCATGGTATTATCGATAAGTCGAGGGACATAGTTTACCAGCATCCTACTATGGCACTGAATCCACAAAATTTCACTGTTGGGCCGATACAGTCTGGAGGTGACAAACGTCTTACAGGTGTTTAGCATAGAATAAGGGATGTAGCCTCTTCCCCCCCCCCCCTTCACTTAATTGAACCCAAGGTATTAACTATAACTAAGTGATCCTTGTTTAATTACAAAAAATAACTTATATTTCATAGAAATCAAACTTGAATTCATTTCGGGGCTAATAGAAGACAAGTTTTTACGAGGGAAAGATTGGATAAGAGTATCCAAAGTAAATAACTGTGCTCTAGCTTAACTTCCACCTGAATTTCCCTGTATAACTTATCCATTAATTCATTCTATATCAAATTATATGACCATGTTATCTAGAATGAAAGCAGCCTGTCAGAATTCAATACAGAGTGACAATGAATGTGACTGGAATGTGTTTAGCCTCTATGGTGTCTGCTAAAATGCCACTGTGTTTTTTGCATGTATTGCGTAAGATTTAAACATCCTGACGGCACAAAATGGGGACTTCGTATGGGAACAGTTACTTCAGAACTGTAAAATAATTGGATTGCGAACTGATGTCAGCTTTTTTTCATTTTCCTTAGATTCAGTTTTCCGTTGTAAAGGAAACTTGTAACCATCACATGAAACTCTTAGCATTCTTTGAACCTATTTAGACTGGTTCGATCTATTTCAATTTAGAGTTATCTCAAGTCGACAGTCACCGTGATTTTGACAGTTCGTAAACGTTATATCACGTCCTATCAATGAGCAGTAAATAAAAATGAAGTAGACGAATGGGCTGGGCTCCTCTTTCGGGAAACACGCTCTTTGCTAACGACTACTCTTGTTAAGGTCTGTTGGCGACTCATCCGTGTACAGAATCCGTTAATGAGACACTTCGTTATGGGAGATTCAAAGATGAGATGACAGGCTTACAGGTCCACCGGAAGTCGGACGGCATGTTTTCCCGCGCCCAAACCAGATTCAGCGTTCTCTAGCGGTTCTCTTATCTCTGGGAAAAGACCCAAACTGGTTGCTCATCTTTTGGTTATTCTAATTTATTTAATGTATTATTTGACTGGTCTATCCAACCTCAACGCAGTCTTATAACGATAACTTGGGTTTTAAGCTTTTCCCTTGGCATCATGGCATCAATTAAGCTGAGAAAAGAAAACTTACTTCGTTTTATGTTTTAAGATCATTATCCATTTAATGCATGTAAATTTAGATTGACAATATAATTCATTACGTGTGCTCTGAAGCAATTAAAAATACAGTATTACCTAGACCACATTAGCTACCAAGAGGTTAAGCTATTTATTATCAGTGTAGAATTAAATCATTGGCCGACTTAATATACTTAAAACTAACTTCGATATTTGACGAAATTTCTGAGCAAAACAAACTGAAACATTTTCTTTTCTGGTGGGTCAGTAACAGAAAAACTCTTTTAATGATTCAGTAATGTGGCTGTTTAATATGGTTTATATTGTACTTAAGGATTTCAATTATATGCCCTTTTTCAAAGCTCTTTATTGCTGTGTTACCTAGTTCTGTACTAATACACTATACACGTGTATTAGTCACCAGGTGATGGCCGAATGGCTAGAGCACTGGCTTTCGGTTCAGATCCTGTGGGTTCGAGACCCACTGTTGGCATGGATGTTTGCAGCCGTTCGGAATCGGCTTTAAACTGTAGGTCCCGGTCTAATTAGCCCTCGTGTAGCAAAAAGTTGACCTTAGCGCTCCAAACCAAACCAAACCAAACACGTGTACTAGTATAGTGTTGGACTCCTATATACAATATTATTGACTAAAAGGAAAAATCGGAATCTTAGAATCGGATATTTAAAGTCGGTATTCCGATATTATTGACGGAACATTTGATGTATTCAACAACCAGTGTTTTTCATTCGTCATTTAAAGGTGTCCTTTGTCATCTACGCTATAGCTTTAAAGTTTTGAATCACCTGTGCCTAAACAAAGATGTATTAAGTAAACCTAGGAGTTCTAACATGGTAATGTATAAGATACGCTTGTATAATGATACGTGTATTAGTATATAAATTATATGAATTTTAGGCTCTCAAAATTAACAAAGAATAGGATTGTGGTAAATAACGTAAAATATGCGCATATCATAAAAGTTCTTTAATCTTTTACTTCTTGGCTATTGCATTTGAATGATTTGTTGTATAATAAAAATAAGTCATTTTTAATGCAATATCCATTGTTGCTACCGACATCACTATACTTTGCAAAAGGTAACTTGACATTTTGACATCCTATAAACGATCGTTAATACACGATGCTAGACATTTTACAGTGTAACGTTATTTATATTCCCCGCGATAAATACCCTTTTTTGAATCTAGTAGTTTCTGAGGAAAAGGTGAAAATAGTGTTCTAAAAAGACTATCAGAGAAGCCGTCACTTCCCAGTCCCTTTCTTATTTTATTCTTGGCTAAACTTGAGGACATCCCAGCCTTTCGAAAACAATACGAGGTGGCAATGTTACGCTGACCCGTGGCACCTGCCCTACAGAGCCGCTGACCTGGAGCCAGGGGAAGCCAAGTGGAACTTCCTCCGTGGGATACTGCTTGTCACCAACCTTGGTTGACCCTCACACGTAGCTACCCACCTCGAATTATGATAAACGCCCAAACAATAGCAAATAAAACAACGCGCAGTAATTTTTCATCGCCGCTACAAAGCCATCCGAAAGGGTCTTAGGGCTGTCGACCTTACATCTGAAAGCATTCGTGGCTACTTAAGATTTGGAACGTAGAAATTCTATTTTCGTTTGGTGATTTCTTTTTAGGGGGGAGTGAGACTTTTACAGTAGTGATATTAAGGATTAGAGAGATACAATGGCGGTTATGTGTAGCTTTTAAGTGCTATTATATCGATCTTTCAAAGAATAAGCACAGAAAACAGATGTAGAAAACGATAAGGATAATTTGGGATAAACCACCTCGAAACACTCAGTTAAGGACCGATTTTCCTCAAAGAGAAGGGTATTTATATTTTTTACTACTGTTGTTATCTTTGCATTCTTGGAATCAATTTATGGGATCTACTGAAAGTTCACGGGTTAATACAGAAGGTATTGACTCAGAAATTTTGTATTTAATTTAATCATGAAGCTAGTGTGTTATTTGAATGTATGACACTTTAATAAATCAATAAATTAAATAAAATTTAAATGATCGATATAGATTTATTTTATTTCAATAGATAGAAATGTAATTTATTAAAACGTCCCCATTTCGTGCTCAGTTATACCAGTAAAGTAAAACATTAACTATGCGTTTTAGTTGTAAGAAGGAAACGGCTGTTTCTCGAGTAGAAAAGTCGGACCTTAGTGAATTACTTGAGGGCTTGGTTACGGGAGTACGGAAGCCATTATTTGAAGATACGTGGAAATCATGGGTGTGGTTGGAGAATAGGTTCAGAAAATCACGGCCAAATATTATTTTGAAAAACAATGTGTTCAAACTCAGGAGGAGTCGAAGAATGGTGACTGATAAGTAATGGAGAGAAAAGTCTGAACCAATACACGGCGAAACTGAAAATCCAGACCTCAAGTAAATACTGGGAAAAGTTATCTGATAGGCCAAAAAGTTCATTGGAGACTCCCCACACACACGGACCTCATGGTCGTATTGATAAAAGTAAACCACTCATTACAAAAAAACAATACCCAAAAGTGCATAGTATGAGGCATAGAGCATCAGAATTAGTGTATCAACGCCATGCAAGTAGTCATTTGGTACGACAGATCGTCAGACTTATTTTTTCTTTTGATTCCTTGTTTCTTCGTGACTGCCCATTTTGAATGGTCGGCTCAAATGCTGCTCCACTTCAGTCAGTTCAGTGGGATTTGCATCGACTTGTAATGTTACCTATCAAGGGATTCGCGAAAAATCCGACAGTCTAGGTGAACACGATTGCTCGACTTGAGGGCTTGGCTCGTTGCTCGTTTTCAGACACTCACTACGGAATGCTGGTGTTACATTACACTGCAATTGTTACAAGTCAGTCGCCCCCTTTACAGACAGAGGGGTGAACGATGGGTCAGATAAGTCTATTTAGACTTAAAAGAAATCCGCTTTAGGAATTTAGGGGGTTTTTTTTAATCATGAAATTTCTGTGTAAAATTTGTTTATGAAATGCAATACATTAATTTCTGTTATTTTTTTTTTCAGAATGTAGGATTTGATGGACAGCATTCGGCACTCCGTTGAAGCGTCCTTTACTCGCCCGCGAGACGCTATCATGGAAGAGCGTTACCGGCGCCTTCATTACGACCCAACGGCGGCCCCTCAGTTTTGGGCCCATACCTCCCCCAAAGCTGTAGCCCTGGGCCGCTTCAAGCGCCACTTACCGGCTGTCCCCAAGAAGAAAGGCAAGGACTCTAAAAAAGGGGATCACCTCGAAATCCCAGTCTACCCAAAGCATTACAAGGATAAGTATGGATCTGTGTCTGCTCATTCGACCAGTGCAATCTACGGAGCCTTGCGAGCGCCCCACTACCATGCCATCTACGGACCTACGGATATGTGGTACGCCTCTGTGAGGAGTCTGAACCGTGGTATTCATCGAGATGTCGTTTACACGGCAGAGGCCTACGAGTGGAGAGAAACGCTGTACGAAGAGTCCTCAAAAGAAGGTAACCAGCAGTATTCTTAAGAACGCTCGAAATCTACCATTCGTCAACTGAGCTCGAGGATTCGCTTTCTAATATTCGAGACGAATTCTCTGGTTTTCCAAGCCCTCCCAGGGTGGCCTGATTTTTTTTTCAGTATTTGTCAGTAATTAATACACAACGATAGTAATAGAACATTATTTTTAAATGCACAAAATTATGACATTTACTACAATTTAAACTAAATACACGTTATTAAAAAAAGAAATTTCTTGAATTATGGAGCTCGAGGTCATTTATAAAAAATTTCTAGCTGCGTTTTGTAGCATTCCCATGGAAGGTTGGAATCGGAGTATTATTCAGTATTGGTATATCCAACTATGAGAGATAACCTAGTAGCAAGTTATTAACACTATACTATAGGCCAGGTAGTAGTGAGAGTAACGTTTACTAGTGGCTGGATCTTTTTTTCAATAATTGACAAGAAAGGGTTTTTTTCTATGAATTTAGAAAAACTCACTAAACTAATATTTGAAAATTAAAATCGGAATTCATCGGATCCTAAAACGACTCATGATTTCTAAAAATTGGAGTTTCGATCAGTAGATTTGTAGAACAGTAGTCGTTTATTCTAGATTTCTTCACCAAACACATAGTAATCACTAAAGCTAACCATATTTTAATTTCATTTATAGTTTCATCAAAACACTATCAAGCTTTTTTCGAAGTTTTTAACCTTTGGGAATTTTGATCATGATACTTATTCATTTCTAAAGCAATTAATTAAAATAAATCATCTTCAACAAACATATTTGCAAGGTCTTCGAATTTATCCGGTGCGACGGAACCTTCAAAACCTTCCTTTTTCTTTGGTGGATCAAAATCTGACCAGTCGAGCTCAATATCATCACTGCTATCTTCTGAATCCTTTTATACATGACAGGCATGTGGATTTCTTCGCACTTGTATGAAGAAGTTGTCCGAATCTTCCTCCACAACGGAATTTTATTGCACAACGTTTAAAAAAAATCTTTCTTACCGTTATTATCATCCCTTTTAATATATTCGAAGTTGCTGAAAATAACAGACAAATAATCGGCATTTTCATCTTCAAAAAAAGTGTTCTCCTTGTCCTCCATTGCTGATGGTTACAAAACGTTACATCTAAAAACTGCCTACATGGCAATGCGAAATTAAATTTATGGGAACGAATGATATACCTACCAACAGCAACCTAACATTGAAATACTTCTTTATAACTTTACCAAATAATTTTAAAATATGTAACAGTCTATTACGGATTTTTAGGTTGCTAAGTTATTTGAATCTCTTACCTGAATGATGCCAATATGGTGGCAGTGGCCATTTACATTCGACGCACAAATAACGATGTGGCGTTATCGGCCATTAAAATGTCAAAGGCATTCAATCCTTTATTATTGCTAGTAAATCTTTAGACACAAATTGCCAATATTAGGGTAGACGCTTGCAAAACTTCCTCGCGCACTTGGTGACCGGTAATTCGAATCCCTTCCAACTAAGCGTTCTTCCCTGAATATCGTACTATGTACGAAGCTGTAAAGATCTGACTTAAATGTAGACTCGTGTCTTTTCACCACCGTGGATCTGCATGTTAATGATATGCATTCCTAACAAGATCCCTTCCTCAGAAAAACTAAGAAATGATGATCTTAAACAAGCCCTGACGAGATCGCGATATATCTAATTCTTCTTTAAATAAAAATTATTTTATTTAACACAGACAACAAAGCTTGAGCTCATGAAAGCCTTAACATTGATGAGAAAAAATTTCATATAGTTTCATGCATTGTCTGAAAAATTCCCGAATACCTGGTGTTTGGGGGGGGACTGATTTCTTCAGGGTCCACTATTCCACTGAAAAGTGCGGCTTGAGGGGTTACTATCTGTTTGTTTGGAGTCGCTATTCTGGTTCTCACTAATGTCAATATCGACAAGGACTTGGAACAGATACCATAGTCTTTCACCAGTCACTTTCTGCCTTATGACTGCTTAACTCCAGATCTGCATTCGTAATACCTTTTTAGTTATCATCGATGATGCTAACACATTGGTTGCTTTGGAAACACCATGTCTCTTTTCTATTGCGTTGTGATAATCTGGTAAGCTGTTTCACGAAAGACAGGTACTTAGTGGGTAGGTGCGATTATTTTCCGCCAGAAATAAATCTTTCATATGCTTTACTGCATAAGACTGCCCTAAAACTGTCGCTAAATTTCTGCAACGCTACGAATCAATTGTCTTCTTCATCACTATCAGAAATAGCAATTTTTGAATATATCTGTCAAACTCGTCGTTATTATTACTTAAATCTTTGTTTATTGAGCTGTTTATATTCTAGATTTTCTTGTTTCACGGACTATGCTCCTAAATTTATTATTCTCAGTTCAACAACATCACATGTTGTATTACTCGTTGATTCTTCATTATTTGTTTTTCTCAAATGAACATCAGCGACTAAATCTTGACTCTAGCTTTAATTGATATGGTTTGTGTTGAATTTCAAAATTAAAATTTTGTTGCTTATATTGTAATTAACTGTCATAGCGGTCACTCTAATGAACACTTTAACAATCAAAGAATTTTACTTTACTTATTTTCAAAATTACCAGTCTTGTTCTTGAGTGGGAAACAATTATTTTGTTTGGCATTTGATAAGTGTATCTAATGTGCAGAGATGACCAGGTAGAGATTAAACGCATGAATACTTTTTATCTTTAAGACAAATCACCGACATCACGGCAGGATCCTTTAGAATTATCATTGCGTGCTAACTTCGAATCTCTTACTCTAAACTTTTGTCCCCTCATCCTATTATGAGCAGAGCTCTTAAGTTTTCACCTCTAAAGAAGAAGCACTTCTTTTCATTTGCATATTAATGATATGCGTTTCTTACAGAGTGTCATTAACATGTTAGAATTCTTTTCGATAACTATGCACAACTTACGTTATCGTCAAAATTTGTCTAGTCATGTTCAGTAACATGACATCTGGATGCTCGAGTTACTTTTCTCCCTCAGTCAGGTTCTCTCTTAATTTTTTTACGCTTCAGCATCATGGCGAAAGCCCATTGAATAAGTAAAGTTTTTCAAAACAAAAGTGAAATATCATAAGGCTTCTTGTGGGTGAATATTTTTCCTCTGATAGCCAAAAAACTAGAGTACTGTTTTCAAACAAAATTATTGAAATGAGCATCCCAAGACAGTCCTGCGAAATTAACAATTTTAGAAATAGTCTTCTGTTTTTACTTCATGAACTCAATGAGTCCGCAGTCCACTAGCTTTTCCGGGATTCTGTCTGAAAAAAAGGAATGTGGAACTTTTAAGCTTTTGAAATAAATGTTAAAAATTTTAAATGTGCTGTCAAACATGTTTCCCACAAAGTTTTAAACGAACTGATTTTGCGAGGGTGAAGCTTCCACTGCAGTCCCGCGGACTAGAATTTCGCAAGCACAGGGATAAATATATTTGCATTACAGAAACTATAACAAATTACATCATCTCGTAGCATTCTAAAAGTAATTTTTTCTTTTCAATATTTTATGTATTTTTATTCTGTTGCCAATAGAGTTAACAAATGCTGGAGATTAAAATTCAGAGTAGACGAACGAAATTTAGCGGCTGTAAAGATTTTAAAACATACAATAATTGATAGGATTCAATGATTAGTGTTTACGGAAGTGAAGAAATGCGTTCCACCCATCGTCCTACATTTGCTCTCGACTGAAACTGAAAGCGAAATGAAAATGTTCAATATTCATAAGCATTAAGCATTGTTTCGACGTATTTCGATTCGCTTTTCAGAGGCTCACGAACTGCATTTCCTTATTGGAGCCTCTTTCAACTTAATTTAAGAACTATGCCACTCACATAATAGAAAATTAAGTTGAACTGCGTACATGTCTAATTACTTCCTAAGAGGAAAGAAACCATAATAGAAAAAAGAAAGGCAAGACCGATTTGTAATATGAACTGGAGTTCTCAACATTTAACTAGCTGATTACCAACGTCGTCCAGGCAAAATATAACCTTGGAAGAGAATTCTGTTACAGTATTTTTATTTAATTTAGTACATCAGTTAACATCGCAAGTCTTTAATCTTTATATTAAGCTATCGGGATTTTTTCTCGCAGCATTTTTCTAATCACAAATTACCAAATGTGTATTTTTGAATGAGTGTATTTGAAAATAGTTTTTTGCGTGTGAAAGTAGACGTTTGAAAGCAGAGCTTTCATTTTTCTAAAATCTTTTCAGTTTAAATTTTTTCAAAAGCAAATTTCCAGAGATACACACCAATAATTTTATGTTCTGTAAAAAATTTACCACGGAAAAATTTTTTATTTTAAAAACTACGCTTTCTTTTTTTTTTAAACGTCTACCTTCAATTGTAAAAAAGAGGAAAAAAAAGAATCCATTGTAACCTTTCCACGTTTCAAAGCATTAAAGAAGGGCTGTCGGTGTCCATTCTGAATGTCTTGTTGAACTCCTGTGTGTAATAATATTGTAAATGTATACCTTCAGGACTTTTTTTTTCTTACGTTATTCTAATCTAAACTTTGTCTGGAAAACACCTACTAGAAAATACATTGCGTGTTATCTGTTTAGGGCTGAGAGCTTAGGAGGATATTCTGAGGAGATATCTAAAATTATACGCTACTCTCAATTAAATGATTATAAGTTTCCTATTACAGGAAGCCCCACAAAACAAAAAATAGAAAAAAAATTATAAAATTATATGCATTTTTTTTTAAATTCCTTTTAAAATAATATGTAAACAAGGACTGTAAAACGTATTATTATAAACGTATATTTTATCTACAGACATATGAAATATATGAAATAGAATATTGTTGTAATAATCGTTATTATAATTAAAACTTTCGCATAACTAAGGGAGTCAATTGGTATGGTACGTAAAAATGTGGAAATTAAAGGAAAATAATTGATGCTGTCGAATCAGCTTTCAAAAAGTAGTCGTCCTGTCACATATCTGATAGGTATCCGAAAAATATTTTTTTTTGCAGACAGGAATATCATTTTGTTTTTCGATTGTTTTACGTGAACGACCTTGACCATGGGATTTCATAGTTATTCCATCCTACGTAGTCTTTTTAGTATCTTAACTTTAATGCAGCTTCTCACAAAAATGTTTTGTTTTACTTGTTTCTCCAAATTATAAAATGCCTTCAGGGCCTCTTCCTTTTCATGAGAATTCCTGTTTTCATTCATTACATTTCTGATGACATCCACGTGCTATCTATTTTTTTACGGGCATTAAATTTCCCCGCCTATTGCACTATCTAAACCTTTTAATCTTCTACGCTTTTGAATATTTATGTCCCATTTGGTATGATTACAGCTTCTTTTCCTTGCAGTTGAATTATTTCTTGTAATATTTTCACTGTTGCAATCAGATGAAGAATCTAAAGAAAAGCGTAAACGGTTTCTTCATCCGGGGTCTCTGAAAATAAATCGCAATGATCCATCATCAAATTCTTCCATTTCCGCATCCAAATAATTGTTAATCTCAGTCATCTTGATGCAACGGCATGATTTTTTTTCAAAAAGCAAACTGACACTAAAAATAATTTTCCATAATCTAAAATGTCCTCTCTTCTGTGAAACTAAAACTGCAACTGATTAATTGCATTTTTTTCAATTATTTTGTATTATGGTGTACAAACAAAATGGTGTTTAGCTTATTTTTTGCCTAATATATACCGTTGCATTAAAAAATTGCTTAGCTAAACTTTTATACGTGTATACCTGCAGCATTTGAATTGCATTATTATTGCAATTTACTTTAGAGTATGGAGTTAATGTCATTAGCTTTTGAAATAATTAATATAACTGAATAAAAATATTTATTATTAGATGGCCGTAAAAAATGTGTCATTTAGGGGTATTTTACCTTATTATCTAGGAATCTTATTTTAAATATAAAATGTCTGACATCAGTCAAGAGCTTTGGCACAAATTCAGATGAATTCAAAACGTGAAGTTATTCACTTTGGCTTGTGAACAAACAGCTCAATTATTGCACAAGTGAGCTCGGCAAACTAGAAAACAAGAATAGTCCAAAAATGGTCTAGTGTAGGGGTATAAAACAACTAATCGAGGATTTTCAGTTAACTACATGAAGTGATTTAGAGAGGATTTTATTTTCATAAGTAACTTTATTTAGATTTTTAGTTTTCTTTTGGAAAACATCGGTTTTATTTGTTTGTTTACAAGTCATGTTGATGTTATTAAGGACAATTTGTTTCTTAATTATAGGATTTTTTTTTGTGTGTAAGTGAAAAGTGCATTTAACCCGCCCAAGGATTCAGTGCATTAACAGAAAAAACAGAATAAATATCAAGAGTGTTGACAGTATTGAACGTAATAGAATTATCGAATAATTCTACTATCATTTCAATTTAATCTCATTTTTATCCTGCAATTAAAAGCTTGACCTTTCTTAAGACCTCGTCCTATTAAAACTGGCCGAGTGATCGCATTCAACGCTCCTAATGAATAATCATAAATCTTAATGTTGCAGATAAGCTTGTGTATGAGAGTGAAATGTAACTACATCTTATGTTTTTTTAATATTTCTAAGTATCACTGAAGCAGAAGAAATAAGATTAACAATAGATATAGAAATGGAAAATTTAAGTAATGTTTTTAAATATAATTTGTACACAATATTATTTTAAGATTTCATTCTTTTTCTAACGCAGTTAGCTACTTTTGATTACTATAAAGAAATATTCTGAAGTTTCCTTTATATGAATAAACTGTCTCATTGAATGTTGAATGTGCGAATTAACTTACCTTTTGGTGGTTCTAAGGTTAAACTCACTTTTCTTGTTAACAAAATTCTGGGTTGGAATGTACTTTAAGAATGTAGAAACAGTAAACGCATCAAAATGATTGTGGTAGGTTAGGAAAGACTCTTAATCTGTTTGGAATTCTCTTCGTGACTTCTTTAAAATCGTATTGGCTAACCAGATAACCCTTGAACTAAAATTGATTTTTTAACGAAAGGAATGTGTTAATGAAAGTCGTTCTGATCCCTCAGTAATTTTTTCTAACACCTTATTAGTTCATAATGCTAATGCACCGCATTACATTTTAAAGTGAAAAAATTCTATGTCTAGGGTTTCGTACCCTTCACTTAAATCGGGGTCATTAAGGTATTAATATTTTCGTTGGTATTTTAAATTTTCTTGACACGTATGTAGATGGTGTTGCATTATTTTTAGTCTTATATAACGGCTTGAATGTGTAGTAAATTTGGAATCTAAGTTCAACATTTTATTAATAAGAATATCAAATTTAAGGTATTTATTTTTAAAGCTGAATTTTTTTTTCAAAATTTAAACTGCAAAATACTGAAGTTTGCATTTATAAGACACGTTTTTCTAATTTCAAATAAAGAAAGGATACAAACTACTTCAAATTCCTAAGACATCAGCATTCATATTATATATCTGTTCAGAGGAAAATATTTTGTACACCTTTTTTTTAATTATTTGATTCATTAATGCCTTTCGAACACATGACTTGATCAGCATTGAGTTACAAGAGGTACCGTATTTAGTAACGCCATATGAGTCAGTGTAGCATCTATTAAAACAACCAGAATAAATCAATAAGATGAAACTGTTGAAGAGATTGCATCGAAGTTTTACAATGCAAACAAAAGTTTCTCTAATTGCTAACCCTGTTAGAGTTCGCGATAACGAGAATGCTAGCGCATCCTACATAGATTAGCCTTCTGTGAGCAAGCCAAAAAGTGTTTTGTAAATTGTACCTTTATTTAACAAGAATAGCTTACAATTTGGTGTTTATTCACAAAAATGTGCCCAAACTTCAGTGACTATTCAAGTTTTCTTTTTAATTATTTTTGAACCAATTAGTTTTTATCGCAGTCAGATGTTCCAGACAGTAACTTTCTGAATGAAAGCTTTTAAAAAAGTCGACAAGCATGAATTGCTTTGCCCTTCCGGAAGTTTATTTTTTTCCTAGCCTCCGATGTGCTTTATTTATTGTTCTTTCTATTAACCTAAATGTTGCATTGTATTGAGAAATTTTGTATCTAGATGATGCTAAAAAATTAGCTCGAATGAAAAGAATGGAAACTTATACACAGGAAGCATAATATGCTAGGCTTTTTAAATTAAAATTTTTAAAACTGAGTTCTCATTAGTTTTAAATTTTGTTCGCACCACATTTCGGAGATAACTAATTTATTCCATCTGTTGTTTCGGTGGTTTAACACAACCTGCTCTGGACAGGTTTCAGGTGTTGATTTAATAAGCAGCTGCTTATCTATGTGTTGTACGTACGAAATTCAACTTTTTTTTTTAAATCTATTTTTCGAAGTAACCTTTCCTAGAGCCGCCATTTTTAAACTAGTCATACAGCGTTTATTGAAATCTACATGCTTATCATCTAACTTATTTGCAGTACAAAATTATATGTTAAAGCAAAGTTTTTTTTCTAAATGTTGCTATGTCTTCAAGGATAGTCTTAATCAGTATCAGAGTGATTCATTCATTCAAATTCGGGATGCTGTCATTGATAATCTGCCTTTCGCTCTACAGGAATTTCAACAATAAACAATTCTCTTTTGGGTTATAAGTAAAAAATGTTTTAATGTTATTTATAAAGGTTTTATATATGAAAAAGGGAACAGCGGAAATAGGTTAACTAAAGAGATATTACTAAATTTACTAAGTCACAGAGATTGTGACTGAAGTAAAATGCGTTAAAATGTATAGCACAGTGACTAGCAATTGATTTATTGTACTCAGTGAAACAAAGTCAGGAAACTCTGGAAAATTTCTGTTCTTGAATGTTTCTATACTTCCGTTTTTCTTAAATTTTTAAACATATGTTTGTTCTACAGTCTTTTCATCAGCCCAGATTTGTTACTAATTTATGAGATGCTTATCACCTACACTCCGCAGATTCAGTTTCTTACTGTTATATTTTCAAATTCTCAAGAAAATGGAATTAATATAATTTTGAAGTTAATATTAGAATTTGTAGACAATTTCTTTTTTTAATTTCAATCTGTTATATATAATGCGTGCTTCTTTCCTTTAACTTTATTGATAAATTGAAAACGTTTTTCATTACATAATGAAGTATAATTGAAACAGTAGTCCTTAAATAGATATATTATGATTCATTCCGTATGTCTTTTAAGATAGACTATTTAGATGTGAGTAGACCATAAACATTGACGACGGACCAGTTGTTAGTAATTAACTACGTTTTTATTAATCAAATAATTTTAAAGTAAATGGGGAAATTTCCCGCTCGTGGAATGACATCCACGCAAAGCAACGTTTTGGCTACAACTGAAGTATTTTTGTCTACGTCATATCAGACGCCGCCTAGCGCATGCGCTCAGACACCGTATTTTCATTGTGTTTATCGTTACAGAATAAGGAATAAGCATACTCTAATGCGAATAATTTTGAAGTACACTGCGGTCGATAAATTATAAAGAGTTGTTTTTGTTGTTTATGTTTTTGTGTTTTACGTATAACTCAAATTACGCTTTGTTTTACTTAGTTTCTTTCGGTCGAGGAGTTTAATACTGATAAGAGTTTATTTTCCTTCGGGATTTCTCATTGTTTTCTGAATCTATTAATTTTTCTAAAATCCTAAGTTTTCCATTTTCTTTTTTACATAGTTTTCGCTGTTGGACCTCAAGTCGAGATGATTCCTCGCCCAGGTTGCATGTGTATGGTACGAAGAAGGCACCCCTATGAAGGAGCATCCATCTCAAAGTCATCTCGGATTCCTCCACGTTGCAAAATCTGCGCGCCTGCAGCGTCCAGCAACGGGCAGTCTTCTTCAAAACGGGCTTCGGGGATTCCCGAAAAGATAAAATCTCCTATTCTCGAAGAGAAATTGGAGCCTAAGCAGGAATCGACAAGCAGAATGTCTGGATACAAGAAATGCATCACAGGATCAAAATTTAAAGCTCCCTCTTTTAAAGCAATCTCAACCAAAGAATCTCGGAAGATATCTCGGAAGTCTATTCTGGAGTGTGACGTAACAGCTTATGATTTGATCAAAAAGGTCGCTAAGGCGCCATCCGTGTCCGAGATAGACGATAGTGATATTGACGATAATCTTAATGACAACGCGATAGCTAAGATGAATCGCGCTAAGAGGCTGAATTATGAAAATAAACCCAAACAGATATCTCCACCAAACGGATCCCCACGACAAATTGCGAATAAGAAACTTGCCTCAAAATTCAAAAAATCTCAGAGTGAAAATTGTATTTATAGTGAATCTCACAGTGTTTTAGTTGGAGGGCAGAGAATATTTACTGATAACCATCGATCGAAGTCCCCAACTTTAACGGGAAATCTAAATTCTGGAGACGAACAAGAGGATTTGGAGATAGATTTAGGAAGTGTGAAATGGAGAAAAATGTCAGCCTCCGATGAATCGGTCAGTATTCCAGATCCTGATTATGATTTCAGTGACGACAGTGATGACAGTACTGTGATAAACTCGAACTGTATGGACCCTAAATTTACGTATTCGCCTCCTCCTACTCGTAAATCGATGAATGAGGCTCATCACGGTTTAGGCTATAGCTCACGTGAACTTTCTAAATCGATGTCGTCTTTGCAATCAGATGACACTTTTGTACCCAGTATTAATATAAACAAACCAAATTCCTCTAAGTGGGTATCCAAGCTACAAGACTGTGATACATTTGATAACGACATTGTAAGAAACAGTCCCTCCAAAGCTGAAGAATCAGAAGATGATGTACAGTACGATGAGCTTCCTGCTTCTCCATCTAATACCCTTAGCTCTAAGCAGGACTCCAAATATGAATCTTCAAGCGATTGTAGCAGCAGTGGGGGTACTATGTCTTCCGACTATCCAACATGGACATCATCATCTTCCAACGAACTGAAATCAATCTTAAAAAATAAAAAAAGACGAGAAAATATCCTCAAAGAGTTAAAAGATTCCTCTAAGGTTCCCCAACATCTCGATGAATCCAAAGATAGTCAGAGGAAGAAACAAGTACAGTTTCGTCCCGGCTGCAGTGCCAATGCCACTGCGATTGTTAATGCAACTGAAGATGATGAAGCGTTTAATAAAGTAGATGAAAGCTACACTAATGTGAAACTAGCTACTGTGATAAATGATACTTACGAGACGCTTGCCGAAGCTACTAGTGATAAAAGTATTCAAAATGATGATGAATTAGCTGCGGATTACTTTGATTCCAGCAGAGGTAAGCCAATAAAACTTTAATTTTTCTCCACAATTTTTCAGTTAATGTGAAAGTATTATCATAAGGTGTTCATAATACATATATAGTATAACAATGATATTTATTTCCCTTCACGCAAGTTTTTGTGCCGTAAAAACCCCAAAATCTAAAAAATGAATGTAGTACAGTTCACTTTACTCATCATTTTTTTTCGATTTCAAATCATCATTGAACTTTAAAATAAGAAACGTTCAGAAATTCGGTGGAGTTTTCTTATTAAATATTTAAAATTTTGTAATAAAGAATCAGAAATTTGTTAGAAACTTATTTAGCAATGTGTCTATAAAAATAATACTTACCTTGTTCTTTTACCCGAGGATGCGAACATGAGTTCTTATCTTAATATTATTTTTCAAATGCAGGTAATGCTCGTATATCAAACAATTCTTCCTCAACGGAGCGATTTCCTTTTTTTTTTTCACAATCCTCTGTGATAATTTAATATCTCTAAACTTCATGAATTCTTAATGTTAATTTTTTAAGGGAAGGACATTTTCTAGAAATTTGGTGTTAATCTAAGGATATAGTATATTTGAGTAGTAAAATTGTGTATGTGTGCAGTGTTTTAAGTCCTTGACTTTTAATTACTGATATGATAATTAGTTGTTTTTGTAAACCCTTTATACATCTACATTAACATTCGGACAATCCACGTGAGAAACTGAAGTTTCTCACTTATGTGTTAGTACTAGCTGAAAACCCGCGCTTTGCTACGGAGTATATTCAAATTAAATACAACTGTCAATGTATGCAATTAATGCCAAAAAAAATAAATATATGTATTTATAATAAATGCGACGATCAATGTATACAATTGATGTAATTAATATATATATATATATATATATAAATCTTAAGGGATATTTTTTTGGATAATATCCAATCGTCTGCTGCATTAGAAAGAAAAAAAAATATGCTTTTTGTCTATTTAGTTGTTATGCACGTGACGATAAATTAATTTAAAATACTAGAAAAAGAAATCACGTGATCAGCATTTAATAAATTAAATTCTAAAAATTAATCTTTAAAAATTCACCAAAAATCAGAAAATCGAGGTAAAGGTTCAAAAAAGATTTCATTTTAAAGGAATTTTTATGATCTTTCTCGTGATATAAATTTTATAACCCCTAAATCATTATTTTAAATGCAAACTTAAAAAAAGTTACAAAAGCAGCTTAAAAATTTAATTTTAAAAAATCTAAGAATTTTTCAAAAATCTCTCTTAGTGCACCCCTACACTATAAGAAGAATCGCCATGCAAAATTTCAGCCCTTTAGGTCCAGCGGTTTGGTCTATGCGTTGTATGTCAGTGAGTCAGTTACGGAACTGTTTTATATATATAGATTGGCATTGTAATTAATACATTTAATTCGTGTTATTTACTTGAAACTGCAATCTATATTGCTTCTCCATGTTTATATAGATCCCCGGTTTCTTATCTTTGTCATGTCGTAAATACCTACCCGAAACGGATCCATCTTCAAGTGGGATTTCCCTTCAGAAACGTCTATTTTTGACACTTCATTTTATCATGTATATGCCTAGATCTCATCTGTTTTCCTTCCTTGTCCGAAATCTCTTCATCGCTACTAAATTTTCCTCTTTATTTCCTGCTCTCATCTATCTAAATTTCTCGCGGCTTTCCCTGCAAAATCCCGTTTAATCTTTTAAAACGGATGTTCTCTTCTCGTTACATCTACAGATGGCGGGTTCAGCTTTTGACTGTGACATATTTATTACGGTTTTCTGTCTTAAAGTAATCTGTTTTAACAGATGGTTGGCGCAAAGTAGTGTTATCGGGCCGTTGAATGACGACTTTCCTTTCGTTTAAACTTAATTACCTGGAAATTATTATAATTTTTTTTTTTCGTTTTGTAAAAAAAAGAGCAATTTAATCCTCGGAATATACGTCTGTACTTCTAGAAAATATCTTTGACCTGCGAAAACGGGTTTGGTTGTGACCTCAATGCCCTCGCCATTAACATACTACAGTATCTTCAGCCGAAGAAGGGGGGAGGGGTTTACCTTTGTCATTAGATTTTGTGATAAATTTCGCTTTTATGAAAACATTTTTAAAACCATCTTTTCTATTTCCTTTAATTTTTTTTATTATTCTGTTAGCCCTGCTGGAGAAACTGATAATTATCCTTTCCTTTCTCTGTATTAACGTTTTTGGAGGGAATGTTATGGAGGAAACGACTTTATTAATTCAGTGCAATTTCTCTGGAGACGGTTTCGGTTAACATAAATAAAATTTTAGGTACTCAAACATTTTTCTTCGTGTAGAATATTTTCTTCATTGCAAAAATATATGAATAGAGAGATAAACAGAAGCATAATCGTAATCTTGTTAATATCCTTGTGGATAAAATTCCTCCGCTTAAATAACTTTCCGGGTAAATAATAATCTCTTATATCTGTAAAATGAAATCTAACTTTTATACTCAAAAAATCTAAGTCAATTCAGAAAAGCTTGGAAATAGTTCACTTCATGATAGCTCGATATTAATAAATTTATATGTAGGTTTTTCTTTGTATGCCGGACACTGCCTACTCGTAATTTCTATTTTAGAGACACCCCGTTCCATAGGCCTAGCGTTGGAAAATGAAGGGTTTTTTTTAGTTTTCGAACTTATTCTATGCCCACAAACAAAAAAAGAAAGTCTTAATTTTGACACTTTAAACACCTTTAAATTTAAATTTTTATATAATAATATACACAAGGAAAGGCATTAAGCAAAGGATGTTAAAATCTTTAATAGTTTAAACGCATAAATCTTGCCCATTCTCGGAGAAATTTACTTTTAAGTTTGCGTGTTGTATAAAATTTAGGAATTTAAAATATGTTCATTGGAGCAGATATTTTCATACTATCTAACATGTAAATGTTAGTATGCGTTGTTATCATCAATGTATTCACTTATGAAAGAATATTATTGGTTGTTCTTTCAAATAAAAGCCTTTTATCGAAATCATACTGTGAAACCGCCTGTAAAGCGGGCTTCACTAAGAATTACTCGCGGATTTAGCAGGGTCAATATACTCTATTGACCGGAGAAATGAATGTTTTCGTGTATTTGGATGAATTTTGCCGTTTGAAAACAACTACGTAAATGCATTTAATTATTCAAATATCATATATAATTAAACTGTGCTTTTTAGAAAAGTAAAAGCTAAACGCATTTTATTTTATATCAATTTTGTTTGAAAATTAAATACTGTTATAAAACTATATAAACCAAAAATTATCCATTCAAGTATTTTTAATTTAGAAAGTATGATAGGATCAAATTTAAGCTTTTTTGTTACATAAAAATAATTAATATTTTATTCTACAGTGTTGTGGACAAAATTACTATGCCTAGTAAAAAATTTTAGAGATTTTGAAAAACTATTATATATCTTTATCTTACTCAGCCACCCTTATAGTCCCAGACTATTCTAATGTCTACCGACTAAATTTTGGTCAGATAAAATTAGTTCAACTCCTTTTCTATTCGTTTTTAATTCCAAATTTTGATTCCTGCCAAATTTTCTGCTAGACGTACATGCCATAAATTGAATATCTACTTATAATTTTGCTACCATTTTACTCTATGTTCATAACTGTCCAAAAGTTGCATACAAATAAATCACTCCATCCAAATTGGTCCTTCTCTGAGATATTAAAAAAATGGTTTCGTGTTTCCTGCAACGTATATTCCTGCACAATATTGTACTGCAACGGGAATCAGTCTGCAAAATTAATCTCGAATCTTCAGAAAAGAGGGCATTGCGCCACTGATTGAGTCCAGTTTTGATAGTCTTGACTCCACGGTAAATGAATATGCTTTCGTCGTTCATAAAAAATGGTTTCGTGTTTCCTGCAACGTATATTCCTGCACAATATTGTACTGCAACGGGAATCAGTCTGCAAAATTAATCTCGAATCTTCAGAAAAGAGGGCATTGCGCCACTGATTGAGTCCAGTTTTGATAGTCTCGACTCCACGGTAAATGAATATGCTTTCTGGCTTGACACAAACGATGATTGCCAGGAACCGGAATAATAAATGCAATCTGCGGTCAGCTGTATTTATAGAGTTGCGATATGCTCTTCTTGTTTGCACATGCACGGTCAGCTGATAAAATTTGCATGAACTCAGCGATGAGTTTATACGTGGGAATACTCTACCTGCAAATTTCTGCAGTTCTGTTTGCGTATACCTTTCACAATTACGCATAACTTTTGGACACCAGAAGAATGCAGGATACAGATAACTGTTTTTAATTTAAGCTATCCTTATGTAAGTAGATTCAATAATCTTTTCGTTAATTGAAACACGTTTGCATCAGATAATATTCTTTCTAATCTTCATACAAATTTTTCATTATTTTAACTCTTTTTTTCTACATAGATAATCATTCTGACAACTTTTATGTCAGAAATTGCAATTCTTATTTCCTTTATTCGCAGTGTTTTATTATAATTTTATTTAATATACTCTGATTCAGGAAGATGCATGTACATATGAATTATACTTAGGGTTAAATGAACTGTACTTGGAGACATTAGTTTCATGTATCTAGTATATACTCCAGGTGAGAAAAACTTCGCGTTTAATATCTTTTTAATTATTTATAAGTTCTCATCCTGATGTTCTAACTTTGTTTTATGTGGTAGTATCCTACAGAACTTTGACATGAACGTTTTTTCAAAGTGTTAAGCTCAATTATAAGGGATATGAAACTACGAGAGGGGCAAGATTATAACATTCGTTGTAGCATATTAGAGTAATGGTGCTAGTTATATGTATATTGCAAATACTGCCCTTAAAAGTTTGTCAAGGTCGGTTCTCAAAATATGTATCTTCCTATCAAAAGATTGTTACATTATCTTTTTCTGCTACTCTGGCGTGTGAGAAATTCTCACTTTCAATGCCAATCCTCATAAATTCTATAAGTTTTTTTTATCTTCAAAAACATATATCAGGGTTTTTCTAACCAACTGACTGTTTTTGGCAACGGAAGTTTAATTGTCCAAAAGAAAACATTTTAATTGTGTCTGTTAGATAACTTAAATAAGCATTCTTAATCAATACAAAAGCTAGTAATTATGACGAAAGATTTAAATATTTTTCCGCTTTATGAGCAATTTTTGCTTTATCCTGTGTAGCTAGGGTTCTCAAACTGTTTGATGCTACGACCGACTTTCATGCTCTATAAAACCTGTGCGATCAGCCCAAAGTTTGTTTATCTGTATGCCCCTTTGCAGACAAATTTAAAATTTAAATTTTAAGTTACATATAAAGGAATTGTAAGTAAAATCTTAATTATTTTGACAGAATTTTTGTCTTCTAAAGCTTGATACTGGAATGCTATAAAATATTTCAATTACTTCTCTCTATTTAGAAACAAATTTTTAAAATCCTTAATCCTCCAGCCCTAGGCAGCGCCAAAATTGTTATCCAGTTATTCTGATAATTTCGGCGGGCCATTATATTATCACATCGGATCAAATCTTTAGAGTATCTTAAGCGTGGGAAACATTTTTTCATCGTCGGTGAATTTATTACATAATTTGAATCCAGGGAGACGTTATTTCTCCTAGTATTCGTCTAAGAAATTAAGTCGAAGTTCAGAAATTAATACATGGGGTAAAAAAAGGACATTTTTCCTTCACTTGCAATGAAACCTATGAAAAATGCACACAGCTTCAGGATCAAAGAATCGAATGTTAATGTGACAATAGAAAACAGGCGGAAGCCATTAATGAAGTCATTCACCCTCCTTATAATGGGCTGAAGAAACTGAAGACTATGGAATTTTAGCATAGAGATGACACCAATACCTAGTTCTCTGAATTGTTATAGGGATCTACAATATGGCTGTAAGGGTAAAACACATTTGAAGGGGCGCAACTCCAAAGACCACTTATTTTGAAGTATGGACTTCGTAGTTACTTCTGTAGAGTAAGGTTAATGCTTTTAAATAAATTTAGGATATATTGGAAGCAGAACAAATGATATTTAAGACATATATGGGAGATCATATAAAGGAGGCCCAATATCCCTGCTGAAAAGTAAAAACATAGTTTTCAAACTATTCAGCAAAGCTATTTATTTCTTCAGGTTTTTGGTTTTTTTGTTTTTGTATTTACTCACTCTATATTTTTATTTTGTTCTTGTACATTTACAGTATTTTCTAGATATACAACGACATAAGGTATCTAAACCAATTAACCAATCATAAATGGATGGCTATTTGAATTAAATTCCGTAGGGGTGCGTAAATTTCGCACAAAAAATATCGAAATTTTGCCAAAAAAAATTACAATATTTAAAATTTCGCATTTATTCGCAAAAAATGCATATATAAATTCAAACATTTCTCATTGATTAAAAAAAAATCACAATTTTACTTACTTGGTTACGTTAGTATCAATATTCTTAGTTAAAAGCTATAATTGTAGTAGTCTCCATAAGCAAATTTCGAGAGATCTCTCAGTTAAAGACCGTGAATGGTCTTAGATAAGCAATTATGCTGATAAATTATTACTATTATTACATAATTTCGCTTTAAAAGCCATTTATGACAGACTTTTTGCCGAAAAGTAGTAAAAAAATAATTTTCGCATTTATTCATATCTATTTCATAAATGCGAAAATTACGTATCCCTACTTATAAGTGAAATTTAGTATCTGATAAGAAATTAAAAAAATTAAATTCGAAATGGTTCGTTTCTGTTTCTCGTAAGCTTCCCCGTCTTCATATATCGTAGGTATGAAATGAGGTTAATCAAAATTCAAAGTCCTAAATTTACGGAAAGTCACTAGATTTTCTGGGGAGACTTATATTTATAGACAGTGATAAAACAAATTCAAAGCGGAATCCAATAAGGTTAATCGGAGCAGGATAAGTTCAGTCCTATCATACATTAAACATAATTTTCACGCCACACCTGGCTTTAATACTCTGTAGATCCGCGTTTAGCGTGCGGGGACCATCACGAAGGTAGCTTATATACATTCGTGTTTCCGTAAATATCTCACTTGCCCGAATTCGTAACTGTTGCTTTTTGCTCGTGTTGTTTGTTCGCAGGAATGTGCGTGCCAACTTCTGGTCAACTGATTTCAGGTCTATGAATACCACAGTTGTCAGGATAAGGGACGTAAAATGGTTGGCTAGTTCTGATGACTCCTCTACTCTGAGTTCATGTGCTATATTGCTATTTATTTCCCCGAATGTTAGTTTTTATAGTTTTTATATTGAGTTAGAATTTGTTGTAGTGACACGATATGTAGGTTGATTTAGTACTTGGTTGTCACAGTACTTGTTAAGCATGATGGACATCCTTTTCTCGCATACTGGGCTAAAAGGGTTTTGTAAATTTATCGTGAAATAAAATATTAAGGGGACTCACTACCCTTAAATCTTTAAAACATTCGATTTTTTTTTAAAAAAAATATGTTAAAGCCTGATCATTTCTGAACAAAATAAAGCAAACCGCATGAAAATATTCCGCTTAGTTCCGGAGATATTGATATTCTAAATATTTAATTACTGACCAAGTTTATGGTAAGAACAATTTGAAACTCAATTTTCTCAAAATGTAATTTTGCCTCATTCCACAACTGATATCTCAAAAACTATGAAATATAATTCCATGAAATTTTTATCACTGCATAATCATGTTATTTTATTGCTTCTGAACTAGAATTATTACAATCACTGCACGTTTAGTTATTTTTTCAGGGGTAAATGAATGCAAAATTTTAAGGAAATCTTATGTATATTTTGAGCAGTTTTAAAAAAGTTGAAAAAATATTTTAATGCTGAATGTTTTATGTTCAATTGTATTTTGAATTATTTATTTTAAATATAAAACAGGAATTATACATTTAAGTGTAAAATTAATTTCATAGTTCTGCGCGCAAGTCAGTATACAATAAAAATGCTTAAAAATCAAGGTATATCTAAAGCATTTTTAAAAAAAAATTATTTAAAATTATTTTGAGAGTTGAAAATCTGTTTATTAAAATAAATATATCAATTTATCATATACACAATTTTGAAAAATTGGGAGTAAATTGAAATAGTTACAAAGAGTCAAAAAGTATGAAAATATGCCTTATTTCCACGATTTAAGAGTCGTGAGTCCCCTTAAGCCTTTACAAGAATTTAAGTATTCATTTAAAATTGATACTTGGATACGATTTCCAAGACGTTTCTTTTCTTTCCTTTATTTATTTATTTATTTATTTTTATTTTTATTTATTTTTTTATTTTTTTATTTATTTATTATTTTTTTTTGGGGGGGAGGGTTGTTTTTGCAAAGGACCTGCAAATCTTTACAGTTAGCCGCTGAATTAATATATTTCTAATTTAAAATAATTTTTCCTATTACTAACGTCAGTACGTCCTGGTAATATGCGCTACGATCTTATACAAATGTGTTCACCCACAGCTGTATTATATTTGTTACATAATACATCATAGAAATTAAGGTAATCTGAAATTAAACTGAGATTCCTTAATTATACACATATTTGCGTGATATACCCATAAAAGTTTTAAAACACGATATATATTATTTCCAAATCTTTAATATACATTCGAAACTTTCATAAAAATACATTTAGATCAGGGGTGTCAAACCTTTTAGCTTGCCCGGACCGCACTAATGGCGGAGGAATAGCCTTGGGTCACATATAAAATAGTAGCTGAATATCCGTGCTTCGTTACGGAGTACATTCAAATTAAATACAACAGTCAATGTATGCAATAAATGTCAATATATATATATATATATATATATATATATATAGAAAAATTGTAACTGATATTTTTATAGACAACATAACGCAGAAGAAAATATAAAAATTAAATACAACGGTCAATGTATGCAATTTGTATGTTTAATATCCATAAAACATACTAATTTGAATTAAATTCTTAAAACACTTCCAACTCATTTAGTCTAGTGGTTAAATTTTATCTTTTACCGTATTTTATTTGTTTGTCAATTTATTTCGTTGTTAAGCACGTGACGCAAAATTAATTTAAAGTATCACAAAAAGAAAAGAAACCACGTGATCAGCATTTAATAAATTAATCTTTATCTCTATTTTCTGATTTTTGGTGAATTTTTAAAGATTCGAAAAAGATTTCATTTTAAAGGAATTTTTATAATCTCTCTCATGATATAAATTTTTATAACCCTCAAATTATTATTTTAAATGCAAACTTTAAAAAGTTACGAAAACAGCTTAAAAATTTAATTTTAAAAAATTTAAGAATTTTTCCAAAATCTTCCTTAGTGCACCCCTACACTATAAGAAGAATCGCCATGCAAAATTTCGGCCCTTTAGGTCCAGCGGTTTGGTCTGTGCGTTATCTGTCAGTCAGTCACGGGACTGTTTTATATATATAGATATAACATAGTTAATTTATTTTAAAAACTTATTTTTATTATATCCTCTAAAAGTTAGCAGTATAAACTTAAAACTATTTGGATATTTGACCTTGTTTTTATGAAACTAATGCTTCAATGTCTCGATGGAAGCGGTTGTAATTTATCGTGAGTCCTTAAGGTTTCTCATAAGAAATTTTCGATCTAATTTTACTCTTCGAGCCTATCCTCTTTGGAACTAGTTGTTCACGGATAAAGCTAGTGCGAAAAAGCAATGACGTAAATAGGGGATCACTGCAAAGGGAGAGAAATTTTTCTTTGAGAGGATAGATCTTATAAAGTTTACTACCTTGTGTGGTCGCATGCGGGCCTCGGGTTGGACACGCCTGATTTAGATATTTGTTGTATTATTATATCCAAAGGGAATGGTGTTTGAAACTAGAGTTTGATAAGTTTCATTTCTGAAAATTCAAGTGTTTTCATTGTTTTTGCTATTGTAATGAAGCATTTTGAACCGAGTTCCACTTTTTTGTTTCAGGGGCTTATATTTCTGTCAATAACCCATTTACTGTAGATGAGAGTAATGATTTACCTGCTGCCTGCAATAATGAAAAGCACAATCTTCCTATTACCAGTATTAAAAACAGCTGCAAATCCGATCTCGATCTCCCTGAAGCAGTTCTCTCTCTAGAAGGCAAACAAACTAGTCTATCCCCTTCTCTACCACTGAAGCTACCTCCAGGTCGATCGAGCTCTCTGGAGGACATCAGGAGTGGCAATCAAGGAGAAAGAGACAAGAAGAACAGACGACGAAGACGGACAACCCTTCCGAAACGAAGGTTTTCGGATCTTCATTTGCACTTGCTACTGTGCCCGACAAGATCGTCATTTTGTGGAAACGGTAGTAGCAGTGACGATACGCCTTTGACAGCAACAACCCACAGAGCCCACAGGTCGCTTCCGGAATCCCCAAGTGAACTGGATGAGGTGTCTTCTTTCTGCTTTGATTTTCTAGAGAAGAACTCAAAGGATAAGGTTTGTAATGTTTTTGTTTCTTTTAATTTTAATGTTCAATAAAGAAAAAAGTGACAAAGAGAAAATACAGTCGAACCTCCATATGAGGCGTTGAAAGGCAAAGTGGTGTAAGTCACATTTTCAACTTTTTTCATTTGAGGACAAATATGTAATCTCCAAGTTCAATTTATAGTGGAATTGTAAATAGTTATTATTTGCAGTATTGTAATAATTGTTATGAATTATAATTTGTTCAATTTATGGTGGAATTTTTTGTAGTTTTTGCAGTTAAACTCTTTTGACTTACACCACTTTGCCTTTCAACGCCTCATATATCGAAGTAGCAAAATGCCGGAAAAAATTCGATATATAGAAATTTCGATACATAGAATTGATCTTAAAACTCACGGCGCAACAGTCCGATGTGGACCAGGGCCGGCGGTACCCATCTCCGCTTTCTTAACCGTGGGCTTGGGGTGCCATACAGCATATGTCTCAGTCAGGTGGTCAACCTGACGTGGGACCCCCAGAGTTTAGTTCCCAAGCATGCTTGGTCCTCATTTTATCGACCCACTGAAGGGATGAAAGGCTGAGTCGACCTTGCGCAGTCACAGGGTTGAACCCTGGACCTGTGGGATGGCAGCTTGACGCTTTTAACCACTATGCCACCGGGCTTCAGAATTGATCTTAGTTTTATCATAATTCTCCTAAAACATTAAAATTAAAGCTAATTTTCGTATACGAAACTACATTTCTAATTTATATGCGAACCACATTAAATGAAAGTTAATAACTAAAAAATGAATTAATATGAAAGATTGAGTACTATATACCTTTAAAAAAAAACAATCCAGACAGTGGTTACAGTGATCACAGTTACTTCCTTTAAAAAAAAAACTCCGAATATCTTGCTGAACAGCCAGTTTTGCGGAAAGTTCATCAAAGAAATGCTCGCAATTATTCAGTCCACTAAAACTTTATGAGGGACATTTTCCGCGAACTGAAGTCCACGAAGTATTGTTTCAAACGCCAAAAAAATTGGGAGATTTTATTCTAAAGTGGAATAAAATCTCCCAATATGTCGTGAAAAAAAATTTCGATATATAGAGATTTTTTCGATGTATAGAAACAGTTTTTCTATGTAATGAACATGGAGATTTGCTAAGAGTTCGATATGTAGAAAATTTCGATATGGGGAAGTTCGATATATGAAGGTTCGACTGTATTACAACTGCTACTTATTTAGCCCAATGGTGGTAATCATTTTTTGTTAAAATGTTTTGAACTTTATTGAAAAATATCTGCTGCTTTTGGTTGTTTTGAAGTTTCATTTCTACCCCCTCACTTAAAATAATGAAGAGACTAGCTCATGTGAAAGTACATGAGTTTTTATTTATCTGCTGTTCTAGAGAAATGTTCCTTCGAAAACCGGGCTTCAGAAAATGTATCATAAAAGCCCCCCTAAAATTTTCTTTTTGTTTGAAACGAATATTTTTTACTTCTTACAGTTCCTTCAATGCATATTCTTTGTGTTAAAGGAATACAATCTCTGTTCTTGATGAATGGCTCGAATCGCTTAGATTGGGAATATCTGTTTTGTGTTGGAATTCTAAATAAAAAAACTTTGAAAAGAACTTTTACGGAAATCCCCAAATAGCTAGCAATTATGCATTTGGTGATCAATATATGGTTTTACAGCTAATCTGACTACCAGAAGTCTTGATCTCGTAAATTTTTATTAAACACTACTTAAAATGCTTTTAAGGCAAGGTTACGTCATTGCTTAATAACCCTTTTATCCCTGTTGAAACTGCTTGTATTCCAAGCAAGCAATTAAGTTTCTTTCATCCGGAAAGTTTAATCTTCCCCTTTTCGACTACATGAAAACTTTGCCTCTTAGAAGAAAGTCTTCCGAGCTTGCTCAAGCTTATGATTCTGATAATTGCTGGATCTGATGGCTTCCCGCTGTTTGGCTTGAACACCACCTAGTGTGGGTTCCCTCTGGTGTGCTGTGATGAGTTCTGCTAAAGCCGAAACGGCACTAAACCCTTTGTCACTCCCCTCCCCATGATATTCAGCTCGTGATTGCTGTTCTCACTGTAGGAGATAAAAAGGCACGAAGAAGTCGAACTAGGCGAAGCATAATTGATTTCACTTTCAAGTTTTCATGTAAATTACGTACATTTGTACGTGATTTTCACTTTTCGAAAGATCTGAATTGAATATGTGCGTTTGGTCATCATAAATTGCCTCCCTGAGAAGGTTATGCTTGAGATATTTTGTTTGTGACAAACGTTTTCTCACTGTTGGAGACCAAATATTTCCTCAACTAGCAACAGGTAGTGCATATAGTGCATTTTTAATGAATGTTTTCGCGTGTAAATTATGCTTATGCTTTTCAGCCTTTAAGTAAATTTCACCCTAAATGTCAGCGTACCTGATGCAACTTATAATTTCACTTAACAGTTTAAAGACTCCGTCTTTAAAATTTACATGTCAATGCGAAGTTGGGATCAGTTTTAACTGAAAGTCTAATTTTCTGTCCTATTCGCTTTCAATGCACTTGAAGTACATAAATATTGCTTTCTTGTCTGATTTTCTAATGCTTGACCTTAGCCTTAGCCTCAAGTTAAGATCCATTGGTGCCCATAAATTCAATTCATCACTTCTCAAGGACTCGGGACAACCAAAACTTTCGCAGCATTAATATTTATGTATCCCTCACTTTCCGTTACCACGTACCTATCAAAGCTTGTTTGGCTCTCAAAATGCGTCACAGTAACGTAATTTTGGTGCCGCAAACGAGTTTGTGATAACAGATGTTGAAAAGAATTCACACAGTACCACATTTAAGAAGCACGGGCTAAAAGTTAAAATGTTTAACTTTTAGCCCGTGCAGAATTAAATACCTGAGAAATATATTATGTGCTTTGAGTTTGAATAAATTCTTACCAGGAAACGTTTATCGAACCACGAGGTCTTCGTGAAAGGGAATGAAAAAGTAAAAATCCGGATATAGGGCATTCATGTTCCACACCGCATCCACAGGAATTTAGAGGTGCTTAATTACTAGAGTCTGATATAATGTCTGGTTTAAATTCGATAATTAATGAAATAATAAGACATCCCCTATGGAATTTCTTTTTCCAGTGAGGCAGGTACTCTTCCTGAGGACATTTGCCCTATACACAGTGATTTGGTTGGTTACTTTATTATAGGAGTACTGTATAAATGGACCAACTTCATCGGATAACCGATCTTTTTCAAAAGGGGGAAAGAAAGTGTATATGACTCTATGCGGGAAAAGATCGTAAGCATGCAATGTAATGGTGAACAAGCCTGACCATCTTGTAATAAGTAAAGTTTTCATGCATTTGAGAAGGGTCTTAAGGGGATGGTGGACCTTTCAAAATGATTTTTGAAATTTTTACCACAGAGATATGAAATTTTGTATATATATTCATTAAAGTATAAAAATATTAAACACCTTATAAAATTTTATAAATATTTAAAAACATTTATTTTATAATTAAAAAAATTAAATTAAATTACCCTTCTTTAAAATGCTCCTTGCGACTCAATTTTAAACTTTTCCCCTTAATTTTGCATTTATATTGCTTATAAATACTTTCTGAACAAAGTTATGTATTTTTTTGTACTTTCGTCGAATAGTTAATTTTTAGAAAATATTTTTATGCTTGTACTCTGAATTTTCGCGAAATTTTTTTACTTTTCTACACTAAAGTTAAACTTTTATAACCTAAATGACCTCGAATCCTAAAATGGATACATAACTTTATTTTGATGTATTACAGGAATCTTTATTATAAATTTCATAAAATTTCGTCAAAAATTATGACGCGAGGAGCATTTTAAAGACTTGCAAATCTGGAAATTTCTCATTTTTAGAAAAAGTCATTTAAAAGATAATTTTTTATCTACCTTTAATACTTACTACTCTAAAGCCACCAATTTTTCATTTTTCTTTTCACTACACATTTTAAATGCATTTCATTCCAATATTTACATGTTTTTTAAAATATTAATACACCCCCCAAAAAAATTCCAATTTTTGCTCGATTTTTGGTAATTTGAAAGTCCACCATCCCCTTAAGGAGATTTAAGTCCTGAAATAAGAAGTTATTTTAAGACAGCACTGAGAAATATGTAAAACAATATAGCAGAAATCATGGATAGCTGATAGTACGTATATAATGTGTTTAAAATTCTCCCGTTTCAATTATTCACAATTTAGTTCAGGAAATATCTAAAATAACTGTATCTACGTTGGATACAACGTATTTTCGTTCCTATAGAGGGAATTTTTATTGCCTCAATTTGTAAATGATGATTTCAAAGTATTCTTAAAATAACTTACTATGCCTTAATGCTTCTGTAGGTCCCGGTCTAATAAGTCCTTGTAAAACCAAAAAAAAAAAAAAATCCCCATAGCGCTCGCAGTCAACCAACCTTGCCATAATATTCATAAGTTATTGCTATACATTTGAAAATTACTCGCAAGTAAACAATAGGCAAATCGTGGAGCAAAATAATAAAACGTATGGTGATAATTTTAAAAATACTGGCCACAAATTCCATCGACGAATATCGTCGATAGTTGTGTTAGTACCATTAATAAGAATTACTATATTTCAATACACGGTGCTTGCCATCATCAGTGATTCGGCTGGATAAGGCTCAAATTTATAGGTGATGTGGGATTAACGTGATGGTTAGGTGTGCTGTGTACTGAGGCTATTGCTAAAGATCATTTGTGGGTCATTTATAAAGAGAGCTTTTGAGTGACGTCTCCTACCTTCATGGAACAAAGGAGAATTACAAGCCCATTGCCTTAGAACGAATAGCGTAAATTTCCTCCTGTTGAGTTCCAAGAACTGACAAACGCCCTTCCCTGAAGAATACAAGCTGTACTAAATGCACTCTACGATTCCCATCCATATTGGAAAAAACTGCTTACTCTTCCTTTTCGTTTCTTTTTTTTTAAACCTTGTCCATCACTTAATCCTGTGTTTGAACAGTTAAATCTGAAAACTGCTTTTATTTTTGCGCATGCTATTTCAATTCTGCCGTACAACGGAAGATCTGACTTTGGTGGTCATATGTTCATAATTGTAGATCATTTACGAGGGTCATTTTTAAAGTAAGAATCGTTTTGTAATGGAGTAAGAGAAACTTTAGTTATGAACGTAAATTGTATCACAAACTAAAATATGAGCATTTTTTCACTTTTCAACATAGTCACCATTAACATTTAAACATTTGTCAAGTCGTGTCACCAGCTATTGCATCCCATCATCAAAGAACTCTGCCGCCGGACCATTAAATCAGTTAGTAACAGTTTCTTTCTACATGTCATCATTTTCCAAGCTCTTTCCACCAAGGAATTCCTTAAGTTTTGGAAACAGATGAAAGTCTGATGGTGCTAAGTCAGGGCTGTATGGTGGATGATCCAGTAATTCTCAATGAAAATTGTTCCCATTGAAAATTGTCAAAATCGACGGCGCGGACTGCTCTCTAGCGCTGTCGTTCTGCTTCACGACAAAGCTCGGCCTCACGTTGCGGCAAGAACAAAGACGCAACTGGACAATTTTCATTGAGAATTACTGGATCATCCACCATACAGCCCTGACTTAGCACCATCAGACTTTCATCTGTTTCCAAAACTTAAGGAATTTCTTAGTGGAAAGCGCTTGGAAAATGATGACATGTAGAAAGAAACTGTTACTAACTGATTTAATGGTCCGGCGGCAGAGTTCTTTGATGATGGGATGCAATAGCTGGTGACACGACTTGACAAATGTTTAAATGTTAATGGTGACTATGTTGAAAAGTGAAAAAATGTTCATATTTTAGTTTGTGATACAATTTACGTTCATAACTAAAGTTTCTTTTACTCCATTACAAACGGTTCTTACTTAAAAAATGACCCTTGTATATTCTTTTTTGCCCGACGTATTTTTTCAATACTGATCTACCCATTTTACGGAGCTGTTCCATTATTAAAAGCTATCATGCAAAATCTGTAAATTGTCTGTATTTATACTTCAAGTTTGTTTAACTGGAAGTTTGTCTAACTGGAAGTTTTTGTAGGTATAACTAAATTTAATTTTCAAAGTGGAATTAATTCTCTTGTAGAATGTTTGCTTTACAATCATCTCATAAGAATATGATACTGAAATTCCAAAGAGCAGCATTTACTGAGTTTTTTTCTGAGAAAAATATATTATCCCCCACAACATTTCACTCAATTTAAAAAATCTAAGCAAGTGACAACTATGAAATGAATTCTGACTTTTATTCTCGGTCGCTGCACAAAGTGCGTCAAGTTTAAAGTCTATAAATCACATTGTGATATAAAAAAAGAAAATTTTATTTTTCAGTTAATATTCTAACAAAATATTTTTAAAAAAAGGTGTACAATATTTTATATTAAAAAAAGATAAAAATTAAGTATGAAACATGCTTAAATAAGTATCGTACTGAGTCCACAAAACTTAGCAAAAAAGTTAGAGTAAGATTAGCATGTAGCATTACACTCTAATTACACTCTAATTGTGTTAAAAGAACTAATTCTTTCTTTTAACACATTTAACACATTAATGAATCTTTAATGAATACTTTTAATGATTATTTTCATTTATTTCTTCAGGTTTTGTCCTCTTCGAGGTCAGTATTTTATATACCTGTTGACGGAGATGCTCAAAAATCGGATGTCAAAGACTTGAGTGTCTCCGAAGGCAATCCGACCGCTGAAAGACCCGCACGTACTTCGGTGGTGTCGCCATCTATCGAAGACGATGGGGATCAATCCTTACGAAAAGAAGAACCAGTTGATGTCTCCGACATGGACGGTAATCTATCCCCGGAGCAATACGATACAGACGAAGATAATTTGGAAAATGATTATGAAAATTTGGATCCGATTTATGAGGAGCTCTCGGAAGTTTCAAATTCATCCAAACGTATGTAGAGGTTTAACACTTCGTTTTGTTTTATGAATGTTGACATAGACAGGAAATAAGAAAATGTTCGTATATAAACCACTATTTTCTTATTTCTTCGCCATACTAAACAAGAAATTTCTGTGTTTGCAGTGTAAAGAGTGTCTCGTCCAAAACCATAGTTTTGAGAAGAATGGGATTGAAAAAAAAAAACGGCTTTTGTAAAGTCTGATTTTTTTTTAAGTTTAATTTTTTATTTTTTTCTGTAAAGTAAATTTTTCCATTTTTATTTTTGTGGAGTAAAAGAGTTAAGTCCTTGATTGGGACATAATCCCTTTAACACTAACATGTTTGTGTTTTGTTTCGCATATCCCAAATTTTCCCTGATGAATAAAAATATTTAGGAGTGGAATTGGATTTCTGTACCCTGCAGTAGCCCTTAATTTTTCAAACATGTCTGGTTTAATAACTCATTTTAGCCCATTTTGGACTTAACACCCTTTGCAGAGCCTGACTAAGGGAGGGGCATACGGGGCAGTTGCCCCGGGCCCCCAAATCGAATAGAAAATTTAGTATTAAGTATTAAGTTCTTCATTACTGAAGTAGTGTTGCAGAGTGGGGCCCCAAAGAAGTTTTTGCCCCGGGCCCCAATTAGGCTAAGTCGGGCCCTGACCCTTTGTACAGCAAACACAGATCTATGAATCCACTAAACTATATTATATATATATATATATATATATATATATATATATATATATATATATATATATATATATATATATATACACACACACATACAGTCGGACCTCTATATAACAAACCTCTATTTTGCGAACTTTTCCTTGGAACCGAAAACGTTTTGCGAATTTCTTCGTAAAATAATCTCCAAATAGCGAAGTGCATTCTCAATATAACGAACTTTTTCTTGTGATCCAATATTTTTTTCTCCATATTTCTCAAAATATTTCTGAACATTTCAAACTAATTCTTTCTTTTAACACATTTAACACATTAATTTTTTTCCAACACATTCCGACGCGGGTTACAGTTTGAAGAAAATACGCCTGAAGGGGTTTTTGGTGCATTGCAAAGATGCGAGACGTATTATGAGAGAAAACACTTTTTCAAACAAAAAAACTCCGACAAAATAAACAAACTTAATCAGTAATTAAATTTAAGGACGCACGTGGTAATGTAAGCTTAAAATTACTTGTTATAATAAATGCGATAATGTCATTAAAATTCATTAATTTTAATATAATTTTTTTTATTGAAAATACAGTGTTTTCCCGGACAATGTTTTATTCTTCTTTTCCTTGAAAATTTCTGTTTGATGGGTAAGATATATAAAACAAATAGACATTAATTTACAAAATAAAGGTGTGATTAATTACTTTCATTAATAATATTTAGAATTTATGAATTTAAAATCTGTCTTATGTAGTTTAATGTATTTTAAAAGGTAAACCTCTATTTAACGAATTTTCCACATAAAATATTTTTCAGGATTTAGCGACTTCGTTAAATAGAGGTCCGACTGTATATATATATATATATATGTATAAATTACACTCAATCGAAATAAATATCAGTGGATAAGAGGAGATAGCTTATTATCTACTTCAATAATTTTCTCCCTTTAATTTTTCCTCTCGTCTCAACTGAAACTTATTTCAGTTGCGAATTATGGAAACCAACTTGATTTTTAAAAAAAAAATTAAGCAAAGGCTATTTATTTTTATGTGGAATGCACAATAATGAGATTACCATAGGTACCTCCGACGTTAATTTTGTCTAAAAATGATTTATCTCTTTTAATTCTTAGCAATAAATCATGATTTGTGGGAGGGCGTTTTTAAGGATAGGCAATGACGAGAGAATTTATACACACAAATGAGGCGTTAGTTCTTTTTTTATTTATTTATTTATTTTTGATATCGTTTCTCTTTCAATGTTGCCAATTTTTATTATAATTAAAGTTACAGAAGGGCGGTCACATAGGTGATAATACGAGAATTCAGTTGTGAGGTTTAATAGCATTAGAGCACGCAGAAAATGGGGAGAGTGTTCTTAGAGCCTTTTTATAAAAGAGGACTATCTTTTCAGAATACAGCCGAACCCCGTTATAACGAAATTCAAGGGTACCAAAGGTTTTGTTCGCTTTATCCGGTGGTTTGCTATATCCGAACCGTTAAGAAAAATGTTAAGTTCAGAAAATGTATAACTCATTAGTTGCAATGTGTATTCAATAATGAAGTATTAAAAAAATAAAATCTATTAAAAATTATCATTAATGAATTTAATGGACTAAAATCGATTACATTAAACTGACACAATACTAATTACGTGCAATAGGAAAATGGCGAGACCGAAATTTTCGTTCTTTATATCCATGAGTTCGTTATATACCGGGTTCGCTATAACAGGGTTCGGCTGTAATGGAAATGAAAGCGAGTGCTTCGCAAATCAGTTACCAGGAGGATTATAAAATTTAGCTAGCTGAGAAGTAAGAAAAAAAACTGTATGAACGTGAAAATTAATTTGTATTGGTGACGAGATCATTGTCTAATGTTAGCGATGATTACTTTGTGGTGGTGTGTTGTTAGAATGGAGACTTTTTTAGCAGTGGTATAGATGTTACTAATTAGCCAGATTACAGTTTAGAGGCGATCGAAGTTGAGAAACCAGGCAGTAGTTTAGTAATGGATTTTACAGATGAAATTACCGCATGTATTTCAAAAGAAAGTATATTTCATTATACAATTCCAATGTCAAATACTGATCAAGGAAAATAAAGGTTTAAATTTTAATAGGAGTATACCATACGTCCCAAACTTCCCACTTCCTTGCTGAGAACTTGAATGTTTATTATTACTATTAATGAAGTTATACCTCTACGATTAGGAATTATGCGTCATAGCAAAAAAAATTTATTTATTAACGATTTTTTTTAATCTCCTTCATCTATACTTACTGAACAACGTTTTTTTTTAATGATTCCTAAACCTGCTTTGTCGCAGAATCATTATATATTTTTTCGAGAAATCCATGCCTATATTTTTCGAACAACCCATTATTTTATTTTGCAGAATTTTACTAAACGACTCTTCATTTCTCACGAACTCCAGTAATGATCATTTTTATCACCTTTATATATTTTTGCTTTTTATATATCACATTTTTATCACCTCTGCACGTCATTCTCATCACTCTTTTTTAAAAAAATTTCACCATTGCACGTCCTTTTTTACTGAAAAGGTGTTGGTTCTAAATCTCTAATTTCCGTTGTTGGTTCGAGCCGGACGCTTTTATATATGTACTCTTTTATTCGGCTCTACTCTTGTGTTTGGCGCTTAATGTCCTATTTTGAACCTTGCTCCATTAAACTTCAACCAACTAACCACGAACTCCAGGGTTTTTTTTCCTGAAACATCAAAATTCTGCTGAATCCTCTTTGAGAAACACTGCTGTCTTTTTTTCTTAGTCTAACAGCAGTGATAGAAATAGGGAAAGACATAATTTAAAAAGGATGGGGCTAGAACTTGAATATAAATTTTTAGGCTAGATGAACATAAGAACAACTAAAAAAAAATGCTCGTGTTGTCAAAACTGTATGATGTTTATTAGTGAAGAGTGTGAGCGTTATCGTTGCTATAGCTGTTAAATGCACCTGTCAAATTGTCAGGAGATCCTGGTTTGATTCCCGGGCCATGTCTTTAAATGCGTCGAAAATGGTGAGGTAATGAACACTATATAAGTTATTTCTAAAATGGCGCAAAAAAATTTTGCAATCCACTATTGTGTGTTATGCACATAAAGGCCTGTTTCTGAAATCTTTCAAAAAGTTTCAATACTTTTTATAAGAACATTTCAACAAATAGAACATGGTTCAAAATACAGTCCCAAACTGTGTTCTCTGATGGACATTTTTTTAGATTAAAATCCATTTTTTTGTTCAAATATTCATTTCGATTTTCTTTCCTTTGATATACTTGTATTTGCGTGGTAAAGCTAAATGTGATGCATGCACACCACATTTTAAAGAGCAGTGAAGTCCGCTAATACAGCACAGAAAAATTCATTGGAGTTAATTTTTAAATGCTGCAACAGACATGAAACTATAATTTGTGAGAAAATAATTTGTAAAAAATGTTTGTGGTGGTAATATTTACAAAATACTCTTCTAGAGAAAGAGTATTTTGTACTGGATACGGTTTCATAGCACGAGGGCAATTGCTTAGCCACTGCACTACTAAATGGACTTTATACGGAACAAATTTAGCGAGTACCTTTAATGCCATCCGATACAACTGTCATAAACCCTCGGCAAAATAGTGGATAATACTAGTTTAACGCACCCGTTCTACGCATAGACAAAAGAATATTGATTAAATGAAGCCCTATATGACGAGAAATTATCAGCTTCACTTATAGTTAGGGGTACGTAAATTTCGCCTTTATTCGCATATATATATATATATATATATATATATATATATATATATATATATATATATATATATATATATAAAAGAATGAGATGAAAGAGAAAACCAGTAATAGCTCTAAAGCTACTTTCAGCCAGGAACAAACAACATGAAAAGAAAAGTATGAATAAGGTTTTTGACAGCATTTCTTCATCAGCGGTGTCAATACTGTCTAAAAACCAATGGATTGTTTCCGATGAGTATGATCTATAAAATAAACACACTCAGACACCGTACAATCCATTATTAACAGAAGAATTGATTAATAAATGAATTAAGTTTGATTAAAAGTACTTAACCAAAGAAGACCAAGCCTGGCGCTAGTCAGTGGAAGTTAAGAACTTGTAACCGCAAGACGACTGACGTCACAAAACTTGCAACCATTGAGGTAGTGGATTCTCAGTTACAGACTTACTTAGGTTACCGTATTTTAGGACTATTATTCCCTTAATTATTTAGTTTTTTATTATTATTACTACTAAGAGTTAATTTTATTATTTTATTTTTACTTATGATTTTTATTTTTATTTTTAGTAGTTATTTTTTCTATTTTAACCTATTGTTATGTTTAACATATTAATGCAACAGAACAAACTATTCATTAAAACAAAAACAACCAATTATGTTTTTGGATAGACTTACTGGGTAATTATTCCGTGTTAGCACAGCTTTCAAGTTTATATATATATATATATATATATATATATATATATATATATATATATATATATATATATATATATATATAAAATTAATGCGAAATTTTTAATATATAAATTCAAAAAATTTCATTAATTTTTTTAAAAAATCACACTTTTACTTACTTGGTAAGTATCAAAATTCTCAGTTAAAAGCTAACATTGTAGTAGTCTCCACATTCTGTTCCTTAAGTCTTAAGTAGTAAGTAAATTTCGAAAGTGAGATCTCTCAGATAAAGACCGTGGATGGTCTTAGATAAGCAATTATGTTAATAAATTGTTACTCTTATTACCTAATTTCGCTTAAAAAGCCGTTTATCCCCGAGTTTTCGCCGAAAAGTAGTAAAAAAAATTTTCGCATTTATTCGCTCATATCGGTAAATTTCGCATTTATTCGCATCTATTTAGTAAATACGAAAATTACGTATCCCTACTTATAGTACATCAATGGCCGTGAAAAATCTTATTCTGTTATGAAAAACAGTAGATGTTAAAATTAGAGAGATTGTATGGAGAAAATCTACGTTGTTGGGCTAATGTTATCTGACCTTAACTTTTTATTTGAAGATTAACCTATTTAATGCACCTTTTAACTTGAATTGTTTAAAACATCAACATTTCATAATTTTATCTTGTATTTATTTGAATTAAATGTTTTCCCTCAGTTGAATATAGGTCAAAGGTCCCATTGTAGATTTAAATTCAATTTCTTTCTCAAATGCGACAAGAAACGATTTTATTCCAAGCATTCATTTGTGAAAGCAGAATTGATCTACATTTAATTATACTTTTATCGGGAATTAATATTTTTCAATAAAGATAGAATACATATAATAAAGTGTAAGTAAGTAATTTAGCATCTCTATTGAACTTTAACGAAATATCTTCATTGTAATACCAAGTAAGTTTGCATAGATTAAATAAATTTTTTTTATTTATTTTAATGTCTTTAACCTTTAAAAAGGAATGTAGTTGTGTAAGTGTGTTTCATGAAACTTTGGTGTTTTTTATCATTATTACATATATTCGGAACTTTGGAAATTCCCAATTTATCATGCCAAACTAATCTTTCGAATGACTCAAAATGCTGTTTAAAATTGCCGTTTATCTCCGAGACGTACGTAAAATTTCAGTCTATGCGCAATATGCGTCTAAATATGCGTAAAAATTCAGTCTCTAGGACAGATGCACACAGTGCTCGTTTCATTTTCTCTGAAACCGGTAAAATTTACCTTTAAAAATGTAGCTAAAGTTTTGTCATTAACTTTGATTCCCCCCTTTTTCTTATTAGCTTGTTATTCAACGAAGTGATCGTAAGGAAGAAAGATAACTGAAATGTATCCTTGTTTTAAAAAAATCAGAAGATTTCGTGATTTGTAAGTCAAGTTGATGAGTATAATTATCCTTAGTTTAAACAGGAAAACCAACGTAAACAAAGCACAAATAACAATAAGATGCAATTATTTTGCATACGGCCGTTTCGAAGCTACAAAGGAGCTTCTTCATCAGTGCAACGAACTTAGTGGCAGCTCAAAAAGCCGAAGACTAAGCTTAGTCTTCGGCCGTATGCAAAATAATTGCATCGTATTGTTATTTGTGCTTTATTTACGTTGGTTTTCCTGTTTATTCCTCGAGCACAAAGGTTGTATCTTTTCTATCCTTAGTTTAATTTGTGAGGATTTTTCTTCATTAGTTCTAATTTAACCCTCGTTTTTACAAAAGTATAATTATTATTCTAATGCAAACAGACAGACGTACATCAGTATCTTAAAGTTTTAGAATAACTTTTTCCTATTTACCGATTGGTTAGTTCTAAAATGGATCGTTATGTTTAATGAGTGTAAATAGGAAAATAGAATGCAGGTCTAATAATCCTACAACTAACAGATGTTGGCATTTAAACCCAGAGCATTTGTGTAAAAGTTCAGAGTTTTCAACATTTAATGAGTTCTCTTCAAAAGCTCGCATGATTATTGAATGATATTATAATAGCTATGAATATTTTCATCCTCAGGTTTGCTGTCGACCGACTGCGAACCGAAGTCTTTCTTCGAAGGGGCGTCTAAGACTGACATATTGAGCTATTTAGCCGATGCGAAGGAGCGGGGTTTGTCGACGGAAGGGCTGTCTGAAGACGAGAAAGTCATCATTGAGGAAGACGATGAGGAGGAGAAGGTGCTAAGTGACGAAGATCCTGGTGAAAAGGTAATTGGATTGGTCTGTTTAGTTTATCCAGTGGAGAAAGATCATGTTAATTCACTACTTTTCCCAAGTTTCCTGACTATAGGGGACAAACTAGGGTATCAGAAGTAAAGTTTAAAGCAGATTAAGTTTAGATTAAGATGTACTTAACTTTTTAGATTAAGTACAGCAAACCCTGTAATCACTGACGATCTCGGGTGTAAAGAATTTCTTTAAAGCAATTTTTTTTCTTTATAAATGTATATTTATTACCTCAACGTTTTTGGTGACAGCCAAGAAATCTGTGTAAAATTTTAAACTAAGAATCAATAACAAATCGAAGATTTGTTATCACTCTCGTTGAGCGGGAAACTTAAGATGATGGGGGCCTAATATCAAGCTAACACACTGAAGTTATTCATCATTCCAAGCTGAAGAATCTCAATATTGAATGTTACCTTTTTTTAGCTAAAAAATTCTCACCCAACTCACTAACTGTCAATCGCTACTTCTAACTCCCGCTAACTGAATTAAATTTTCTTCGCTGAATCCCCTGGTGTAGACGACTGTAGATTTTATTCTGAGTACAGGCTGATTTTTTTCGAGTCAAATCTCTCCACCTTGCTTTAGGTAAAAAAAGAACTTCTCGATTAGCTCCATTCCGTCATTTAGTAGTTTGGTCGTTTGATTGCGTTATATTCCCTAATTAGCTTACTCATGACTGCTTCTTCATTTGTCGCATCAGGATGGAAGGGGGGGGGGACTGTACAAAATTTTTCAATGTGGGGGAATTGTGCCGAGATATGGGGATGAGAAATCGAACATAAAGAAAATTAGTTAGAAACATAAAAAAGTGGTACTTTACAGTGACTTTTCACATTTTTATTACAAAAAATCTAGAATGACAAGGTACAAAGCTATCCGATTTTAAAGAAGCGCACTCTTTTTAACCTGGGTTTCTACATCAGCACTTTCGATATTCCTGTTTTACCCACTCCCTCTCCTGTGGCGCTGAAGGAAAGCTAGGTCACAGACATGCGGTACCAGTGTCTATAGGTTCGAGTCCCGTTGTTGACATGGGTGCTTGTAGTTGTTCGGGATCGAATTTAATCTCTAGGTCCCGGTCGAATTAGCCTTCATGTAGCAGATGGAATCCGCGGCGCTCTCAATCAATCAATCAAGCAACCAACTTCCTTCTGTAGCCCCCCCCCCCCCCATGAGCACGCAGAAGTGCCGGAACATGACATTGCACGGTCTCGGCTAATGTCTGAAGGTATCCTGGAGGCAATTCACACTATGAATCCTGAAGGGAAGTCCACAAACCCACAGGAGTGCGAGGGGGTGGAGATCTCTTCTGAACAGCACGTTGCAAGGTATCTCAGATATGCTCAATAATGTTAATGTCTGGGGACTTAGGTGGACAAGGGAAGTATCTAAAGATAGAAGAGTGATCCTAGAACCACTCGGTAGCAACTCTCGACGTGGGGGATGTCGCATTGACCTGCTGGAACTGTCCAAGTCCGTCGAAATGCACAATGGACATGAATGGGTGTGGATGATCGGACAAGATACTTATGTACCCGTCACCTGTCAGCGTCGTCTCTAGACTTATCAGGGGTCCCTTATCATGCCAACTGCACACGCCCCATACCATCACAGAGGCTACTCCAGCTTAAACAGTCCCCAGTTGACATGTATGGTGCATGGATTCATGAGGTAGTCTCCATACCCGTCCGCGTCCATCCGCCCGATACAATCGGAAACGAGACTCGTCAGACCAGGAAACGTGTTTCCAGTCATCAACAGTCTATGGAGGTGTTGGAGGTCCCAGACAAGGCGTAAAGCTTTGTGCCGTGGAGTCAACAACGGTACACGAATGCACCTGAAGCTCCGAAAACACATATCAATGACGGCCCGTTGAACAGTTCGCATACTGACACTTGTTGATGCCCCAGCATAGAAATCCGAAGCAATTTGAGGAAGTGTTGCCCGTCTATCTCGGCCTATACTTAAAGTATATACTTTAAATAAAATAAAAGTATATAAAAGTCAATAAAAGTATATACAATATTACTTTTAACCAGAAAAAAATGGTTTTACAACAAAATGTAGTCTTAAGTACATGAATTATATTTTCCTGTTTAGCCATATTCAATGGAATAATACCAAATGGCCTCTTATAAAACCTGTAAAGCCACTAACATAGTAAAATCAGGAATTATAAGTATTATAAGATACATACACAGCATATATAAAAATGGTAATGTGTGTACTATGTAGTTTCATAAACTAGAATCCTAAAGACAACAAGGGTGAAAGTATGTGGTAGTGATGACGGAGTGGTTGACTGAGTCGTTAGAGATTATAGTTGTGAGAGGTAACGGAGATTGGGCTTTAGGAGGAACAGGAAGCGTTCTCAATTCGCATTTCATCGTCGTCTGAATGCATCAAGGCCATCTAGTCATTGACTCATATACCTTTCTTCACTGAAAAGTAAAATATTTTCACTAGTCGTTTTTTTTCGTAAAAGAGAAATCTCTCTTCCGATTTCCTTCGGTTTACGAAAACAGGTTCTGATGTAGTTGTCTAGCAAAATTGAAATGGCCTCAAGCGAATTTTCAGGAAACAGGGGATATCTGTTGTTTGCATTAACTTTTTTCTTGCAGTACTATCTATATGAAATGTTTCCCTTTTCACTGTGGAAAGAGAGAGAGAGAGGAGTAGAGTTGTAATCGGGGCCTATATGGCATGCCACACTTGAGAGGACTTCTAAGAGAAATTTCATAGAGGTGATTGTTCCTCGCAGTTACAAAATTTAAACCTAAGCAAATACGGCTTCCAGTGTTTAATTACCTGTACCAATGAGTCACTGATCCGTAATCATAAGTATATTGTTCTCTTTTTGGAAATGACTTGATTCTCATAGGATAGGCTCTCTCCATGACCTGAATCCTTTAAGATATTATAGAAGCTATGCCAATTTTAAAAAAAATATTTTTACCAAAAAATTTATGCATAAAATTACATGTTCACAGAAAAGCCATACTTAAAAATACGAGTTTGGTGCATTAATTTTATTTTGAAAAATTGTAAATACATTGCTTCATATTTCACAAATTTGTAAAATTTAAACGTCAGCGAATTTTACAAATTTTCCAACGTCTGTGCCTCAAATAGTGTATTAATATAAGAATTGACACAAATTTTCTCCATAATTTCAAAATGAAGGTCTTGTTTCTAACTTAAACTGAAAATAACTGAACATGTTAGTCAATACTGGGTAGTGAGCAAATTCATTTGACCTTTAACATGTCGGTCAAAACCGTGCGATCTCTCTTTTGCATAAATTGTTTGCCACTATCATTAATATGCCGTCTTAAGAAGTTCACTATTGAGGGAAATTCAGTGTTGACTATCCCTTAACTAAGGGGAAATTTTTCCTACTAAAGTCTGAAATAATGAGTATTTAGTTTTCTAAGATGGGAATTAAAACTAGGAAGAAACTGTTCTTAATAATAAAAAATATTGTGATTTAATTTTATTGTTATTTTTATTTTATAAAATATTTGTGCGAGTTTGACTCCTTTTTCAGTTAGATATTTTTAATATTTTTTCCTTTAGAACCGAGTCATTACAAACAACAGTATTAATCATAAAGAAGTTCTACTAAAAATAGAAGAAGACGCGGAAAAAGATGAAACTTTAGAATCTGAAAACACAGGAGCTGGAGTTTCCAAGGTGAGTGTAGAAAACAAATTAATTTTTATCGTAATGCAAATTAAATTTTAATTATTCCATGTTTACGATAATGTGTAATGAATACGTACGAATAAAGGGAATCATGACGTTGACTGGGTGTATATGCAGCTGAATCTCTATCACTAATATATGACTACTAGCTGAATACCCGTGCTTCGCTACGGAGTACATTCAAATTAAATACAACGGTAAATGTATGCAGTTAATGCCAAAAAAAAATATTTATAATAAATACAACGGTCAATGTATGCAATTAATGCCAAATATATATATATATATATATATATATATATATATATATATATATATATATATATATAATATAAAATATTAACGGATGTTTTATAGACAAAATGATGTAGAAGAAAATATTGAAATTAAATCTAAACTAACATACTGAAGAATATAGTACAGTTTGAGGAACATTTCTTTTACATTATTTTAATATTTTTTTAGATAATGTCCAATCGTCTGCAGCATTAGAAAGGAAAAAAAAAATTTTGTGTCAATTTATTTCGTTGTTATGCACGTGATGCAAAATTAATTTAAAGTATCACAAAAAGAAAAGAAATCACGTGATCAGTATTTAAAAAATTATTTAAAAAAATAATTAATTATATAAAATTATAAAAAATTATTCTAAAAATTATTCTTTAAAAATTCACCAAAAATCAGAAAATGAAGGTAAATATTCGAAAAAGATTTCATTTTAAAGGAATTTTTATGATCTTTCTTGTGATGTAAATTTTATAAACCTCAAATTAATATTTTAAACGCAAACTTTAAAGAATGTTACAAAAACAGCTTAAAATTTAATTTTAAAAAAATCTAAGAAGAATTTTTCAAAAATCTTTCTTAGTGCAACCCTACACCATAAGAAGAATCGCCATGCAAAAATTCAGCCCTTTAGGTCCAGCGGTTTGGTCTGTGCGTTATCTGTCAGTCAGTCAGTTACGGAATTGTTTTATATATATATATATAGATGAATAGTCCGATATATGAGCCGTTCACTTGCCAATTTAATTGAATTCAGTTAGGGCTCTCCTCAGCGCATTGACTGCCGGCCGGTCCTTAAAATATGAAATTATTTTTTTTAAATTGAATTACAATAGAATTGATTTTTGAGTAGTATTCAAAAGTTATACAATGAGAAAAATAAATATAATATAAATAAAATGAGAAAAAAAATATAGCATCGAATCTTTGTTATGGATTTTATTGTTAAAAACTATGTTAAGGATGAAAGCAGAATTGGAATCTTCAGTTTCACAGTTTGAAAAAGCAGGGAAAAATTAACTTTCTTAAAAGTTTTCTACAATTTTCCGATTTTAACTTAACTTCTTTTAACATTTTAATTTATTTCAAGTTAAGTTGGGGGGCGGCACGTTCCCCCCCCCCCCCGACGCTACGCATATGCCTATAGGTACATTTGTTTGACAGATATATGTGCAGTTTTCTTGACTGCGTGTCAGAAATAGAGAAGCTAATTCCCAGCGAATTTTGAAAGTGAAAATTAGATAATTTTTAGAGTAAGTTTGGAGAAAGTTGGATTAAGATAGAGTATATTTGAAGGGCGTTCTTTTAGCTGTGTTTCGGAGGACGGAGGCATATACCTTATGTGCGAGTCTCGAATGCGTGTTTGTCTCTATTTCTATAGTATAAACGAATTAAAACGGTTCAATGCTGCCATCTAATATTGATGTACATGGAACGTGTTTGTGCTTTACAGAGTGCTCGCGTTTCTGAGGTCGAACGCAACGACAGCGGGGTGGGCACTGAGACCAGCAAACCTCCCCGTATGAAGCTGTTGGCAGCAGACTGGGAAGAGCAGCTGTGTGCCGATTGTGACCACCAGGTCGAGCCCCTGGAGGACGAGGACTCTGGTCTTCTCTTCAGCCCCCTTGTTTGCCGCAAGTGCGAATTCAGGCGAAGCGAGCGTAAAGAAATCATCATCGAATTCGTGGACACTGAGTTCAAGTACGGACGTGACCTGCGCATCATTAAAGAGGTGAGTGGACCCTAGGGATGCGACATCGATGTTTTAAACATCGATTTATTGAAGCCGATGTTTTAAACATCGATTTATTGAAGCCGATGTTTTAAACATCGATTTATTGAAGCCGATGTTTTAAACATCGATTTATTGAAGCCGATGTTTTAAACATCGATTTATTGAAGCCGATGTTTTAAACATCGATTTATTGAAGCCGATGTTTTAAACATCGATTTATTGAAGCCGATGTTTTAAACATCGATTTATTGAAGCCGATGTTTTAAACATCGATTTATTGAAGCCGATGTTTTAAACATCGATTTATTGAAGCCGATGTTTTAAACATCGATTTATTGAAGCCGATGTTTTAAACATCGATTTATTGAAGCCGATGTTTTAAACATCGATTTATTGAAGCCGATGTTTTAAACATCGATTTATTGAAGCCGATGTTTTAAACATCGATTTATTGAAGCCGATGTTTTAAACATCGATTTATTGAAGCCGATGTTTTAAACATCGATTTATTGAAGCCGATGTTTTTTTAACATCGATGTTTTGTGCTCGATGTTTTACGTTGTCTCGATGTTTTTTTTAATGAAAAAGTACCGTAATAAAAAAAATTCACCACGTAGCATAATTTTTACACTCAGTAAATGTAAGTCTGAATTATGAAAAGGACGAATTCAAAAGGGGGGAATGATTCCTTAGCAAACAGACAAATGGCAATCAACAACCAATGAACCAATCAGAGCGCTTGGAATGTTCCTGACACTCCAGAACCTTCCATGGGGTTTTATTTTACAAATAGTATATACACGAGTGCATCCATTTAAGTTTTTCTTTCGTTCTGGTTTTATATAAGTTGACGTTAATATTATTAGTAAGATGCCTCCCAAAAGTACTGTTTGGAAATATTTTTACAAAACCTCTGACAAATTGGCGAAATGCAATATTTGCCTTAAGTCCCTTAAAACTTCTGGCAATACCACGAATTTATCTGGACATTTGTAGGCAAAACATGGCGGTATTTACAACGAGAATTTTGAGTCATCAATGTAGCCCAAAGCAACCAAGTTTTTGTCATTTATGTCTGCCCAATCAGAGAGTAAAATTAAATCACCCCTCCCCCCCCCCCCCCACGACTAACGGAAATAACATTAATGTTAGAGATTACTAAACCAGTTTTAAAAATTGGATGTTCTAAAACATCGATGTTTAAAAACATCGATGGTTTTGGGGCGATGTTTTATTAGCATCGATGTTTTAATATTGAATATCGATGTTTCAAAACATCGATGTTTTGTTATCGATGTCGCATCACTAGTGGACCTTTTCTTAATGTCATTCTATGTAAAAATCAAGTAAACTAGTTTACTTACTAACTAAGTAAACTTAGTAAGTAGTTAGTAGACTACTTACTTAGTCAAGTAGTCTAAGTTAATAATCAAGTAAACTTGACTTATTAACTTAGACTAGTTAATAAGTAAGTAAGCTTATTTATAATCAAGTAAATAAGCTTTTGGCTATTAAGATTCTCACAGTAATGGGGTCGATAGATAAAGGCCCTTGATTTCGATAGAAGTATATTCCCATATTTTATTATCGTGCGTACTAAAACTGCTGAATAATAGTGTATATAAACAACATAGATTTGTTTGTTCGAAAAAGCTTTCCATAGGTGTTTTTGAGGGGAAGGAATTAAGGTGCGAGATTTTGAGAAAAGATTCCCAAAGTGAACAGTGTTAAAGGCTAAACACATCACCTTTTTATATTAAGGTACTACATTTTTTTAAATGCAACTGACCTCATGATTAAGACTTGTTTCCAGGATGTCTACTTTTCACGAAAATCTTGTGAAAGTCACATAAAAATTAGGAATTCCGTTTTCCGGTCACGATTTTTTTGTGTGTGGGGTAATAAACTTCCTTTCAAAATTCTTTTTTCAGATATCCATTTTCTGGCTTTAAAAAAAAATATTTAAATAACACTCTGAAATCTAACTGCAATAAAATCATTTTTGACTTCAGATGGAAATATCCTCTAGGGCTTGACCTTAAAAATATAACCCTTGTCCTAAATGCTGAGATTTTTGAGATTATTCTTAGAGGATGATAATAATATGCAACGTAAGATTAGGGCATTGATGTTTCCCACGGTAAATCTTCATGTTTTTTGTTCCTCTTCATAAGTATTATTTTTAGTATAGGCACAAACAAACATGTCATTTCATCCTCCCAAAAATATGACTGTTCCTACACTTTAATTTACACTCCAAATGTTCAGTCCTCTAGAAAATTGTTAAATCTTCCGAATTTAGTTAGTTTATGAAGATAAAATTTGTATGCATCAGCATTTGCGATGAATCTGTCGTGTAAACAAAAACTACGAGAGACCACGAGATTCTATAATTAATCTACAAAGCTTCTCTAATTAAAATGAGTTACGTTAAATTCCTTTTCAGAGGAAAGCGAGGCAGTTTAGTTTATTTTCAGAGATATCCTATTACACTTCGTACAGAGGGAGATTATTTTTAGGGATAAAAATCAAGCTATTACTTCGGTTTTCGTTTCCTATATTCACTCAAGACCAAAAGCAAAATTTTATGTTTTTGTTAAAAATTCCAATATTTAATTTTGGAAATTTATGAACTAATGAAATGAAAGTTTTAATTAGAAAAGTTAATGGATTAGAATACTTCGCTAATGTTTATATATGATTATATATCAAATTTTTCTCGTACCGTCCATGCTATCTATCAGAGCGTGAATACTTCAAACAAAATGCCTTCCGCTCATTATACATTTAGCGCTATCTTTTTAATTGTCGGGTAAACTCAGCGCAACTAATACCTAAAAATCAACACTCATTTTTTCTGCTGAGATTTCTGAAGCAAACATCGTATTTGGCTGCGAACATAGTAGAATTAAATGGTAGGGAACAGTGACCTTTGGAAAAGAGAGAGGAAAAAAAAAGGTTTGCTTTTACACACACCTATACATTACTCTAACAATCAACTTTCAACACTCAGCTGATGTTTGAACACATTAAATTCACTCAAATTAAACAAAATTTCAGAATTTCCTTTTGTTGATATTGCTAGAAATATAGGTATATATACGTAGTTGGATATACCCATGTTTTATCAGTAATTGCAAATTTGGTAAAAATAATATTTCTGAAAATCTTTCACTTAGGATATTTTCAAATAATGCATATTTATTTTTCTAGCAATTATCTATGAAATTAAAAGTTTTTCGGAATTGTTTCGGGAAAATATATTGAATTGACACTGTAGCAGTTTTTGAAAGCAATTTCTGAAAATTTCAATCTGATTCCATCTGAGTCCCGATTGGTAGGACTTAACCATGTAATGTATAATTCATAGAAATAGTAGTCCAGTAATCTCCCTGATTTCAAGACTTTAATAGGGCTACATAAATTCTGTCCTGTCTTTAGCAAATGATATTTATTCCTTTTCCGAAGTCGAAAATACATTAGCATCAGTCTCGAGGATTGTGTATCATGTGTTTAGAGAAGTGTTGTTCCTTCCTGTATCTGGACGATGGCCGAAAGGCTAGGGCACTGGCTTTCGGAACCAGAGTTCGAATCCCACTCTTGGCATGGACGTTTGTAGCTGTTCGGAATCGGCTTTAAGCAGTAGGTCCCGGTCTAATTAGCCCTCGTGTAGCAAAAAAAGACCGTAGTGCTCCAAACCAAACCAAATCAAAAAAAACCTTCCTGTGTCTGCGTAAACAGTACCGGATTTCTCTATAAAGGGGCCTGGGTGCAAGAAACCATTTGGGGCCCTAAATTTTTTGTAAACTAAAAAAAAAATACAAACACGAACATATATTACTAATGCATGTTTATTTAATGGGTGATTTTGTTTTTGTTAATACATTAATTACTTCAGAAAAATTACAATTTTCGCAATTTCTTTTTCGATGCTTAATATAGCAATTGCATTTTAGCGTTCTGTACACATGCTTGACCGAAGATAATTCTTTATTAATTTTAATTTGCTGAAAGAGCGCTCAGCACTTGCTATAGTAACTTGCAACGTAAAGAAAAGTTTTAACACAGTTAATACATTTAGAAATAATAATTATAATTATTATTTAGTATGTATTGCAATATGTCTAGTGCGTTATTTACATCCCTTTCATTGAAAATGAATTCATGTGTAAGAATACATCATTTTAGTTCTTGATCAAGTTGGGCCCCTCAATCGCTGGGCCCCGGTGCATAGCATCCGCCGCACCCCCAGATGGCCGGCCCTGTGCGTAAGGGTATGAATGGCATGACTCATCCTGCAAATAATTCGTTGCAGGATGAAACGATATACCTAAAAATCGGTTCGACAATTTAGTATGTTGAAGAATTTAGGTTGAAAGCTTACTTGGTAGTCGTCACTATAAGCTTAAATATGCCATTTTAACCTTCTGTTGGTGTAATTGAATAAATTGAAGGAGGAAATATTAGAAAATACTAAAACTAAAATTATGTAAAGCACTAGTTTCAAAGACAGAACCTGGACTCAAGGGAAAAATTAATCGTTCATCTAATGCAGAAGGGAAAACAGATCTAGTTCTGAAAATTATTTTTTTGGCTTAATATGCTATAAATGGTGGAAAATAAAAGTTAAGAACTCCTACTGAACTGAAAAATGCTTCAGAGTTGAAAACAACTGACCATCTTGATTCCTAGATGTGAGAGAAAGGGCCTGTTCACATAGGAGTCCGTTGCGTTGCGTTGCGTTAAGGAAAAGATGACGTTGAGACGAAAATAAACCAATCATATGCCTCCAAACGATTAGCAATGAAATTTTTAACGCCTATGATTGGTTTATTTTCGTCTCAACGTCATCTTTTCCGCAACGCAACGCAACGGACTCCTATGTGAACAGGCCCAACGAGTAGCTAGGTAAGCATCATCAGAACGTCAAACTGAAAATTTGATCATGACCTTCGGGCCTCATTTCACGTCATCTTCAGCAAACAGGATGCAACTGTTACAGAAGAACCATCGTGTGAGCTTTTAAAGTCTCGTGTGCCTCCATTATTAAATTACTAATTACTTTACTACGATTGAATTGGGTTTGTTTCATTTTACCAATATTCCTTCGAGAGTGCGTGTTCCCCTTGAAAGTTCCCCGTGTACCAAGTTTGAAAACCACCGATTTAAAGGTTTTTAATCAGTAAAATTTATGTCTATGAACTTAATTTGAATTCTGAATTCATCTGAAATGCAGAATATTATCTTTCTGTTCTCTTTACTAAATATATGACGTCAACAGAATTTATCCTGTGAATGGTACTATGTTAATCGTAGATTTCTAAGAAAGGAAATTATCCTCTTGAAATAGCGATTAGTCCTTTTCAAAAAAAAAACAGTTTTTGTTAAATTAGGAAATTTACAACCCCCAATTTTATGAACTAAAAATGAATCGTTTCTACCCAAATGAAAACTGTATGTATTTTTAACCAGACAGAAAAAAAACATTTTTTTCTGCCTGTATTTTACTAAATATTCTCAAGGAAATGTGATTTAAGTAATTGATTTATCTTTTATTTTACGTTATTTATTTTTTTAAACAAAAAATAAGATCTTGCTAAGCAACTATTCTATTTTTTCAGGAATTCTACCGCCCTATGGAGATAGCTGGCCTTTTAGCAAAGGATCAGTTGCTGAGCATCTTTCTTAACCTCGACGAATTGACTTCTGTCAATACAAAGTTTTCAGAAAAGCTTCAGGATGCGCTCGATATAGCCATAGAGCATGGAGATGAAGTAAGAAAAGTTGCTTGCTATGTGAAGGATAAAGGAGTTAATTACTCAGTTCTTCAATAATCAAATAGTTAAATAAGTTATGTCATTAACTAATTGAACATTTTCCAATAAATGTTTTTAGTATATTAATTTTCCCATGGTTTATAATATTTATCTATAAATATAATTAATTAAATGGATAAATATTATATCATGTCCAAAACAGGAAATACTTACTAGTTATTTGCTTAAAAATATCTAATAAATATTCAATATTTAGAAATACATCATGTCAAAAAGAGAATCATTAGAATAATACTGTTGATCATTTATGTACAAACAGGCACCAGAACCTCCCCGAAATTAAACTAAGATAGGTAATTTATCTGCAAGATTTAACTGTTCAATATTCTAGGACAATCTTGCGATACTTGAAGAAAATTTTTTTACTAATGTATAAAACTCTGCCTGGTAAAAAATATCTACTAACAGTTTAGCATTTATATTTGTAATATGGGGATCATCAAAAATTTACACTATCATAAAAAAGTTCTGAATCTAAAATTGGAAAATGACATTTATTAGAAAAAGTTCTTAATAATAAATTGTTTTAAGCCGATAATCTCTTCCAAAATATAAATAATTATCGGTACTGCATTTATGAAATTCCGATATTTGTTTTATTTTTTTTTTAAATATCACCAGTACATATTTTTCTATGTACAGGTGATAATTAAAAAAAAAATCGGCTTGTTACTTTTTGATGGGGGATGTTCTAATGCAGGGGTGTCCAACCTTTTAGTTTCCTTGGGCCACATTGAAAGAAAACTAATTGTTTTGGGCCACACAAAAATATACCTAACATTAGAAATAGTTGAATAGTAAAAAAAGTATAATATGTAGTTGATATATTTATTTCATTATAAATTTTATTTATAATTATAAAGAAAACTCTAGGAGTCATAAAATTGATATGATATTTTGCATTGAATTTGAGAGACTAATGCATCAATATCAGGGTCAACTGAAGTGGTTGCAATTCTCGGGGAACTTCCAAGATTTTCATCCGATATTTGGGTTATAATTCGACTCTTAGTTCGCTACACTTGTGAAAATAGTTGTTTACAGATGTAAATGCTTCCAAACAATGATGACATGAATAACGTATGACTATGCAGTGAGAGATATTTATCTCTGGGCAGGTATGATTTACAAAGGTCCAACAAAGAGATTTGATTAAATTTCTCATTAAGTTGGATATCAGAATGCAACTCTATGCATTCCATTCGAAAATTTGCTGCCAGTGTATCTATATCGACTGTAAATGGAATAGCAATGATGCAGAACAACTGTTTATTTATCAACAAAGCGGAATCTTTAATGGCTGCCTGCCATCATTCCCGATGAGGGCTTATAATATTTTTTCGCTCTGAGCTCTCTGGCCGCACTAATATTTGCTTTGGGCCGCATGCGACCCGCGGGCCACGGGTTGGACACACCTGTTCTAATGCTTTTGAAATCTATGGCTTTACAAGACATTTAATGCACTTTTATATAACTTAAAATAGTATTTAAATCAACTTTTTTTTTCAGGATTATACTAATGTGAATATTGGAAAAATATTCCTTGAAACTTCATCTATGTTGCATGCTTTTGAAACCTATTGTGTAAAACAGGTTAGTACGGCGTTCGTTTTATAATTCTTATGTTAAAAGTTTTAACTGAAAAACAAGCAATGAATGTTATTAAGGTAAAATGGTATAATAACCACTTACATGCTCTATCTGTTAAATACTAAAGTGATTAAGAAACTGTAACATGTTAAGAAACACGTGTAGAATTAAAACTGTTACATTTAGATTAAAGTAATATCTCCAGTCTTGCTTAGAAACCCATTTACACAAACAAGTATGAAGGAAGCCTCATTCCTTTGGGTGGTCAGATTTCTGAAGAGGGAAAATTTAGGATACTAGTATTAATGGAAAAACCCGTAATCATTCATGGAATGTACTTGATTACCGTATTTTTAGGACCATAAAATACACCGGGCGATAAGACGCACCTAAAATTTATAGGAGGATTTTTAGAAAAGAATATTTTGTATTTTGTTAGGTATATAAAGGTTAGGTTTGTTAGGTATATTTTCAATTTCTTACTGAATAAAGATATATAATAAAAATTGCTATAATTAATATATATAATAAATATATATAATATATAAATAAAAATATTCATTTTATTTTAAAGTTACCTTCGGACCATAAGACTCACCCTAATTTTAAGTCGATTATTTTATGTAAAAAGGTGCGTTTTATGGTCCGGAAAATATGGTAATGATGTTTTCAATGCGGCACAAGCAGAGCATTAAAATACAACTCTCCTAATTTCGTAACTTAATATCTGACTTTAAAATAGAGTTGAAGTGTTCCTAATACCCATCCGCTCAAGACGGTTTTAGAAAGAAGTTGTGAATTATTTAAGTACCACTTTTATGCTCAAAAAATTAACCAATCTGCAAAATCCAGTATGGTATTGGTGCAGTCAAAGGAATTGTTGTGTAGAACAGAATTATGGTACTAAGAGGTGGGACTAATAAAAATTACAGCTTTTAATGAGAATATATTGTCAACCCTTCTCAATCGTGGGTTTTTAGAAGTTCAGATACCCTCGTAATGCTGTTGTCCATATTAGATACACCAAAAGAGTGAAATAATAGCCTGCAATGCGATGTACAAATTTAGAATAACTTTTAGCGATGTAGCCGAACATACGTATTGAGCGAGGCATTACTGTAAACGTATAGTATCCAGTGGAATTAATAGATTACAGTATTTAAATAACAGTAATGTTATTAAAGTGTAGAAAACACTGATATATACATTGCTTCGGGAACTATTTAATCATTTTATGAACTTGATTGATTCTGGTGAAGCAATAAGCTGCAAAACTGTTGAGTCCCACAGTGAAAATCTTCCTTTAGTTGATAGTACCTTTAGATAGTTGATAGTACCTTTATTAGTTGATAGTAACTCCTTTAGTTGATAGTACATAGCAAGTCCCGTGTATTTTACCTTATCTATTGCCTTTAATTAGTAAATTAAAAAGGGAAATTATTTGAAAATAGTCATATATAACCTAAATGCAATTCTTGGGCATATGATACTACCGCGTGTGTCTGTTTGCATTTTTTTCTTTAAACGTATTAATGTACTAAGACTTAAATGTTATAAGCTAAGATTTTATCTTTGTATGGGGTAATGGGCCCCCGAAAAAAAATATTAGATTCTACGCTATTAAAATTGCTCCCTATCGTTAGCTATGATAAAAGAAACTTTAACATAACATTACGCCATTTTATGTCGTAAGTCTGAAATTTTCTTTGGGGCACCCTTGAACCTTTATAATCTAAAATACCATGTGTCTGAACTTAAGGTTTAAAAATAACTGTACCTCTAAAATTGGTTGTTCAAATACTTACAACATGACGGTGAAGCATCTAGAAATAGAACGCCTTTTAAAATTATCGCTTGTAATGACTTGAAAGACGTTCCAGTTATTAAGTTAATCTTGCGGCACAGGTTTCTTATCAAACTAAGGCTTCTTTAAGTGAGTCAAACTATTCATAATTATGCTTCCGTTTTCATGCCAAAGAAAATACATTAAAACATTCTTTCTTCATTGAGAATATGATTCGTATTTTGTCTCATTCATTCACACTCGTTCGTTATAAGCATTAGAAGTGTGCATAACTGTTTGTTATTAATAAATATCATACTTTTCAAAATTATTTTCTATTTTCCTGTCTTTTAAAACTGAATTTCGTGGCCTGAATCAGAATGACAACCAATAAATTAGGTTCAGCTTCAGACAGGAGTTGGTATACTTCTAGAAGTTACACATCTTTATCTTTGAAGTTGGCAAACTGAAAACCTTACGTATTGGACATAAAGAAAAAAACTTCAAATACACTATTTTAGAAAAATCTCATACAATTTTGAACTGGAGAAGAAATCAAACCACTAACACTTTCCGATGAAATAAGGGAGGTAGTATTTAATGTATCAAAAAGTTGACTTCCATAGTGTGTAATTTTCTACATTTCCCAGGTTGCATTACACAACGCGATGAATCCAGTGAATCTCTGATTTTATACTAGGAACGTGCATAAAATTACTGTTGAACTATCTGACAGTAAAAATGTCCACAGCATTTACATTAAGGTAAGCAAAATGTTCTGAACTATTTCTGTAATAGTTCAGGTAAGATAAAATGTGCAAGGATCCTTTTAATCCTAAATCCCCAATAATCTGATTAGGTTGCTTGTTCTCAGGATTTTGTATCCATTTGAGACCTGTAATCAATTTGAAAATAATAATGGCCGCGTTTCATGATCGTAGAGGGAAAATGGTGGTGTTACATCGTTATCTCATGAAAGGTCATGACGGAAGTTCATAAGATATCAATACTTGCTATAATTCTGAATTTATTCTCCGATCTTGAGTCATACCTATAATAACATACATAGGCTTTCTTGCCTATCTTATTTTAACTTTTTTATTCGTGATATAAAATATTCACTATATTTTGTGTCTAAAAAATATTTAAAAGCACAAATATTTGCGTTTGTGTGTGTGTGTGTGATATAACATATTCACAATATTTTGTGTCATTAAAAAATATTTAGAGACACAAAATATTTTAAAAGTAATCGAAATGTTATTTTTCTTAAAGGAGAATTGTAGCGACTAGTTATTTGGTGGAATTAATTTCTTTTAAGTGTTAAATCTTTGTTATTAGAAGTTTTCTAATTTTGTAGGAAAAATTGGTTTATAATTTTAATTGAAAAAACATTTTAAGTATGTACTTGTAAATTCAAAAGTTTTAAAATTATTGCCGTGCTAGATATTTCTGTAATTCTGAATTTGTTTTCTGATCTTGAGTTAGGCCTAAGATAATACTGACTGTTGTTTACTTATAAGTTTTAACCGTAATACTGAATATCATTTTGTTCCCCAGGCCTCAGCCTCTGTGCTGCTGAGCAATTTGGAGAAAGAAAAAGAACTCCTCCGTATTTTCTTGAGAGTTTCTCAAATGGAAAACACCTTACTGAGGAGAATGAACTTGCCGGCTTTTCTTATGGTTCCTGTCCAGAGAGTTACCAGGTGAGTACTAGTGTCTGCCTACGAACTTCGCAGCTCAATCCATTTTGATTGCAAATCTTGTAAAAGAGTATTGTGACTGGGGTAGTTTCAATACTGCAGATGTGTTTGAGCTCCTAAATATAATCTGAAAGAAAAACAAATTTAGGTGTGAACTAACTTTTTTTTTTTAACATAGCATTTTAGAAACCTGGACAGACCCTTTTAACGATTTATTCCCTTGTAGAAACTAAGAAAATAAAGTAAACTTACAAAAGGGGGGAAGGGGGTAGAGAAAAACACAGCATGTACTCAATAAAATACTAACTTCGGATTAAAACTGAAATAAAAAAATAGTGTTTAAATTTACTCTGAGTAATCAGTGGTAAAACGTATGTCTTTTAATTGGAACGTTTCAATAATTTTTATTTTTTGCTCTTCCGTTTAACATCGGTTTGTTTTAATATTTAAATTTATATAATTTATTTGGGAGTAAAATTCATCTCTTCACAAATTTCATTTCATTTCATCTCATCCTTATGGCACTACTATACAACTTCCAAACACTTGAATAACTATTCAGGAATGCACTATGCCTAAAGCCACCAATGGTTCTTCTATTAGTCTTTCTGGATTTCTATTTTTCACCTTTTCCCTTCTCTCTTTCATTCGTGCGTGCGTGCTTGTTTGTTTGTTTGTGTGTGTTTGAATGCTACTTCAGCACCAGCGTTGTAGTGCTGAATAAAAGTAGACTGTGATAAAAGTAGAATAACTAACTATCATGGAGTTAGTTATTCTACTTTTTAAGGAGTAAACTTGCTTTCATTTTAAAAATTATTAATTCTGTTCCATTTCTTATTGACATCAGGACATCATGGTACCAAGTTTCCTTTGAAAGCACTGCAGCTTTCAAAATTCTTTGTCTACCGAATGGAGTTTTATCGTGAGAGTTAGGCTTCTAGATGTGTGTCTGACAAAATACATAATCTAATTTGCCTTTACAGGTACCCACTACTGCTGAGTCGATTGCACAAAGTGACTCCCATTCATCATAAAGACCGGAATGCTCTGAAAGAGGCTCAGCAGAAAGTTGAGCTTCATCTCGAACATATCAACCAGGTGGGTGGATTTTTAACTGCAGCTGTTCATCACTGTTGATATTTTGTTTCTTAAATTGCCTGCACCAGTGTCAGTCAACAATCGCATTTGCTGCTATATCAGTTTTGTATCAACTCTGAGGTCAACATGTACTGTATGCCTATCTCAGTGTCTATAGCTCTCGTGTAGTTATGGGCTGTCAGCTGGATCAAACTGGTATATTTTGAATTCATGGGGCTAAAAATTCGCTATGAAAGAAATCGATGTGATATTTCGAATCGTTGAAAAAAACATGAATTGTAAGATTAGTTCACTTTAAATTTCTATATAAATTAGAGATGTTAAGTAAACTGAAATAGCCGGAAATGTTTGCTATCTACGGTTTTATGAGTTTTGGAACATAAAGTAGATGACATATTAAAGTTTGTAATTCCCTGTAAATATTTTCAAAAAGTAAAAAATGTGAGTTTAGGATTGCAAAACTCTACATAAATCTGAAAAGCCAGTGAGAGAATAAAATTATCGGGGATAAAAGTTCTTTTAAAACTTCGAGCAGAAATATGATAGAGTTAAGAAAAATTCAAAATGCATTATTTTGCACTAAATCAACACTTTGTAAAAACAGTTTACTTCCTCCGTGGTATATGTAAAAAGCTTTAAGAGCTAAACTGATCAATCGAACCAATTTCAAGAGCTTAGTTTTCTTACTATGACAGTATATGTACATTCGTTATTCTTAGGTATGCTATAGTAAATATAGAAATAGTTTATTTCTATAAGAAAGTATGTGTTTATACTCGTATTATTTTTCAGTATAGACACACACAAAAAAGGTAGAAATTTTTGTGTTCAGAAGAAATGTTCTATTTCAAATTAAAAGCAAGCAAAAATTATTTCTATTATCTACCAATAAGCGAAAAATTTGAAAACTAATAAATAAAAATTCAATGTAGGAGATAAGTAGTGCCGTTTCTTATTCGATGTTATTATCAAACAGGAAAATTAATACGAAATAAGTTCAGTCTATTGAGCACATATACATTGATAATAAACATCTTGCGACAGGAGTTAAAGTCAATAGACCCAGGAACTAAAGTCAATAGATCCAGGAACTCTACTCTCCAAAAGAAATTCTGCTCAATTGCCAAAAGGAAAAATTATTAGTTGAGAACGAGTCATTTAATAATTGAAATCCAGAAATAATTTTAAAGTACCAGAAATAGTTTTAATTTTAGGAAATGAGAAGTTAAAACCTTTTTAGAATTTTTTCTAATTGAATGAATTTCTTTTTTGTCTAAAAAGCAAAATTTGAAAGAATTATTTCAAAAGCCAAAAACCGAAATTTGAGAAAGAGAATTTTAAATTATTTCGTTTTTTAAAAATTCTAATATATTTTTGAAAGTGATTAAACGTTTTTTAATATTTAAGAAATGAAACTGTTTCATTTTAAATCGAAAAAGCAACACATCGGGTTGCCACTCAGCTACTGTAATATACAACTTGTTTATTAAATCTGCAATCCGCGATCCCCCTTTCACCTTCATTATGGACTCTTTTTCGCGGGAGCATCTCCAACTACGGCACGAAATGCAAAAATGCGTAGATTAAGTTAAGTCCTAAGATTTGCAGTTTGTCAGGGTATTTTAAGCACCTCTGACACAGCGATTAGGTCATTTCCCTGTTGCAACCCCATTAATAAAAATGCCCAATCACGAATGCCTGTTGATCGAGTCACTTTAATTTCCCAGTTTCCACCTACCTTTCTCCATTCAGCGGCTTGTGATCAACGGGTTCTACGTCACGGTAGGCTTCTACGAAGTTTTCTCCGTGGGCGTCGGATTGCGATGACACATGCCGGCGAGTGTAACTGTTTTAGAAACACCGCGTCTTTCACCCTACCGTATAATGAAACAATAACAGCAGAACACAGGATGTTATCGTAAAGAAACAAATTTTATTAGGCTCCTCTTGGAAACCCCACGAAGTGTGATTTCTAGGGATTAAAAATTGTTCTAAAAAGAACGAAAGAATGGATCACGCGAGTTTGTTTGAGTTGTTTTAAAATTTCTGGGAAACTAAATGCATCTTGAAAATTGAACAATCATCAAACCTTCCATCAAAAGATCTACAAATATTATAAATTTGGGTAGTGTCTGCATGTTATCTTTGATAAAAGCCTCGGGATTATGTTTGTTAAAGGAGTCCGCGACACATTTTTTAAAAAAAAATTTTATTTATTGAGTTTAAGGGGACTCACTACTCTTAAATCTTTAAAACATTCGATTTTTTGAAAAAAATATATGTTAAAGCCTGATCATTTCTGAATAAAATAAAGCAAACCGCATGAAAATATTCCGCTTAGTTCCGGAGATATTGATATTCTAAATATTTCATTACTGATCAACTTTATGGTAAGAAAAATTTTAAACTCATTTTTCTCAAAATGTAATTTTGCATCATTCCGCAACTGATATCTCAAAAACTATGAAAAATAATTCCATGAAATTTTGATCACTGCATAATCATGTTATTTTATTGCGTCTGAACTAGAATTATTGCAATCACTGCACATTTTGTTATTTTTTAGGGGTAAATGAATGCAAAAATTTAAGAAAATTTTAAGTATATTTTGAAAAGTTAAAAAAAAATTTTGATGTTGATTATTTTAGTTCAATTGTATTTTGAATTATTTATTTTAAATATAAAACAGGAATTATACATTTAAGTGTAAAATTAATTTCATAGTTCTGCCCGCGAGCCAGTATACAATAAAAGTATTTAAAAAACAAGGTATATCTAAAGCATTTAAAAAAAATTATTTAAAATTATTTTGAGAGTTGGAAATTTGTTTATTAAAATAAATATATCAATTTATCATATACATAAAATTTGGAAAAATTGGGAGTAAATTAAAAGTTACAAAGAGTCAAAAAGTATGAAAATATGCCTTATTTCCTCGACTTAAGAGTCGTGAGTCCCCTTAAATTTTGAATTTTTTTGTGATAGTTAACTATATAATTTATAAGCAAAATCACATCATAAAGCATCTCAAAAAGTTTTTAAAAAGTGGGCTAATTTAAAAGTGTTGTAACTCGAAATATTATTCGTCGAATTTCAAAATTTTTTCATTTAATTAAACAGAAATATATTTTTTTATTTTGATTCAGCATCTTTTAAAATATTAAATTTTAAAAAAATTAAAAATGTTTAGAGTAAAAATTTTTGAAAAAATGAGTCAACGTATTTTTAAAAAATCATATTTTCAAAAATAAATATTTTTTCAAATTTGCTGAATTAAAATTAGAGTAAAATAATTGAAAAAGACATGTTCCAAGTTTGAACCATTTATCTTTAACAGTTCTTGGCTTATAACAATTTAAAGACGAGAAATGGTAAAAAAAACCCATCATCCAGAAAAACGCATTTAAATGTTTAAACAAAGATTGGCTGCTATTAGAATATTGCAAAAAAAATTAATATCCTGTTCTAATTAAGATAGAAACATAGTTTAAATGTCCTTTTAAGCGAAAAACAACACTGAATTTTTTAATGCAATAAATTCTTTTTCGAAAATTTGAAGAATTTGTGTCCTGGACTCCCTTAAACTGTCATTTCATTCGTCTGTATGTCACAAGATGTAATACTGTCTAACCCCGTTATAGCGAACCTGGTATATAACGAACTCCCGGATATAACGAACGAAAATTTTGGTCCCGCCGTTTTCCTATTGTATTTAATGCTAATTTATCCTTTTATAGCGAACCTCCGAAATCTTAAGAATCGGCTATAACGAACATTTTTTTTCAGTCGACAACTGAATTTTTTATTATTTTTTAAACTTTTTAAGAATGAAGATACAACGAATGTTGAAGATGATGAAGATTTACCTATCGCTATGTGGATAGAAAAGCACAAAATTTCATCATTCTCAGATTGTGGCGTGCAATTGTTCGAAACATATGATGATGAAGTCATTACATGTGAAAATCTGACTGATGAAGATATTGTGGAAGAAATTAAAATTAATCATTCTGAAATCGAAGATTCTGCTTCTGATGGAGCACATGAGTTATACATTTGTGAACTCTAACATTTTTCTTAATGGTTCGGATATAGAGAACAAAACCTTTGGTCCCTTGAAGTTCGTTTTAACGGGTTTCGACTGTACAGAGTACGGTTTATTTTTTTCCTGAAACCATAGAGCTTGCTTCACTGCCAAATTTTTCATGGTTTTTTTTTTTTTTTTTTTTTTTGGGGGGGGGGGGGGGATATTCTTGAGTTTTAAAGTAGTCTCCCGGCAGTCCGAAAAATATTTGAGACTCGCGTATTCGAAGAACATATTAACTCTTCGTAAAATAAATGGATATTTAAATCTCAGAATTTGAGTACTCTAGAAATTTGGAAAGAAAACTCTATGAGAACGAATATCATCCCCAACAAGGTATCAACCTTGCCACGATGAACTACGTTGAACTGTGTTTGTTAGAAGAGCGAAAAGTTTGTAAGGATTCGTTTTTTTTCAATTTAACTTTCTACGTGTCCTTAAAAGTTTTAAAAACATCTATTTTTGCTCACGTGCTCCTGAACAACCCCTAAAAACGCACTTATTTATGAGTTGACAACCAATGCGTATCTTGAGAGAAATTCTCGGCTTTCATTTTTGCATGATCTCCTTTCATGTCGTTCGTTGTTTAATTGGTCTAATTCAACGGGATATATTTTACTCCTTTTAGTGAGGGATTTTCTAGTCAATAAAAGCAAAATAGTTCTTGCCCACAAATTTGTTTTCAGGGATTTTTTACTGCGTTCTAGTTATTGTTATTGATTATTTTTGCATTCTTTATGAGGAGAGATTTCGTTACGGCTATAATTTTTTCACATTTTGGAAAAAATTAAACATATCCCCAAAATCCTTAATTTTGAGCAAAATCTCCCTAATCTTCATTTTACTGTCGGCACCTATGATCTCACTGAAAGTACAGTCGAACCCCGTTATAACGAACTTCAAGAAACAAAAGGTTTTGTTCACTTTATCCGATGGTTCGCTGTATCCGAACCGTTAAGAAAAATGCTAGAGTTCACAAAATGTATGACTCATTAGTTGCAATGTGTATTCAATAATGATGTATTAAAAAAATGATAAAATCTATTAAAAAATTATCATTAATGAATTAAATCGGCTAAAATCGATTACATTAAACTGACATAATACTAATTAAATAATACTAATTAAATAATACAATAGGAAAATGGCGGGACCAAAATTTTCGTTCGTTATATCCGTGAGTTCGTCATATACCGGGTTAGTTATAACGGGGTTCGGCTGTATAGAAAACTGTATTCTTTATCCCATACCTGTTGAGTTTGGTATGCGGATTAGCTACTAATACCTTAAGTCTAGAAATATAGTGTATGTGAAGGCAAGAAATTTTTTTAATAAATCTTTCTACGCTTGTAGAATTGGAGTCATTAAGCTCTCAAATTACCTGACTGAAACGTAAGCTGTTTCTTCATTATTGTTAGGGTTTGTACTGTTGTACAAACCAAATTAGCACTTGTGGGATTAGTTGATTTGGCAACTCATTCATATTCCTAAAACATGCTCTAAATTGCCGTTCTTTCCTGCTCTCTTACTAAACCGTCAAGGCATAAAAAGCACGTAATGTTTTATAGGAATTAGTATAAAATTGGCACTTCACCTCTTATTGAAAGAGGGTATGGTATCTGAACGAAAATTTCGATGTAAAAAACTTTTAAAATATTGCGAAATAAATTTTAGCTGAAATTAGGATGGCAAGGCACTTATGTTATTTATATTATTGAAGTGCCTGGAGTCAAAACTGGCACTTTACCTCCGATCGAAAGAAAGTATGATATCGAAATCAAAATCAGATTTCAAAACATCAAAAATTTAAGTAAAAATTTTATAACTGAAACAAGAAACAAAAAATTTTAACTAAACTTATTGTTTACTTCCGTTAGTAGAAAATTTTTGAAATTTTGCAAGTGAATGATAAGTTTATTTTTCTGCACGAGAAATTCAAAAATGTCCTCATAACTCTTTTCAGCATTTTATTTTTCGTTGTCTCGGTAAACTACTTTATGAAGTGAATGATGAAATATTTGCTCAAGTGCCGGGAGGTTTGTTTAAAATTTCTGCCTCCCTGTATTATGTATTTGGCACAAAAATCCTTTCTTCGAGATATTTTCCACTGCATTAGTCTGACTCTTTTAGCGATATCCTTTTTTTCTTCCATCATGTGTCTGTTGGCGACTTCATTCGTTATTTTTAGGATCATTCGCTTTTAACGTGTTTTATGTAAATGGCATTCTCAGACATGTAAACAAGTTTTTTCGGCATCGGTTCACTCAGCATTGGCTACTCTTAGTTTGTATTAAAAAGTAACTGCAACGGGTGCTAAACATCTCAAAAGTGATGAAGGATTTGCAAAGCGGCACGGTGATTTGTATGCTGAAATTTATGAGCTGGTAAGGGTGCTTTGTATTGACTAAATATTTCTTGGCAGTTGGGTGGTAAAATAACATATATAGGTACAGTGTAGTCGAGCACATGTGCCTACAGCGTGTACGGTCCAACCCCGTTATAACGAACTTCAAGGAACCAAAGGTTTTGTTCGCTTTATCCAGTGGTTCGCTATATCCGAACCGTTAAGAAAAATTCTAGAGTTCACAAAATGTATAACTCATTAGTTGCAATGTGTATTAAATAATGATGTATTAAAAAATATGATAAAATTTATTTAAAAAATGATCATTAATGAATTAAATCGACTAAAATCGATTACATTAAACTGACACGATACTAATTAAATTACGTACAATAGGAAAATGGCGGGACCAAAATTTTCGTTCGTTATATACCGGGTTTGCTATAACGGGGTTCGACTATATATGATTTTGTACGTTCAGTTTATTATTGTTAACTGTGCCTTATTAAAATGTTATAAACACTTTCTGAACTTCAAAAGTAACGGACAGAAGTTTCGGAATCATGCACGCTAAACTTACCAACGAGGCAAAGGGTTGAATAATAAGGTATGCACTCTCGTGTATCTAACCACAAGAAATGGTCAAAACGGTGCGGTGGCATATAGCCCTCACATTTCAATTCAAATTTTAAAGCAACTCAAACTATACCATTTAAGAAATTGTCGGGGAGGGGGAGGGGGACATCATAGAACAGAGTGATGAGTATTGGAAGCTGTTCTGTTTGGTTAAAATGTTTCCTGTGAAGTCTAGTAAATCACTGTATCTGGGCAATGTTTGTGCTTTACAAATTAGAACCCTTTCCCACTTTAAGTTTAAAGATGTGCCAGCGAAAGTATCGGAGTCCAACACCCTTTCCACGTATAGGATGTTATGTAGTAAAATGTTGAAGATCTTTCCATGCGATCTTCTTGCTCTATAAGCTTTCTGTAGTTTTAATAGCATGCAACAGAAAAATGGTCTTCTTTATTTAACTTCTACTTATGGTAGACACTCCACCCATGTGGTATATGTATATGTGTGTGAAGCGGGAAAGGTGGGGGGAATATTATAATACATGTTACCCTGTAATCAGATATTGTTTCCCATTTTAGAAGAAGGCTGAAGTTTAAGTTGCTGTACATAACTTTTATTTCACATGAAAAAATTAGGGGGATTATTAAGTTAATATATCCGTTAATAGGTAAACATTTATAAGGATATGTTGACCTGAGGTTTCTAATCTTTTTTCTGGAGGATATTTATAAGGACGTTCTCAAAAATCCCTTCTTTTCTTTTAATATTTACTTTTTTAACCAAAAATGTATATTAAAAAATTTTAATATTCATAATAAAATATCAGTAAAAATCTTAAGTTGCGATGTAGTAGTGAATCGGGATATATCTCTGTACTTCTTTCTTTCCCTGCATTCTCATAACAAGTGAATGTTTAAACAAATCAATGCTCCGTAGAAAACTCCCCTCTGTGAAAACGACGATTGAAACAGTTTCTGGCGTAACCGCAATCCTTGTGAATGGGATTTAAATAAAGATCTTCTCGCGGTTGTAAACAGTTAATTACATCGAAACGGGACTGTGAAAAAAGTCGGCATATTTCGTATCCGAAGCATTCCGACCCGACAGCTCAGCGAGTCTCAAACGATTCGACGCCAGCTGTTCTTCCGAATCCTGTTCAGGGTTGCCGAAGACTCAGTTTCCTTTGGAGCCAAGTTTCTCTTTAATTTGTACAGATCCCGTTCAAGATGTTGTAACTTAAAGAGAAAATGCCAATTTAATTTAGTAAAAATTATTAAATTCAAATTGAATTACCACAGTCTGTTTGCTGTTAAATTAGCATTCCTTACAATTAAGGAAATTCGGAAACCATCGGAGACTTCGATGGTTTTCTTCGACCCATAGAAAATTTGTAAAAAACTGCGGGAAAAAATTAGTCTAATTCATAATTTTAATTACCCCTAAGTTGAATCGTATATGATAACTAGCTGAAAACCCGTACTTCGCTACGGAGTACATTCAAATTAAATACAACGGTCAATGTATGCAATTATGCCGAAAATATGTATAAATATATTTATAATAAATACGACGATCAATATCTGCAATTGGTGTAAAAAAAAAACGAAAAAATATATTTATAAAAAAATCGTAAGAGATATTTTTATAGACAAAATAATGTAGAAGAAAATATTCAAATTAAATCTAATAGAACATCTAAAGAATATAGTACAGTTAATATAGTACAGTTTGAGGAACATATCTTTTACTGTATTTTAATATTTTTTTGGATAATGTCCAATCGTCTGCCGCATTAGCAAGGGGAAAAAATATTTCTGGTCTATGTCGTTGTTATGCACGTGACGATAAATTAATTTAAAGTACCAGAAAAAGAAATCACGTGATCAGCATTTAATAAATTAAATTCTAAAAATTAATCTTTAAAAATTCACCAAAAATCAGAAAATGGAGGTAAAGATTCGAAAAAGATTTCATTTTAAAGAATATTTATGATCTTTCTCGTGATATAAATTTTATAACCCTCAAATTGTTATTTTAAATGCAAACTTAAAAAAAGTTACTAAAACAGCTTAAAAATTTAATTTTAAAAAATCTAAGAATTTTTCAAAAATCTTTCTTAGTACACCCCTACACTATAAGAAGAATCGCCATGCAAAATTTTAGCCCTTTAGGTCTAGCGGTTTGGTCTGTGCGTTGTCTGTCTGTCTGTCAGTCAGTCAGTCAGTCAGTCAGTCAGTCACGGAACTGTTTTATATATATAGATGAGAATTTTACCTTTCTTTGGAGATTATTCTAAGCTGGAAGTCAGAAAGGCTTGAGCAAACACAACTCATGCGCATTGGAAATTTGTATGTGGGGAAAATTGAAAGCCCTACCTTTACCCAAATGCTTTTTGGACCTTATCTGCTCACAGATATATTGTGAACACATAAGGCCCTGGCACTACTTTTAATACGCTGTTCACCAAAGGGCTGGCCCAAAATGCTTAGGATGAGTAGACCCTTCTCTATTTTTAATACTTTAACAATTGTTAAAATTTATGCTTTGGTTGTTATTCTTAATAGTTTTTAAATAACATAAGAGACAGGATTGATTTGGAGTAAAAGTTTTTTTATATATATAAAAACAACTCTTTCAATCGCCTGACAAATAACTTTTGCTACAAAACTGTTAACTTCCCTATCTGAGACTCCAGTGAATACCACCCTTGGATCACACTGATACAGTGGACATCCATTTTGGATTAACACATTGTTGGACGAATGAGTATTAATTTGTTCCGCGTTAAGGCTGCTGTGTACTAACCGTATTGGATTCGCTCAACTCAAAGTTAACCTATGGAGAAAATTTATCTACTACTAGCCGGGCTTCACCTAGCTACGCTCAAGCCATCCGTGTAACATATTTATGTACTTCGAGCCCCACAAAAGAAAAAAAAAGCCTACAAATGTATTAAATTCAAGTGAATAAATTCCTTTCAATTTTCATTCCCGTCGCTGCCGACAGATGGCAGCACCACTGTACCAGATGATTTGGTTTCTCAGCAGTGAGGGATTTTAGAATGAAAATATCTCTAAAACTATTGAATCAACAGAATAAGTGTACGCAGAAAAAGTTATCAGTTTTCGAAGCTCTTTCCAAATATGTAACATTTATGTACTTTCATGAGAAAAAAAAAATTACACCGATTCCTGTATATTTGTCGGCCATTTTTTTTTCGAGGATTGGTCCACCCGGATGCGTTACGGTCACGTGATGATCTCGACTTCCCCTTGTCTCTTTATTAATATAGATTTGCAACTACATAAATGCTGATAATCCAATAAAAATGATATTTTCAGATAGCATGAATTTTTCTGTGCCTTGCAGCAGGATTCATTTTATAAATTTCGTCCACCAAAGGAATTTATGAGCGTTTAAAACATACTAGATTTTTTTTCCACCGAATAAATTAAATTTTAAAATATTATCTGCATTTTGAAAATATATATAAATGTTCCAAGGTGTAAAATTTCTTTCTCTATTACGGAATACAATTTTTTCAAAAAATCTTTCAATCCAAGTCGGCAAGCCTTGGACAAATTTCCTCCATAGGTTAACATTGAGGTGAGTGTATCCAATAGGGTTAGTACACAGCAGCGTTAAGTAATCTAGGAACTATGAACTATCTAGAAACTATGAACTAAGTAATCTAGGAACTTAGAAAAAAAAATTATATAAGAGCACCAAATCCGTTTAAGGGGATGGTGGACTTTCAAATTACCAAAAATCGAACAAAAACTGGAATATTTTTTAGTGTATTAATAATTTTAAAATATGTAAATATTGGAATAAAATACAGTGATGTTAAAATATGTAGTGAAAAGTAAAAAGAAACCTCTGTGGCTTTAGAAAAGTAAGCATTTAAGGTAGGTGAAAAAACATCTTTTAAATGGTTTTTTCTCAAAATGAGTAATTTGCAAGTCTTTGAAATGCTCCTTGCGTCATAATTTTTGACGAAATTTTATAAAATATATTCCCCTAATAATTGCCGTGTTCTGTGTATGTATTTGTAATGTAACGCTTCCGGAGCGACCGCTTCATAAATATATTAGCCTATTGCATCCATTTTGTTTTATGAGTTAGGCTTAACAAGTTAAAAGTAAAGTTCAAAAAGATTATTTGCTATCTAAACCCAAATAACTTTAATTAAGACAACGTAATATCGACACAAATCAACTTTATTTCGATTTTTAGACTGCTGTAATAAACGGTTATGACAGTATTGAAATGTAAACATGAGCGGGTCATTCATTCACCATGATTCATTCATCGTCCTTAATTTAAGAAAAATTGAATCGGAGAATTTTTTTCACAGTAAAACAGTTTTAAAAGTGTTTAATTGAATATTTCTAAATTGCCAACACACGTGGCTTTCATGTGCTCACATGTGGCTTTCATGGGATTTTTGGTAAACATTCTATTATTGTATTTTTAATATTTATTATTGTATTTTAATATTACTTTTAATAGTACTTTTATAACTATTCCTCCACCTTTCGCGTTATCATAGTGTTTCCATTAAATTAATAACATTCATTTTATAAACTCAGAACTTGAAAATGTAAACACGAGTGAGTCATTCATTCACCGTGATTCATTCATCGTCGTTAATTTAAGAAATATTGAATCAGAGAATTTTTTTCACAGTAAAACAGTTTTAAAAGTGTTTAATCGAATATATCTAAATTGCCAACACACGTGGCTTTCATGTGATTTTTGGTAAAGCATTCTATTACGATGATAATGTTTTTAATTTATGCTTATTATTGTATTTTTAATATTACTTTTAATAGTACTTTTATAACGATTTGTATTTTACCGTCAAGTTTTGACTGGTACTATCTAGTTGATAATAAAGACTCCTGTAATACATTAAAATAAAGTTATGTATCCAATTCAGGTTTCGACATCATTCAGATTATCAGAGTTTAACTTAAGTGTAAAAAAGTACAAAAATTTCACGAAAATTCATAGTACAAGCATAAAAATATTTACTAAAAATTAACTATTCAGCGAAAGCACAAAGTAATACATAACTATGTTCAAAATGTATTTATAAGCAATATAAATGCAAAATTAAGGGGGTGTTAAAAATTGGGTCCCAAGGAGCTTTTTTTTAAAAAAATATAGTAATTTCAATTTTTTAATTATAAATTTTTTTAAATATTTATTAAAGTTTTATAAGGTATTTGATATAGTTATACTTTAATGAATCTATATGCAAAATTTCATACATCTCTGAGGTAAAATTAAAAAAAATCGTTTTGTAATGTCCACCATCTCCTTAATCAATTTCTCCCCAAAAGAAGAATTTAAAGTATTTGATGACGCGGAAGCGAAAAAGTGTACCTACAACGAATGTCTTCCATTAATTCCTGGTAAAGGCACACGTACCTGCTTCCGGAAACTACCATTTTCAGAAAGAGAAACATCTTAAAAATTTCACGGACGCAATTCATTGCGAGAAAACTCATTTTAAAAAAGGCGTCAATTCTTTGAATCTTTTCTTAGCTTTCAAGAAACCGCAACTACGCGAGAAGAGCGCTAAAGTCGCCAACGCGCTCTTTTGGGAGGGAGTTTCTGTCTATATATACACTCGGAGAGTACTCCGATTCACGACGCTTTGTGAATTATTTACTCGTAAGGATCTCGTCGGTTTTGTCCACAGTGGAACTGTTTTGAGAAGGCGTGGAACTATTAAAATTAACCATCATCATGTAAGCAATTTTTTCTTTTATTTTTTCCAGTAATTGCTGATACTGTTATTTAAGTTCCATGTTGTCATAGATGTATGTACAGCTGACATTAATTAATGCAAAACCGGAAATACTGTCGAACCCCGTTATAACGAATATCAAGGGGCCAAAGGTTTTGATCGCTATATCCGGTGGTTCGCTATATCTGAACCGTTAAGGGTGCTATGTACTAAGAAAAAAATTCTTATTTCCCTTTTCCTCTTCTTGCAGACTCTTGTGGTGGGAGGAGTCCAGTTGACAGTTCGAGAATTCCATCCCCCCCCCCTTAGGATTGACATTTTGAGGGATTGTAATGACTCTCTCTCTATAGGGGGGTTAAGCGCTGCCCCCAAATTTTTTATTTAAAATATATTTTTGTCAACTATTTACAGGTACATAAATGCTGATAATCAAATAAAATTTGTATTGTCAGATAGCCTGAACTTTTCTGCAAAGCGCTACAGGATTCATTTTATAAATTTCGTCCACAGAAGAAATTTATGAGCATTTAAAACACACTATACCAGATTTTTCCCCGAATAATTTAGATTTTAAAATATTAATTGCATTTTTTAAAAAAAAACGAAAAATGTACACAAATGTAAAATTTCTTTCTCTATGACGGAGTGCATTTTTCTTTTTAAATCTTTGAATCCAAGTCGGCAATCCGTGGACAAATTTTCTCCTTAGGTTAACATTAAGGTGAGCGAATCCAATGGGGTTAGTACATACCAGCCTTAAGAAAAATGTTAGAGTTCACAAAATGTATAACTCATTAGTTGCTATGTGTATTCAGTAATGATGCATTAAAAAATGATAAAATCTATTAAAAATGATTATTAATGAATTAAATTGACTAAAATCGATTACATTTAACTGACAATATTAACTGAATTAACTGAAAATGAAGAAAAATGAAAATAAATTCATTTTACCTTTAATTGTTGCTCACTGTTTTGATACAGAAATAATCGGTAATCTGCTGTTGATGTGATGCCGATTTTAAAATCCTTTTATGAATTTCTTTGTCCAATACATCAAATGATTCCAACACTCTTTCTTCCACTATTTGTGTAGACAAAAACTTATTAATTATACGCATTGCTGCTGTAGCATCTGGGATGGTGGGGATTTCGTCATCTAGGTGCCCCTCTTCATCAGCATCAGATACAGAATCTTCGATTTCAGAATGATTCATTTTAATTTCTTACACAACATCTTCATCAGTAGGATTTTCACGTGTAATGACTTCATCATCACATGTTTCGAACAATTGCATGTCACAGTCTGAGAACATGAAATCTTGTGTTTTTCTATCCACATCTCGATAGGTAAATCTTCATCATCATCTTCTTCAACATTCATTGTATCTTCAACATTCTTAAAAAGTTTAAAAATGAAATTCAGTAGTCGACTGAAAAAAAGGTTCGTTATAGCCAATTCTTTAAATTTCGGAAGTTCGCTATAAAAGGATAAATTAGCATTAAAGACAATAGGAAAACGGCGGGACCAAAATTTTCGTTCGTTATATCCGGGAGTTCGTTATATGCCGGGATCGCTATAACGGGGTTTGACTGTAATGGATAATCCAAAAATGATCCTCTTTACGCTGTAAAAAATTTTATTGTTGAGAGGCTATAAATCAACAAGCTTCATATTGTAATAAAAATTCAGTCAAATCAAAATAACAATAAAACATAACTTAGGCTTTCACTTCTGAAAAAAACCTGTTATATTCCTTTAATTCCAGGCCATGCTGACGTTCTTATGAACGATTCGTATTTTATTTCTATGATACATGGGTTATCAACAAAACAGATAATTAGGAATTCTGTAAAATTACAAATTTCACCCTCTCAGTATATTTAGCTGTATTGTTTTGATTCAAAAAGTCTTTTCTATGGAGTATTGACTTGTCAGCTTGGGAGAATATTTCATCCTCCGAATAAATATGAATCATCGAATGGAAAATGTGGGGTATTGGTCAGTGCAGAAGTTACTGAAACAACATTCCCTACTGTAGTGTAGTCATATTACCCTAACCTGGTTTCTTCTTTGGGCGCCCATGGTAAAAGTTGCGTAAGATTTTGCGAAAAGGACTTCCAAGACATTTCGACAATAAAATGAGCTTAAGTGTAATGAACTTGAATCTAACGAAAATCGTAAAGCATTCACAACACTTTTCGATGATGTAATTAAATTCATTAACCTTTAGCTTACGGGGCCAATTTTTCCGATTTCCTCTTTAGTAGAACAGGAAATTTCATACCCGGTTTGTAAGAACGGCTATTAAGGGTTATATATATATATATATATATATATATATATATATATATATATATATATATATATATATATCCCGTAATTTATATTATATATATGTGTGTGTGTATGTATGTATGTATGTATATATGTATGTATATGTATATATAGATACATATATATATAATATATGTTCATGGAGTATGTTCCTGTATTTTCATTTATTCAATTGTTTAATATGTTATGATTATTTGTCCGGTAGATGGCAGCACGATACCGCTGTCTTTATGTTTTGTAAACGTTCTAAGATACTTCCGCTGTGGAGTTAGTAGCGTCAGTGTTCTGGCTTGCTGTTTGTACGAAGTTTCTTTGTGATGCGTTAATAAAGTATCATATAGCCGACCCGTTTGTGCGTCTGGGCTTGAATTTAGTTTTAGTGGAAAGAACATTTGGAGGCACGCGGCGAAGATGTTTTGATTCCACTGTTGAGATAAGTGGAAATTTTTTGTTTTGTTCTTAAGTTGTAAGAAAGTTTTTGATTTGTTTTGATAAGTTCCGTAATGGAAAATGCAGAAATAATCAGGGCCAGAGGCCAGAAAAAGGCTTCTTTAACGAAGTTAAAACTCTATTTAGAATCTAAAGAACAGTTTGATGTACCGGATTTGACGGTACGGTTAGAACGTCTGGAAGTAGCATTTGATGAGTTTTCCAAATTAGATTTATTACTTCCAGTAGAACAATCTGAATTTTCTGAAATAGAAGATGTTTATTTAGAAATTAAAGTTATAATTCGTACAAAGATAGAAGCGATGGCTTCATTGGCCGAAATTCGGCAAAATAATTCGAATGTTGTTGTTCGAAGTGATGTGAATAACGGAAACGGAACTGTTAAGTTACCTAAAATTACAATTCCATCCTTTACGGGAAATTATTTAGATTGGTTGAATTTTAAAGATTTATTTAAATCTACAGTGCATGATAACGATTCGTTATCAAAAATACATAAGTTCCAGTATTTAAAAGGTTTACTTTCGGGGTCAGCCGCTGATTTAATCAAGCACCTACCGGTGTCTGAGACCAGTTACGATGAAGCTTGGGAAAAAATAGAGAAACGCTATGATAATAAAAAGCATATCTCTACCGCTTTAATCAATACCTTTCTGGAACAAAATAAGCTTTCCGAGCCGAATGGCGCGAAATTAAGAAAACTTGCTGACGTTGCGGATGAAGTTATTCGGGGTTTAAAGGCATTGCATGAAGGAGCTAATTCAAGAGATTTGTGGTTAATACACCTCTTGTTAGACAAGGTAGATTCCGAAACCCGAAAATTATGGGCTCAAGAAACGACAGAAATAGAATTTCCCACATTTGAATACTTTTTAGAATTCTTAAACAACCGATGTTCTTATTTAGATGTTTCGATTTCTCATAGCATAGTAAAAACGAAAGTGACTAACAACGTAACTAATGTTAAATCTAATTATTCGAGTAGATGTTTAAAATGTTCTGGAATGCATAGCATTTCGAAGTGTCATAAATTTAATGCTATGCCAATCTCTGCTCGAAAAGAATTCATACGAATGAATGCCTTGTGTTATCGATGTCTGAAAGGCTCGCATCAAATTAAAAATTGCTTTTATAAATCTGTTTGTGAAGTATGTAAGAAATCATCCCACCATACTAGTTTACACGAATTTGCTTTCGATTCCCATACAACGAGTGTTACAAATGAAACGTATAGTCCAGAACTGCAAGTTAATACTAACATCGCTTTGAACGCAGCTAAGGAAAAATTTGTTGGTTTGCTGCCAACTGCAATTGCTTCAGTGAATGATGCACGAGGAAGAAAGGTGGATTGTACAATTCTATTAGATAGTGGCAGTCAATGTTCGTTCATTTCTGAAGCTTGTGCTAACAAATTAAATCTAAAAAGAGAAGATGCCTTGTTTTCAGTTTGTGGAATTGCTCATTCCTCTGCTGGCAAGACAAGAGGCAGTGTAACGTTATCTATGGAGTCAAGGCATAATCCTAACAGTATGCTCGTGATTGAAGCTTTCGTTTTGAATAAATTAACTTCGAAATTGTCGAGTAATTGTGTAAATACTAATGATTTAGAATATTTAAAATCCATTGAACTTGCCGATCCCAAATTCGCTGAAGCGAAAAGTGTAGAGATAATAATTGGTGTAGATTATTTTTTTGAAGTTATGAAAGCCGGACAAATTACGGGTTCCGAAAATTCTCTTATCGCCCAGAATACACTGTTTGGTTGGGTTGTAGCGGGCAAGATTCCTTTAAACAGCTTGAAAAAGAACGCCCTAGTTGGTATTCATGCTAATGTTGACGTTGATGAAGTTTTAAAACGGTTCTGGGAAACTGAAGAGGTTCTTAAAATAAAAGAAGAAGTTTTAAGTGAAGAAGAAAGTTTCTGTGAAAAACACTTTAGTGAAAATTATGAAATCGATAAAAATGGACGGTTCGTCGTGAAACTTCCCTTTTTTAAATCAGAAGTTAAGTGGGGAAATTCTTATCAAGTTGCATTGTCTCGTCTCCAGAGTATGGAAAGAAAATTTAATGGAAATCCGAATTTAGAGGAACAGTATAAATCCTTTATGAAAGAATATGAAGAGCTAGGACATATGAAGGTTTCGGAGGATGTCTCTTCAGAATTAGCCGTTAATGAAAAATATTTCTTACCTCACCACGCCATCTTAAAGCCCAGTAGTACCACTACTAAGTTAAGGGTGGTTTTTGACGCAAGTTGTAGAACTAGCAACTGCAATTCTTTAAACGATGCACTAGGTGCAGGTGCTAAACAACAACCCGATTTATTTGAGACTTTATTGAATTTCAGGCTTTCCCCGATAGCATTTTGTTGCGATGTGGAGAAAATGTATCGCCAGATATTAATGTCTACTTCTGATCAAGCTTTTCAACGAATTCTGTGGAGATACAATAAATCCGATCCCATTCGAGAGTATAAGCTGCAAACTGTTACATATGGCCTAAAATGTGCGTCTTTTCTTGCAACCCGATGTTTAAAGCAAATTGCGAATGACGCTCGTCCTGTTTATCCTGAGGCTGCTTCTCTCATTGAAAATTCCTTTTATATGGATGACCTCTTGGGAGGTGCACGTAACGAAAGTGAAGCTGCTAGGGTATGCCAAGAAATTATTTTTCTTTTGGAAAATAGAGGTTTTCATTTAAGAAAATGGCAGTCTAATTCAAAGGAGCTCTTGAATGTGATTAAAACTGATAATGTCAATGAAGTGTTCGAATTGAAGGACGGTGAGCAATCCAAGGTTTTAGGATTATGTTGGAATCCTAAATCTGATTCTTTTATTTTTAAAGTTAATTTTTACTTCGAGAACGAAATTACTAAACGGAAGTTCTTGGCTCAATCTGCTAGGCTGTTCGACCCACTAGGATTATTGTCTCCATGCACCATTTCAATCAAAATCTTCTACCAACAACTTTGGTTGTTAAAGTTGGGATGGGACAGTCCCCTTCCGGCGAATTTCGAAGAAAGGTGGAAGAATTTCCAGAGAGAGTTCGATTGCCTCTCCGTAATCAAAATTCCCAGATGGATCCACACTAGAGGCTTAAAGATAACTATCCATGGATTTGCAGACGCTTCAGAGTTGGCCTATGCTGCGGTGCTGTACGCAGTACAAAAGGATATTGATACTGATTCCAAGGTGACCCTCCTTGCAGCAAAAACTAAAGTTGCTCCACTAAAGCCAATTTCAATTCCTCGGCTGGAGCTGAACGGTGCTCGGCTGTTGGCTAAACTCTTCTCTACGATTTCACATATTCTAAAAGATTATACCATCACTTTCCACGCCTGGACAGATTCACGAGTGGTTTTGGCATGGTTGTCTTCTCCCCCTAGGAAGTGGAAAACCTTCGTGGCCAACAGAACGGCCGAAATTATCGAACTAGTGCCCTGTGAACGCTGGCGGCACGTTCCATCGAAACAAAACCCAGCTGACATAGCCTCTAGAGGAGTTTCACCTAAAGCTCTACCAGACTGTAACCTTTGGTGGCATGGGCCTGACTGGTTGTCAATGAGTCCAGAAAATTGGCCCGTAGAGACACAAATGACTGACTTTTCTAGTGACTCTAAGGTTATGATCGAAAAGAAGAAAAATTCTATATTTTCTGCAAATATTTCTAATGTTAAACCGGATAATGTAATTGAAATATTATTTGATAATTGTTCTACACTAACTAAGATTGTTACTGTTTTAGCTTATTGTGTTCGCTTCATCACCCGTTGTAAGAGGCGAACGATCGATTCAGGTAAAGCAACTGATTCAAAAGGTAAGGTTTCTCCTATTAATGCCATGGAGAGAATCCAAGCTTTAAACAAAATTATCTTGTATGTTCAAGGTGTGTATTTTGCTGAAGAATTAAAATGTATGAAAGATAATAGAGATTTACCAACGAAGAGTAAACTAAAAAATCTTCATCCTTTCATGGATCAAGATGGTCTGTTACGGGTGGGAGGTCGGTTGAGACATTCACCTCTCCCTTTTAATGCAAAGCATCCCGTCATCTTGCCTGATAAACATAGGCTTAGTGATTATTTGATAAAACAATTTCATATAACTTATTTGCATGCTAATCTTACCTTGTTATTGAATATTTTATTGCAGAATTATTGGATTGTTGGTGCTAGGAAACTAATCAAGAGTTATATTCATAAGTGTATTGTTTGTCATAGATATCGTTTTGCATCCAATAATCAATTGATGGGAGATCTTCCGCGACAACGTGTCATGCCTAATAGACCATTCTCGGTCTGTGGGGTAGACTTTGCTGGGCCTATTAATATGTTGAAATTTCGGGGTAGAGGTGCTAAAAGTATAAAAGGTTATGTTGCTTTATTCATTTGCTTTAGCACAAAGGCGATTCATCTAGAATGCGTCAGTGATTTGACCTCCGAGGCTTTTATTGCTGCCTTGAAGCGGTTTAGTTGTCGCAGAGGGTCCCCCCGTCACATTCATTGTGATAATGCCACTAATTTTTGTGGTGCTAAAAGGAAAATGTCTGAATTGTGTAAAATTGTGTCCGGTATCAACCGGGATGAGAACATTTGTTATTTTCTCTCACAACAAGCTATTCAGTGGCATATGATACCTCCTGCAAGTCCTCATTTTGGTGGATTGTGGGAATCGGGTATCAAATCGGTAAAGTCCCATATGAAAAGAGTAATTGGTGACCATAAGTTAACTTTCGAAGAATTTGCCACTCTGTTTTGTCAGATTGAAGCAGTTTTGAATTCAAGACCATTGTCTCCTACCAACGATGAATTAGACAATTTAGAAGTGTTAACTCCCTCCCATTTTTTAATAGGTGAAGTAATTACTTCCCCTCCTGAGCAGGTTGACTCCCAATATCTGTCCTTACGTTCTCGCTGGGACCTTGTTCAAAAAATGAAAATGAACTTTTGGAAAAGGTGGCACCAGGACTATCTGAGCTCTCTTCAAAATCGTAACAAATGGCATATCACCAAATCAAATTTAAAGGTAGGTGACATGGTGTTGCTCAAGGAAGATAATACACCTCCATCCTGTTGGCCTCTTGGCAGAGTAAATGAAGTTCATCCAGGTTTAGATGGAACGGTGCGAGTTGTCACCCTTAAAACTTCTAAAGGTTATTTTAAAAGGCCTATTGTTAAACTCTCCCCCCTACCGATGTGTCAAGAATAAATTCTTGAGGGTGGGAGTATGTTCATGGAGTATGTTCCTGTATTTTCATTTATTCAATTGTTTAATATGTTATGATTATTTGTCCGGTAGATGGCAGCACGATACCGCTGTCTTTATGTTTTGTAAACGTTCTAAGATACTTCCGCTGTGGAGTTAGTAGCGTCAGTGTTCTGGCTTGCTGTTTGTACGAAGTTTCTTTGTGATGCGTTAATAAAGTATCATATAGCCGACCCGTTTGTGCGTCTGGGCTTGAATTTAGTTTTAGTGGAAAGAACAATATATATATATATATATTATATATACAAACGCACACACACACACATATATATATATATATATATATATATATATATATATATATATATATATATATATATATATGCATACATATACACACACACATATATATATTCATTCATTCTTGGGCCCGTATTCTTGGGATACATGCTATCCCACCCCGTAAGGAAAAAGTTAATGTAAGTATGGCATTAAAACTTAATAATAAATAAATTTAACGCTTTTTTTCGATATTGTAAAATTCCAATTGCGGGTCGAATATGTCTTAGACGTGTTTTCGTGCTGGAGTTACATAATGAGTTAATATTTTTGTATCTCTACCATTCTTTCATGACTACAAACTTCAGTAAAAGTTTCTTCGAACAGAAAGATCTGGTACATATTCAGATCTCAATCTTTTCTTGTCGTTAAAAATCATGAAATTTTAGCCTTGGTAACATTTCAGCTTTAATAACGTTTAATTTTCCGTCTGACAGAAACACAGTCTAATTTTTGGGTTGTCGAGTACATAGGAGATGAATTATTTGCAGCGAAAAGCATTTTTTTACTCTGCAGAAAACAGTAGACCAGAAAGAGCGAAATAGATGTTGAGTAAATTTCTGTAATCTAGATCAGGGCTTCCGAAACTGTGGGTCGCGACTCCGTATGCGGTCTCGTAACAGAATTTGGGGGTCATGAAAACTTTGGCAACTGTTCTTGAAGGATATCCCTTCAATTCGAAATGTCTCTTCGTAAGATTCTTCAATACTCTTTAGCCAAAATAATTTACGAAAACCATTTTCATATAAAATATTTTTTGAAATCACAAATCACGTTACGGATGCATAATAGAGATATAAACTAATCTGTTCTCTTTAATTTCTTTGATTTGTTATCAGGTATTGTTTTATTTGTATTTTTATTTCATGCTCCCACGTTTTATTTGTGTGTATACCCGGAGTCGTGTAAAATTTTCTCGGGCGAAAAGGGATCCATCTCGATCAATTTAAATAACAATCGGTTAAAGTTTCAGACTTATTTTGATTATTCGGGCCTTTTACTATATTCATTGATGTATGAGTATCCATGTTTGTGTATCTTTTTACATTATATGCAGTTAACCATATAATGGGTTACATTATATGGAGTTAACCATATAATGGGTTACATTATATGGAGTTAACCATATAATGGGTTTCATTATATGGAGTTAACCATATAATATACCCGGGGTCGCGTAAAATTTATCCATGTTTGTGTATCTTTTTACATTATATGGAGTTAACCATATAATATACCCGGGGTCGCGTAAAATTTTCTCAGGCGAAAAGGGGTCCATCTCGATCAATTTAAATAACAATCGGTTAAAGTTTCAGTCTTATTTTGATTATTCGGGCCTTTTACTATATTCATTGATGTATGAGTATCCATGTTTGTATATCTTTTTACATTATATGGAGTTATATATCGGTGGACTGCCTGATTGAACTGGAGATTCATGTTTACTGGGATGCTTACCCAATTAATAAGTTTTGGTGATGCGGGGAATTCGTAAACTTCCTTTTCTTCCATAGCAGTTTATAACCATCTTTTGTTTATGTAATGTGTATTAAAATTTAGAGAGCTTTAATAATTTTGGATGGCTGAAAATTAGGTTTTATCCAAATTTTAAAAAAAAACTCAATTTATTTGGGCAAAGAGAAGACAGAAATCCTAGACATATGTCACTTAATGTATTTTATGTTCAGTGTTTTTAGAAGACTTAAAATAATTTGATAAAATAGTAATTGTACAAAAAATGTCGTAACACTAAAAAGCTTGAATTTTTTTTTAGTGTTTCAAAAAGTTGTTTTTTTTTTTTTCGTGAAATTACAAATTCTAGTATCTCCATTTTCTACCGAAGATATTAAATACGAAGAAAAATTAATTTTGTTGTCTTAGTAACTAGATTTCGACTGATCCCTCTTTGAAATCACAGGAACTGTTTCGAATCAATCAATCTATATTATGCTGTATAATGAAGTAACATTATAGATAACTTTGAGTAGTTGTTTCCACTTTCTTCAGTTTAATTTGTTAAGGGAGAAAGGATTCACTTAGTATGTATCCCTTCATGAGAGTAGTTGAAAAGGGCATCTCTTTGAATTAGAATGTGTCTAGATTCGAATACGTAACCTTAAACCTCCGGGTTCAGTCATGATCGCCATTCAACAATAAGTTAGCTTCTGAGAGCAGATTTAGGCTATATATTTTAGTTGTAAAGCATTAATTTTCTGCTAAGTTAATTCCCAAATACAGTATTGCATCTTCTTACCCAATATTGTAATGATACTTGTAACTATTTCTCAACATACATAGCTGTATTGATCAAAGTGTTGGAGAACAAAGGGATGTTTAATCTTTATCACAATGATTAAATCTATGTAAATGAGCATACTGATTGGAGCTCATTCATTATTTTTTACATCTTTGTCTTAAATTCGTAATTATGCGTTTTTTCATTCCCATATCCATCTTTTCATTTTTAGCAAACGAAGGGCGTAGGGGGAACGAAGATTTGGAGAAGAATTTCGAACATTTCTGCCTCTCACCGCAGGCTTGGAAAGGACATTGGAAGCATCAAATTACGAAAGGTATGTCTACATGAATTTGTCGAAATCTCTCGATTGTTGTATGATTCAAATGTAAAATATTTAGAAAACAAGAAGATAATATGTGTTGTTTTTTCCATACGGAAGTAATCTTGAAACTCCTTTACGTCTAAGCTTGAAATATTTCGCTTTTTCAATATAATCAAAAGCACAAAGGCTTCAACAATTATCCAGATTATCTGCAACGTTTTGCACTACGTGCAGGGTTTATACGCACCGTAACATAAAACTGATTTTTGCCCATTTTTGAAATTCATTTTTCTTAGTAACTCAATGAAATATTACTTTCATTGCATTTTTACTAGTTGGTACCCTTCAAAACATGACGGCTAGATAGTAAATAAATGTACTAATACACAAATTATACTTAACACATCATTGCCAAATGTTGAAAATCATAATGCGCAGAAACAAATTAATGTGTTTAAGCGGCCTCGAGCTTAGTATCTAAAGCCAAATTTAAAAATGTCACTGAGCATGCGCAGAAAGCAATTTTTTAAATTAATTTATTGCTAACTAAACAGCGCGAAATAAAAATTTTCAATCAGGTTTAATCTTATAGTTCACAAACATAATTATCATATAAATAAAAATGGCGGAGATAGATCTAGAGAGACTCCTGGATAAACGTGTTTATCATTAAAAACGTGTCAATGAGCATGCGCAGAAACAGTGAGTTTCTAAAGACAGATTTAAACTTGCCACTGAGCATGCGCAGAAATCAATTTTTAATTGTAAATATTCGCTAATTAATAGAAATTGCATTTACAAAAACCAAATTTGACAAATCTACAGATCAGTCTTTCGTTTAAGACCAAAATGAAGTAAATTAATGCAGTAGTTTTCTCTCACGGACTGCCCAAACAGTCGGCTTAGCAACTTAAATATATAGATATCTCTTTTTGCTTAATTTAATGTTTCAGTCAAAAATCCGATAGATTTCTTGAATACGCTATTTTGCATACGAGAGATTTTGCTAGACAATATTTGTTCAAATCCTTCCAAAAATCAAAATAGGAATTTTAATATAATTATTTTTTTAAAGTTGCCTAAATATTAGTACAGAGCTGTAAATAAAAATGATCTGAACTCTCTTCAGGCATTTTACGGATCACTATATCCAAATACCGAAATTAAGGCGAGTTAGGGCCTGTTCACATAGGAGTCCGTTGCGTTGCGTTGCGTTAAGGAAAATATGACGTTGAGACGAAAATAAACCAATCATAGGCGTTAAAAATTTCATTGCTAATCGTTTGGAGGCATATGATTGGTTTATTTTCGTCTCAACGTCATCTTTTCCTCAACGCAACGCAACGCAACGGACTCCTATGTGAACAGGCCCTTATGCGGAGTAAATTTCTGTCTATCGAGTACTTTTGCGCCGGTCAAGAGGGTGTTATCTATCTTGAACAATGAGTTTTAGTCTAAATAAAGGTGTCGACACTTAAAAGTATAATATTGTTAAATAATCAGATATCTATTAATATGCAATTGCTTTTGAATAAAAATGTTAAGCAGTTCCTGGTCCTGAAAGCAAAAGGTGTAAATGACCTTAATCATGTTACTGAACGAGTAACATTATTCCTTTAATTAGTTTATTCCACTTTGGTGAAAAAGAAAATGGTATGGCTACCAGTCACCATCAATGCTATATCTGCATCCACTCCATCACTGATTGCGCTTTATTGTTTTGTTTTAAAAATGCTATCAATTGACTTTTAAGTGTAATAAATCGCTGATAGTAAGAGCTTTTAAAAACTGCTTTTAAATACTTAATTAAAGGCTTCAACAGTTTTAATCGCTCTGTTAAGTCAATTATTAAAGCCTTTAGAGATCAATGATTCCGGTACGTATTTTGTTGTGCTCCTCAAGAACCTGTATGTTACGGAAAACCATCGGGTACCGAGTATTAATAATACGTTAAATGAAACAAAAATTGTATATTAATTCTTATTAATAAACTTCTAGAGAATACTTATTCGTATAAAAAAAATTAACGAGAATGCAGGAATTATTAGAAGATACATTATAGAGTATATATATCATGTAAAAAAGTAAGAGCTTTTAAAAAGTAAGAGCTTTTAAAAACTGCTTTTAAATACTTAACAGAGCAATGAAAACTGTTGAAGCCTTTAAGTCAATTATTAAAGCCTTTACAGATCAATGATTCCGGTACGTATTTTGTTGTGCTCCTCAAAAACCTATATGTTACGGACAACCATCGGGTACCGAGTATTAATAAGACGTTAAATGAAACAAAAATTGTATATTAATTCTAATTAATAAATTTCTAGAGAATGCTTATTCGTATAAAAAAAATTAACGAGAATGCAGGAATTAATAGAAGATACATTATAGAGTATATATATCATGTAGAAAAACAATAAGATTTTAAACTGCTAGAAATTTGTAAGTGTTTAAGTCATGTATTCTAACAGACAGACAGTTTTTAATATTATTTCAGATTTCAGTCTCTAAATCCAAATTCAGATTCTCAAAAAGTTACTAAGAATCGAAAAACAATTAAAAGTATTTTCTTCTGCGTCTATTTATTAAATTTTAATAATTGCATATTAATTTTGTTATTTGAAACCTAATTTTTTATCAAACGGTTGACCATATGGATCATGCCATATTTTTGGCGAAGTTCAGCTTCATACTTCGAAGCGCCGTAGCTTCAGAATTATTTGTTTTTCTTTTTAACAAGCGCTCCTAGATAACATACGAATTCCTCACGACAGTGGCGAATGGTTTGGAGGCCAAAACGTAATACCATACCCATTTTTCAACATGTGCAGAACTGTTCGATTATCCGCGTTGTGTGATTGGCGAATACCTCGAGTATAAACAGAATGGGATGGAAATGCTTTCTGCCGTGTGATGAAACGGAGATGGCATGAGCGGGATATAAAACAGGCACGCTCTTAGGGGCTGTTCACAATTCATCCGTCAGCGTGAGCATTACTCGCATCGAAAAATTCTCAACCTATCACAGACCTCCAAACAATTAGCCTCGAAACCGTTAAGGTCTGAAATTGGTTAAAATTATTTCGATGCGAGTGACGGACGCAATGCGAACAAGGCTTTAGAATTTAAATCGTATGAAATGGGGAACCGTATAAAAGCCGTTTCGCTTCACGCGGAAAACGTTAACATTAGTATCAAAATACTGCAGACGGGACCAAGAAAAATATAAATGTGAACCGTATCGTGTGGGGTGCTTCTAAGGCGGTTGTACTGCAGTGTTGTTCTTTCTGATGTCTCATAGCGCGTACAGACTGGCACAGCGCTCTCTGCCTCTGCCAGTGATTTATGTGTCTCTGTACTCTGTTCCTGCGCCGGATTAGGGATGCGACATCGATGTCGATGTTTTCAAAACATCGATGTTTAGATAAAAACATCGATGTTTTAAACATCGATTTATTGAAGCCGATGTTTTTTTAACATCGATGTTTTGCACTCGATGTTTTACGTTGTCTCGATGTTTTTTTTTTTTTTATGAAAAAGTACCGTAATAAAAAAAAATTACCACGTAGCATAATTTTCAAACTCAGTAAATGTAAGTCTGAATTCTGGAAAGGACGAATACAAAAGGAGGAATGATTCCTTAGCAAACAAACAAATGACAATTAACAACCAATGAACCAATCAGAGCGCTTGGAATGTTCCTGACACTCCAGAACTTTCCATGGCGTTTTATTTTACAAATAGTATATACACGAGTGCATCCATTTAAGTTTTTGTTTTGTTCTGGTTTTTTAAATGTTGACGTTAATATTATTAGTAAGATGCCTCTCAAAAGTGGAAATATTTTTGCAAAACCTCTGGCAAATTGGCGAAAGGCAATATTTGCCTTAAGTCCCTCAAAACTTCTGGCAATACCACGAATTTATCTGGACATTTGAAGGCAAAACATGGAGGTATTTACAACGAGAATTTTGAGTCATCAATGTAGCCCAAAGCAACCAAGTTTTTGTCATTTGTGTCTGCCCAATCAGAGAGTAAAATTAAATCACCCCCTCCCCCCACGACTAACGGAAGTAACATTAATGTTAGAGATTACTAAAACAGTTTTAAAAAATGGATGTTCTAAAACATCGATGTTTAAAACCATCGATGTTTAAAAACATCGATGTTTCAAAACATCGATGTTTTGTTATCGATGTCGCATCACTACGCCGGATCGCCTCCTCTGGCGGTCCTTCAAAGAAAGAGAGTGGGGTCAGCGGGTCAAATGGTGTCGAGCGGGGTCGGGGGAGACACCAAGAGCGGGGGAGATTAAGAGCGGGAAGGGGGGTGGTTCTAAATACCGTGTCTAATGTTACCGTGACTAAGTGATGACAGGGGAGTCGGGGAGAGAACTCTGTCCAATGTGAATGCACCATCACAGTACTGCATCTTTTTCTCTTATTTCGCAATTGCACAGTTTACCGTAATCAAATTTTACTTATTTGCATTAGTAATTGATCGCATTTAATTGCAGATGGCTTTGGAAGTTTTGAATTGGAAGCAGGATGAAGCTCGGTTTGTAATTGCTGGAAAACTGCTTTTTACACAAATCACTGATTATCCATGGAATAAAAAAGGGAAGACAGTAAAATTCACTCCTCTGCACGCCCTGTTAATAGCTCTCGGGAAACCCAATTCCAATTACAGACCGGAGAGTATATCATCCGATAATTTAGTCTTATTTCCAAGAAATACCGGAATTCGAGATGCCAGTTTAGTCCTAATGAAAGAAAAAAATGGCCGGTTTATTGTTGTGAGGGTAAGTAAAATAGTCTCTTCATTCCGCAGTTTTTTTATGTTATTCATGTTTAAATAATATAGTGCCTGAAAACTTTTATGCTTATTAAATTTTTATTTATTGCGTTACTCCAAAAGAGTAAATGTTTCAAGGTCCCCGAATCATTGAAAACAACTTGCTGTTAAAGAGGTTCCCTTAAATATTAAGAGTGGTGAAATCTAAATAAACAATGAAGTTGTTACAAGGGCATAGAGAACAGAACAAGAGCCCAGGGTCAATCCTTCCAGGGCAATCTCTCTCCCCCCTCCATAGCTACGCCTCTGAATTGTTATAAAATTGTTTATACACTCGCTTAGCAGGCTTGCGTCGATTTATTCATCGACGATCTTAATTTTTCCATTAACCGAATGGGATTAAATAAAGAACGTTGTAAAAACCTCATTTAAAAGGAACGTGCTTTTACTGTAAATTTTACTCTAATTCGAAGCAAGTCAGTAAATTTATACGAGTTAGTAAGAATATTAGAAATTTTCATAAAATAAGTTTCTCATTCTGAAATGCTTTTTAAACAGTTCGGTCTTTTAATATTTTATTTAATTAAAAATCAAAACTTTTTCGAATATAATATTTAAGTTAAATGTGCAGTTTATCACTGATATGACTAGATTTTCGACAGAAAAAATGTATACACGCTCATATTATCCACTGAATGTTTCTGCTAATTGATATCTGATAAATGGTTGGATCGCTTAATTAATCCAGTTACTAACTCCTTTCCAGGGAATGAAAAGTAGTTTTTCAATGGATAAATGTTGGTTATATGAATAAACACTAGGTGGGTATACCCACTTCGAAGTTTCTCCGTAATACGCAATGATCTCGTTGGAATTATTCTGCATGAATCAAAAGAATCAGATTTTATGCATGAATCAAAAGAATGAGCCACGAAATAAATCGCTCATTTTCAATGAAATACAGGAGGCAAGATTTTGCCTTCATACTGTGTTTTACAAGGTCTATATTTCCTAATGATCTTCAGTTGTTAAATGATCCGTAATACGCAGTGATCTCGTTGGAATTATCTTTATGCATGAATCAAAAGAATCAGCCACGAAATAAATCGCTCATTTTCGATGAAATACAGGAGGCAAGATTTTGCCTTCATACTGTGTTTTACAAGGTCTATATTTCCTAATGATCTTCAGTTGTTAAAATGTCTTTCTTGAACTGCTAGACCTCGGATAATGAATGTTTTTCATTTCTAGGAACCATTGTATCTTGGCAACTGTGTAATAAGTTGTGAACCAGAAACGGATGATGTTTTTGAGATTCAAGAATATACCACAAAAGAAGCCTTTTTATTAAAGGTATGCACAAATTAGATATCCTTTATATTCATATAGTGTTTAGATTACAAAAAAATATTATTTCATTGTATAGTTTTCCATAAATTTTACTCAAATTTTTTAAAAATTTAGCTTGATTTTGAATAAAAGTAAAAATGATACTGCGCAATTGGGGGCAATATTGATGTTTTTTGTAAATAGAGAGCTTAAAGAGAAATCTATTTTTATTAAGCAACTTTTCTGAAAGGAAAATTGTTAAGTTTTAGAATTTCACACATTGATTTTTCAACGATTCACCGAATTTTCCCCCTTACAAGAGAAAACTGTGATGTTGCAATATATTTGACATCTTATCTTATAAATTGATGTTTACTGTGAAAATATTTGGAATACATATCGTCCCCGCATACCCCATAGACACGTAACTTTACGGATAGAATAATAATGCGAGAATAACTTCGAAAAGAGGTTGTGTTTCAATATTCTAGAACGTATAAAGTGTTTTCGTTGTCCCGCTCATCAAATCTACTCTGCACATTATTTCCTCTAAAGGTTGTGTTAAAGAAAATAAATTATCGGGGGAATGTAAAGTATTGGTTTACCAATAATTTTTCAAATAAATATTAACAGAAGAGTTTTCTCTTCTTGCGAACATCCAACTGTTCAAGATTTTAGATCATTATGAAAATCGGAAAAATATATATAGGTATATAGTTTCTGGGGCAATAAACCCCAGAATAAACCTGGGGCAGATGCTTGTAGGAAGAGTCAGTATGCTTATTATAATTTTCTAAGCTTTTTTGTATCACATGGTGCAACTGAGTTCTTGAAGGGATTAAAATTTCAACAAGGCAAACGTAATCATCTGGTCAACTTGCTAATTTTCTATTCACTTAGAAAAGTATTGACAATGAACATTTTTTTTTCATATAATTCATCGCTTCCAACTGATTTTCACTAGTTCTACAAGTCCTCTGTACATAAAGTGCGAAATTTATCACTGAAGAAGACACGCTATACAATTCATCTCAGCAAAAAACTTGGATAGTTTTCATATACTCTAATATACCTCATATTTTTACTGAGATGTATTTTTCAGTCATTAATGTTTGGGGCAGCATGGTCAACGGATACTGTCCGGCAAAAAAAAAACTTGGACATCAAAATGTTCTGCGAATTTTTGTCAGTATTACTGTAGCTAGATTTTGTATTGTTTCTTGGTAAGATTGTTTATCTATAACGCATGATTTTTTCTTTATTATTATAGGGAGAAACCAAAAAAGATACAAAAGAGTGGTTAAGGCAGCTGCGATACCATGCAAAAGATCTGGGAACTTGGAGAAGACGAAGAAACGCCTTGGCTAATATTATGATCAACGGAATGATTCGACACTAAGTAAATTCTTCAAAGTGTTTGACAGCAAACGCATAGACTGTAGAAAACTTTTACTTATCCATTATGTAAATTGTTGGAGCAAAGAGACTCTTTAAACTGCAGATCTGGATGAATCTGACAAACACTGAGGAGGAAGTGGTAGTAATTATTAGTTTTTGAGAGATAAGTTTCTGGACACCGCCATTTTTTTATTGTTCCTGTTCATACACAAGTGTCCTTAAGCCTCATTTACTTTTAAGTCCTTCCTATCTGTGATGTTAACATTCCATGATTTTAGAGAAAACAAGGCTTGATCTACGATAGCAGTAAGTGAGGAAACTCTACAGTCTTGGATCTAGTCTCTTTTTTTATTATTTGTAAATGTTTTAAAAATAGATATTTGATAAATTTTGAACGACCTTGGCTTTGGAAGCAAACATTCTATATAAAAGCTTAAATATTGAATATTGTCATAAATTTCATGTGAATAAATATCCCTTGTATTTATACTGCAGTAGTGGACAATTTTATTTAACTTATCCGGTAAGACACATCAATATTGCTTTAATATCTGGCAGAAACAATGTCTGAAGTCGTTGGCTCTCTTTGTCACCAATAAGTACCTGATTTTCAGATGTCCTTTATTTTTCTTTCAGAACTGTTACTCTATATACAAGACCTTACTTCATGATAATCAGCCAAAGACTTCTTAATACGCTCAACGTAACACGTAACTAAATCTTCAAAAATAAAATACTAACATGTTCATTAAATAAGGATTAAACAGGCCATAAAATATCGGTATACTGTAAGCATGTGAACTTAAGAAACATATTTGGCAGAAAGCATTTGAACTAACCATAATAATTTTTTAGCGTAGTGCTACTGATATGCATATAATTACTGTAGAAATCTTTAATTCAGTTCTAAGTTTTATAAAGTGTCACGTTTATTTTATACAGTACGGAATTTCAAAACAAAAACGAAGGATAATGCAACAAAAACTAGCATCTCGTTTTGCTTACAGGTTTGTAAGTTTAACTTAAACTGAAAATCATATAAGCAGAACAACTTTATTACTATTTAGAAATAGATGCATAGGTATAATTTCAAACAGTTTCTAATTTTTTAGAATCTAATGTAAGATTTTTAATCAGTTGTTCGCATTAACAGCATAAAATGTCAACTTTTTTTTCTTTTTTAGATTAATATAAATACTGAAAAAATAGAGTATGTAACATGAATTACAAAAGCAAACATTTGACCGCAATCAATAGATTCAATAATCATACCTAATTGTAAGTCAGTATTAGTATAACCGACTAGTTGAATGTATGTCTTATATTACTCTTTAGAAGGTTCTAGTTTACAGTTATATTAAGGTATTGCGAGACATACCAATGAGTAAATTCTATCGCACTGGTTTAGACAACCAGTGAACAAAATTATTCTTCTTGAAACTGTCCAAAAAAATTAAAACAGAAATTTAATGGGATTCCTTTTGAATGTATCAGAAAGCGACTAGTAATCAGGAGAGTTAAGTGAATTACATTATGTACATACATCAAAATTTGGGTAGAAAAAAAGACTATGTACAGAAAATGCACAAAAATAAATTTCTATGAATGTAGGAATAGTTATCGGTGTTGTTCTGTTTCAGTTAATCAAAATTGCCATTCATTGGGGGGGGGGCTAAATATTCTTCATACATTCTTCCTTATCATATATTCTTTAACATGTGATAATAACAAATGTAAGATTGCGGAAAAATAATTTTTCTTAAAAAGATTTATCCGCCCATTCCGATGAAAACAAAAAGCATAATTTTTAATAAGCATAAAAAGGGAGGAAAGGACATTTTCAAAGTGATACAAATTTGCTTGATAAACCGTCTGGATGTTGTTTAGAAACACGGGAAGAATTCGGAATGTAACGAGACTAACAGAAATACAAAGAACTTTGAATAAAGGCTAGGATACCTCGAAAAAGTCTTACTGCGGTTGGATACATTGATCCTGCAATTGTATTCTTGCTAGAGAGTATGTTTGAAATTGTGTTTGTATGCTCCAAGTTGATGGCTTGTTCACCAACTCCATCACAGCCTAATTCATCACAATATTATGAAGGAATTATTCGACATAGTCGGGAAAGAACTGTCACATTTCGCTAAATCCGGAGAGTAGGGTGGATGTGCCATAAAATCCTTCCCACATCGTACGGAGGCATTATCCTAGTTTAGAATCCATTTCGACCTTAGTAATGGTGGCGTCACACTCACCGGCTATTCTACAAGACATGGGATCATCCTGCCTACACTGGGCAGTCAGCTTTTCACAGAGTTAGGGCCTGTTCACATAGGAGTCCGTTGCGTTGCGTTAAGGAAAAGATGACGTTGAGACGAAAATAAACCAATCATAGACGTTAAAAATTTCATTGCTAATCGTTTGGAGGCATATGATTGGTTTATTTTCGTCTCAACGTCATCTTTTCCTTAACGCAACGCAACGCAACGGACTCCTATGTGAACAGGCCCTAACTCTACCACAGCCATACTCAACATTTATTTTCTCGGGCAACATACATATGTTTGCTACAGTACGCAGGCCGCAATTTAGTACACTATACCTCATAATATAATAATGTAAAAAAAAAAACTCAAAACCTAAATGTATCCAAACGTTAATTTAAAAATTAGTGTATTTCTGATGTTGAGACAAACTTTTGACCATTTTGGACAAATCAGGTTTATAATTGCTACATGATACTTTCAATAAAAAATGCATTGAGTCAGTAAACCGATTTCTAAATTCGTTCTGTTCAGAATGGCATTTTTTTGTTCGATGACGTAGTTGTGAACGCCGCCTGACGGCCGTTTTTTCGCCTAATGAGCTCGGTGTTCAACTGTGATTCAGAGAGAGAAAGGTTGCTATAACCACTATACGAGTATTTGAGTTTCAAATTTAATAAATACAGTCCATGTGTGCTAGTGTGTGTTTTCCCGAGCTACGACGACATTTGGTCCGACACAGCCTCAGAATGGGATATTTTTGTGTCAACTTCCAGTCTCTGTGAGGATTTCGATTTGTGATGTTTCGGAAAGTGGATGTAGGGTAATATCTTTTATTGTACATTAGTTTTTGTGAAAATCCATGATTTAATGAGTTCTTAATTTGAAAACTATGATTTATTGAGTGCTTAATATGTGTTTTGGTGAGATTTAACGCATAGTTACTGAGTCACCGATATAATGTTTAAGAACGCGAAAAAAATTATCTTCGGCTTGTTGACGTAAATCTAAATGAAACAGTGGAACAGCTGTGCCAGACGAACACCCTTGGCGAAAAGTTAGCGCCAAAAACTTATGGCGAGAAAATCCCGTTTTCGCAGATCTGGTAGGCTTAAAGTGAGAAATGTAAACAAAAACATCAATGGCGACCAAGAAAGAACAAATAAGTGGATAAAACAAACCTACCGCTGGCTGTATGAAACTCGTAGGTGCACATAGGATCTTCGCTTCGCTCAGATACCCTGCTCCGCTCCACTGGCGCTCCTTACCAAAAACATCACTGAAATCCTCAACCGGCGGCTTCGCCATGAATATACTGGCTGTAGAGGTCAGTAAAACAAACCTCCACTGGTTGTATGAAGTCGCAGAGCGCAAACGGCAATTCTCCATACAAAAATCTATTACACACCTGTTTCCCATAAAATCCATCTTAAACAACAACGTCAATTCAATCCTGTCACTCACTTTGCCACAAGCTACACTCTACAAGACACAACACAACATTTAACTTCAAGCACCGCATTTAAAATCAACCGCCACGTTATCAAAACCTCAAACGAAGAAACACAACCAACATGTTGGAAAATCTAACAACAACTAACTTAACAGTTTAAATTAACAGTTAATTTCAAATAAACCGATAGCTTCACCTCAGTTAACCAAAGCGAAAGATATTTCCCCGGAAAAAGAAAATCCAGTTGAAAAAAATGAATCTTTTTTGATTCTATTGTTAAAAGTGTTCAAACATTAACTTTAAGAGTTCCTAACAAACCCGAAGGATGGGTGCTATAGTTTGCATCCTTGGATAGGGCTTTTCACACTAAAATCGTGCCACAGAAGTTCAAAGCTGAGATCTTAAATTTGCTAGGTGATAAGGCCTCAAATGTGCTGACGTATATCAAAGATGATGAGCTTTGAGATTATTTAAAAGTAAAAACAATCGCTTTGCGAGAGTTCAAACCATCGCCTTAAGTGTTTTAGAACAATTTTGAAAGGCAGTACGTCAGCCAAATGAGACGCATTTATAGTTTACATCTCTGCTAAAGATTATTATATCTGCTTAAGATATAATAATCTTTAGCAGAGATATTAATTATCTCTGCTGATAATATCTATAGATATTAATTATCAGCAAAAATAATTAATTATTTAATTATTTAATTAATATCTATAGATATTATTTATTATTTTTAGATATTAATCTTTAGCAGAGATCTTTATTATCTCTGCTAAAGATTATTATATCTGCTTAAGATTATTCTTATTCATCAAATTTTAAAATTTGTGTTAAAATTTGATGAATAAGAAATGTATAATCGAACTTAAATAGGTTATAATAAGGTCAAATTTATAAGTCCAGTTGGAACACGGCAAAATAAAAATTAGTTTTGAAGCTGTCGGTAGAATTGATGGTTTAAGAAACTTAAGAATTTTTATGTTTTAGCACCTAATTAATAAATTAATTAACAAATTAAGGAATTAAAATTGTTGCCACTGAAATAGTTTTAAAAAACAAAAAAAGGATTTGTTTTTAAGAATTAAAATTTTTAAGATACAGGTCGTCGCTTTTTGCGCGGAGGTTGTTCTTATATAAACGCCGTTTAAGCTCACGCTGTGGTCGGCAGAACATCTCGAATCTCTGCTAAAGACAAGTTTTAATAACTACTTAAAATGGAAAAAAGTTATGGATTTCGAAACATTAAAAAAACTCGTCTCAGATAAGCTATTCCAAACGTTGGATAAGGAAACTACTTCATTTCAAAGCATAAGGTCAGTTGATACCTGATCGAACCCATACATCTGGATAAAGAGATCGATGTACAGTCTTAGACTGAAAAAAAAAAAAAAAAAACGACGCACCAAGGGGTAATGTAAATTTGCAAATTGAATACAAATTGATATGCATACAGGTTTCGACCGAAAATGCAAAATTTTAAAGTTTCGCGGCCAATGAATGGACATGTGACGCTGCAGCGCACCTTAACTGCGCAGCTGGCAGGTTATTAAAGAGGAGAAATTTCGATTCCAGGTCATAAAAATTCTTTGCGAATTTCATTCCATGTACTCAGGTAGACAGTAACTATGCCTCGCATACAGGTTCGCGAACAATATGATCAGATGTCAGCATTTGAGAACGGATGTGTAGTTGAGCTCAAAGAAACCGGTTGGTCTAATCGGCGAATCGCTCATTTGGATAGGACCGATGCCACTATTAGACGATGTTGGCAGGAATGGATGAATCATGGCGGAACACAGCGTCAAGAAGGAAGCGGTCGACCTAGAGAAGCGACAGAACGTGAGGTCCGAACAATCGTCAGAGCGGCACTCACATCCAGATATTCTTCATTATCATCGATCGTACGTGCAACTGGTGCTTCAGTGACTGCATGGACCATTCATAGGCGGCTCAAAGAAAGGGGGCTGAGCTCACGGCGCCCCTTGCGCCGACTACCATTGACCTCTGTACACCGACAAGCCCGTTTGCAGTGGTGTCGGGCACATTTGACCTGGAATGTCACTGACTGGAGTAGAATTGTCTTCAGTGATGAGTCCCGCTTCGAAATGAGCCCCGATGACCAGCGAATACGTGTCTGCAGATGCCCCGCCCAGCGGTGGGATACCAACCTGACTATCTTCCGCCATACGGGCCGACAACCAGGAGTGATGGTCTGGAGTGCCATTTCATTTCATAGCAGGACCTCTTTGGTTGTCATCCGCGGCACCCTTACAGCACAGCGGTAAGTCGATGATATTTTACGCCCCGTTGTGTAGTCCTTCATATCACGCCATCCTGGGCTTACATTTCAGCAAGATAAAGCCCGCCCGCACACGGCGAGAGTTTCTACTGCTTGTCTTCGTGCTTGCCCATCGCTACCTTGGCCAGCAAGGTCGCCGGATCTCTCCCCCAATTTAGCACATTTGGAGCATTATGGGCAGCACCCTCCAACCAGCTCGGGTTTTTGACGATCTAAAGCGCCAGTTGGACAGAATTTGGCACAATATCCCGCAGGAGGACATCCGCCACCTCTATCAATCAATGCCAAGCCGAATAATTGCTTGCATAAGGGCCAGAGGTGGACCAACGCGTTATTGACTTTTTTACTTTGTGAAGCTCTTTCTCTTGAATAAATCATCCAATTTTTCTCAAATTGTAATCATTTGTTTTTCTGTACATGTACATCACATCTACCGATTTTCGTCCCATTCGGATAACTCCTTGGTGCGTCTTTTTTGTTTTAAACCACAGCTCGTTATTCCTCCCGAATTCTCCGCAAATACAACAAATTTCTTTTAATGGAAGCACATCATCTAAGTCATTATCAGCACACAACTGAGACTCGTCATTTTTTTCTTCAGAACAGCTATTAATTAATTTCTTTTGGTGGACCTTCCTTTTCTTCTTAAATTCCTTTTCTGATTTTTCCAGAGCACCAATACCTTTCTTCTTACTTTTTTTCGGTCTCCTCTGATTCCCGTTTTTCTAATGTCTCAACTTTTTCTTTCAATGGCGTTACCGTTAAAATTTGTGAGTGTTGTGTACTGCTGGATTTTTGTCGTTTCGGTGATTTTTTTTTGTATTTATTATTTATTTATTTATTTATTTATTTATTTTGACGGACTAGGAATTGGTGAAATATCAGCTGCTGAGAAATGTCTTGATTTGAAGGGCCGGGTATTTCTTCATTTGTTTCTTCCACACACTCATCCTCCAATATTGGAAACCAATTGTTAACAGCTTCTTCAGTGTTGAGAGAAGTCAAATTATTAGTAGCAATGAAATCTTCAGTGGAGTACACGTTGGGATTAAATGGCCAAATCCCTCTTCTTTCACACGCTTTATTTGCCTCTTCTAGAGAAGACACCCTAAAATACACTTTGTTGAACAGCCATGTCATATATTCTTTTTTATTTCAGACCTTAGTGTCTTCGTGAAAATATTGCTTTCGCTATTCGGAGAAGCTTTCAGGGGGCCAAAAAGCAGAGATCTAGAGGGTGCAGTCGATATGACGTGTGTAGAGGAATAGAGACAATGTGGATGTCATTCTCTTTGCAGAATAAGTAAGATGCTAGAGACAAATGGCTGCTGTAGTTATCCATTACCAACAAAACGGGGGTCAGTTGATGCGTTGGATTCCTTTGCAAAGTGTTGCAGCCAGTCAATAAACAACTCTGTTGTCATCCAACCGTTTCGTAAGCATCGATATATAAGCACTTGCAGGCCCAACTCTCTTAACTTGAAGGCCAACACCCTATTCCAGCTCGTTGCTTCTGATTTCCGTAAACTAAAGGTCGGGATGTCTTCTCAGAAATCCACACAGCCAGTCTTTTCCAGCTTGCCTTTTTTTTTTAAGTTGTTTTTAATGCCGTTTCTTTCAGCATACTCAGAAGCTAGTTTTCTGAGATCAGAATAAGTCATTCCAAAGTACAGTTTTGCTAAAAGTAAAACATGGTTTTCAATTTCATCTTCTTGTGGTCCGTAACAGCGTCTTGCCTAAAGGCCTGTTCACATAGGAGTCCGTTGCGTTGCGTTGCGTTGCGTTAAGGAAAAGATGACGTTGAGACGAAAATAAACCATTCATAGGCGTTAAAAATTTCATTGCTAATCGTTTGGAGGCATATGATTGGTTTATTTTCGTTTCAACGTCATCTTTTCCTTAACGCAAAGCAACGGGCTCCTATGTGAACAGGCCCTTAGCCCTGTCCATGATCGTACTAAATGGAATGTTGAATTCGGAAGAAGCCTTCCTCACTGATGTCGCAGAAACTACTGTCATCAGTGCTGCCTCCATAGTTTCAGTTGTCCATGATACCTTATTTGTACATCGTTTTCTTTTGTACGGCCTCTATTTGTATTAAATAGAATTATATAATAACCTTTTAGAACGTTGAATTTTTGTGGATTTGTTGAAGCCTCTAAGGGGAAATTTTATTTAATAATGTAAAAACGGAAATTGTGAATATTATTAAAAACGTTATTATTATCATTTAAAAACTGGGCTTCGGGTAATACCACTGAGTGGCAGGTAATCCCGCTCACATGAGCGGTCATTAACCTTCGTCGCCATATTGTTTTCTAATGTGATGTAGTTGGCGAAACTCATACGATAAAAAACAAATAAAGGTATGAATGGGAAGCTAAATATATGCACTTTAAAAGTCTTAATCAATAAACTATCAATGTTTAAAAAAAAAAAAAAATCACTTACCGTCGGTTTAGACTCACAGGAAGTTTAAAATAAATCAGAGTAAAAATAACAATAGGGTGGTATAAAAACACACTGCATAGGACGACACTCATTCGTTTACTGGAAACTTAGAACGATGTTAGCTAGGTGGCTACACCAGTCACGTGTTTGCAAATAGCTTGTTTAGAGATTTTTGGGTGAACGCCATTTCCCTACTTTCCCCTACTGCTATGATCACTGTAGTGATGAAATTATTTTTCAAACTATTTTAAAATGTATATAGAGAAAAACAGGTAACATTTTGCCGAGGTTCGTACTCCTTTTCCGAAACAAAATATTAGGAGTACTCATGGGCTTAGTTCTGAGGTTCTTAAAGAAATGAAATATGTAAGTCATGAAATTTTTTTTTAAAGTTTACATTTGCAAATTTTGGAGTATTAGGATCCCAAACTTACGATAATTCTCCTAAAATGTAACCTTCATAAATTCGTAATCTTCAAAATTCTTTGAATTCGAATATTTCAAAATTACTTTGACAGGTTGCAATACAGTTCGTTTCCTCTGTTGACAAAATTTACTCCTGACAAGCAATTCTACAAAAAATAATGACTGACGCCCCCCCCCCAAAAAAAATAAAAATTAAAAAAAAAATAATAAAAAAAAAAATAAGGTATTAATTGCATTCTCCCAAAGCCAATCTCTGTCTGTACCATATTGCTTCATAAATTGAAAACTCTTGTACTTTTTGAGGACCGGAGAGTAATGGGAGGAAAGGACTTTAAATGCAAAAATAGCTTTTTAAGGGCCCTTAAAAATAAGAAATGAAAATAAGGACGTTCAAGAACCGTACGAAACCTGGTTGTTTCACGTTATCTTTGCTTGAACTGGATGATATGTGATGTACAGGATTTTGAGGAGGATTTTTTTTCCATCATGTCCTTAAAAGACTGCGTTGACCCAAAACGTACTGGAGGATCTTGAGGCAAAAAGGATGACCAAACTCCAAATTAAACAGCTATCTCTTATCCTGGTTAATATTTATTCATTATCAAATCGTCCATTAAACGGACGCCATGCTCGGTGGTTCTAACAAAGACAATACTGAACATTGGTAGAAAATTACATAAGACAAAGCAATGTTGAAAATACGTCAAAACATGGACGACTAACGCCCTCTACACATGAAAAACACAACTAATTTCCTTTACAGATCTTCCCATCTGCCACGTGTTACGTCTTACTAATGATAGAAACTCGGAGAAAAGTCCCTCACAGTGATTTCGGTACGACTTTCGTCGTGAGAGAGTGTTAAATAATCTTCTCATTAATGGTGCCTCGTGTAAAAACTTAAGTATAACAGTAAACAAAATATCTTCTCATTTGTTTGGCGGTTGAAAATGTAGTGGGTACTGAAGGTTCTTCAGAAGGTTGTACAAATACTTCTCATAACGTTAATAGTATATCAATCTTCAAATAGCTTTAGATAAAGGCGAATACTGTTGAGTAGAAGTTGCTGAATTAGCTGAATGGTTACAGTAATGAAACCAAATATCTGAATATAGTTCTAAAATTAAATCTGGAGCAATCCTTGAAATAATATTGATACTTAATTTCTATCTGCTTAATTATACACTATCAACCAATAAGTATTTGGACACCCATGCAAATGACGATGTCTGCGGTCCTGACATACGTCACGCCATCCGCCGTTAAATATCGTGTAGGAAACAACATTGGCATTTGTCGCATGCAAGATTCCACGAAGTGCAGAGTTATCTGATTTCGAGAAAGGTGTAATCGTCGAGTATCACAGAAATGGCCGATTCTTAAGGGACATATCTAGCGAGCTGAATTACCCAAAATCAGCAGTGGCCTATGTGATTCAGAAGTATGGAAGGTGAGCGGGGATTGTCGGAATGTGTCCCGAGTCGGCAGACCCACAAAACTGGGAGATAGAGACCGACGGATGCTGTCCAGAGAAATTCGAAAGAACCGCACCCAACCGATGGCCCACATACTCCAGGAGTTTCAACAGGCATCCGGGAGTGTTGTTTCGGTGAATACCATCTTTAAGGAAGCACATCTGTTTAGTTTTCATGGTCGTGCTGCCGCCCATAAGCCTGTGATCACAAAGTACAACCGCGCTGCTCGGTTAATGTGGTGCAAAGCATGTCGAAAGTGACCGTAGATCAGTGGAAACGGGTTCATTGAAGCGAGGAATCAAGGTTCACCCTCTACCGTTCGGATGGCAGGGTCTGGGTCTGGCGTCTGCCTGGAGAACGCCTCCTGCCAGAATGCATTGTGCCCACAATAAAGTTCGGCGGAGGTGGAATTATGGTCTGGGGGCGCTTCTCTTGGTATGGACTGGTACCCTTGGTCCTTATTCATGGTAATCTCAACGCCGACGCCTACTGCACTGTTTTGGATGACAGTGTGCTTCGTACGTTGCGGCAGTTTTACGGGTTGTACCCATGTTACTTCCAGGACGACAACGCCAGCTGTCATGTTGCGAGGTCCATCATGGATTGATATAGTGACAGTAGGGACATTACCGAATAGATTGGCCTGCCCACAGCCCAGACCTGAACCCTATCGAGAACCTCTGGGAAGAGTTGGGTCGCCGATTTAAGGGTTGTAACAACCGTCCAAAATCGATGAAGGAACTTACATGTCTTCTCGAAGCCGAGTGGAAGAAAATACCACTAGCCGCCATAGAAGGACTTGTGGAAAGCATGCCCCGGAGGGTTGAGGTGCAATTGCCTCTCATGGAGGCTCTTTCAACTCTTGAATATGAATAAATTTTGTTTTTCTTTTCTACCACAGGTGTCCAAATTCTTATTGGTAGATAGTGTACTAATGCTGTCATGGCAAAGTCTTTGACTGAATTTAGTGACTGACTTAAACAGTGGCGTACCTGGAGGGGGGGAGAGCTCACTTACTAAGGGGACCCCACGACAGGGGCCTTTTTTTAATTGAATGATAACTTTATTGCAAAAAAAATTGTATACTTTTATTTATTTTTTATTTATATTAATCAGACGAAAACGCCATTTTTCTATAAATCATTACAGTTTTGCATATACATAAAGTGAAAGGTCAACCTCATCGGCCTGCGAATCCTCCTTTTCCTCTTTCGAACCGCAGATAAGTGAGACCTTGGCTCGCATAAATGAGGGATGGTATAGACAGGTCAACCCCGGGTAAGCAAAACCGCGTAAGACGAGGGATTACTGTAGGTTTAAGGGGATCGGCAAGGTAGTGGGGGAAGCATGCTACGTACTTCTGTCCACTCTATAATCTTCTCTCTCTCTCTCGTTCAGATACTCTGAGTAGGACACCTTCTAAGTGTTTGGTCTATAGATATTTAATATATTAAAATCGATATTATAGTGTACTTGTTATTTTCAGAATACTGTCATGAAGCGTTAACAGCCTAGAGGGGCTCAAAAGAGGAAATTGAAAAAAGCAGAAGAAAAAAGAACAGAGCTGATCTCAGGATCAATTTTAAAATTCGTCCAACAACAACAACCTTTCACTTTCAAAAGCAAAGAACAACCCACTAGTTCCTGGAGTTGGGTTGGAGGAATTATAATCTGTTGTGGAATCAGTGCCACCTCAAATACAGGAAGAAAGTTTCAAGATAAGTCAGCAAAACTTAGGGCACACTCTTCATCTTCGATTTAGTGCCAATGAATATGTAGGCCTAGAAGGGGACGGAACATTACCTCAAGAAGGTAAAGAAGAGCCTGATATTGAAATTTCAGACGAAATAAGTAATGTTTCTCTTTTTTATGATGTAAGTAACTGGCCAACACCCCTATCGGATGGTATGAAAACTGATTTTTAAAACAAGGCAGTTAGTTTTTCCAAAACAAAGACGGCCCTTTGATTCATTACTGAGATCAGGAGAGTACCAAAAGGGTGAAATTCATCACTTAAGCTCAACGTGGTTTTACAAACATTTACCCTGTGGCGAAAAAGTGTTGAGAAAATGGATGGTATATTTTCCATAAAAAAAGTCTATTTTGTTTCTGTTGTAGGCTATTCTCCACTTATACAGAAGATGCAGGAACATACAAATTCATAAAAGATGATACCGGGTGAAAAAGCTGAAGATGAAGGTTTATCTTTACAGGAAGAACTAAGGAGATTCATGTTCCAATGTGTAGATAGGTTGTATTAGGAACTCCAAACAAGAACAAAATCCATGGAGAACATTCATAACAAATTTGAAGTCTTGCAGTAGGTTAATTTGATCAAAGCTCCATATGAGAAATTGCCAGAACTTATTTCTCGTCTAACTGAAAGTTACGAATTTTCTAAGGTTGAGGTTTTGCCATAAATAAAGACTAAAACGTCATATGAAAGCTTCAAATATTAATACAGAGGAAGTCAAAAAATGGTCAGCTCTTCAAGTTTTGCAGTTCATTGTTGGTTATGGACTTTCAAGAGTGAGTACCAAGCTTATGTTTAGCACTAAAGTTGTTCTTGACGATTTGCATTTCAGTATTTCAGTTACAACTTGTGAAAGAAGTTTTTCAAAACTGAAAATCATCAAAAACTATTTGCGCTCAACAATGAGCCAAATCAGTCTAAATGGACTAGCAATGTTATCCATCGTGAACAAGTTGGCTATGAAAATAAACTTTCATGAGACAATTTTCTGATGCAAAAGTTAGAAAAAGACAATTTTAAATGGAGGCTTTTACCTATTCGGAATTAACATAGAATTGTTTTTCCCTTCACATGAGATTGTGGATAGTAAAATAGGATATATACAAGTAAAAGATACTTTGTTAGACTTGACTTGACACGTCTTATTTTGAAAAAAGTTATTTTTTTTCCAAAAAAACGTTTACTGTATTCACCTCAACACGTAAAGTTTTTTTATGTATTCCCATTCTATTTTTTTCATATTGATACTGTAAATGTATATTGCCTTGTTAAAAGTAAAAAATTTTAAAGTTGAATTACCAATAAAGTTAATGTAGTGTGACAACGACTTTTTTGTATTTAGGGGTTATTTTAAACTTTAAATATTGTCACTAATTAATTACTTAAAGGTAGGAATGAATCTTACTAATTAAGGTGGGTTTCAGTTAAATTTAAATACAACAATATTTGCCATTTGGCCATTAGTGGTTAGTACATTTTAAGATAGATGGTAAAGTTGCGTTGTGTGTAGCAATAACCCATAACCATATAATAATTAGAATTTACCCTAGGTTCATTACTGTCTGCATCACTGTGGTAATTAATGAGCCAAAAGAAAAATGAAATTAAATCTAAAAAAATTACCTCTCTATCATTGGAGTACACCTAAAAATTGAAATTATTTCACCTAAAAGAAAAGCTTCATATCTGCTGAAATAAAAATAAAACCTAAAGCTGAAAATCAGAAAATTTACTAAAAAGGCAAGGACCGACATGACAAAGATATACCTTAACATAACAAATTTATTCCTTCCGATTACATTAACAATATTACCACCAATCTGGTAATCAGTTCTATTCAACATTTTTTCGAAATACCAATATTAAATTATCAAAAATACAATTGCTGTAAAACTAAGAATCTATATCTTCACAACACAATAAAATATATGCAATGAAATTTCCAAAATGAAATGGCTGGCGAATATAAAAAAAACTAAGTTATTCTATATGCAATTGCTCATCATAAATTTAATTTTTTTACATTTAAATCTAATCTTAATGATTCTGCTGCAGCTTTAAACAAAGGTAGAGAGGTTATGGATAGAATTTACAGCAAGTAAAGGAAAGGAAAGGAAAAGAAATTCACCCGTCGCCGTCACATCATCGTCGGGATCTTAGCGTCGTCCCGAGGCCAGAGCCTCAGCCCCCGATCCTTCGGTCCTTTTTGCCTCCGCTCCCGTTCAGGATCCTCCAAAAATCTCCTTGTTTTCAAAATCCCGCGCTCCGAGTCAGCACCTTGTCACCACTTCCATCAGTCCGCAAAACCATCCTCCATTCCAAGTAGTTCCTTGGTGCTCCGTGAATTCTAATGGCCGAAATGAGGGGGGAAGGCTACAGGTGGCATTCTTGCACTCTGCAATTTTTTATACAATTTATTTTTTCCACCCCTCATCTCGTTCTTGATTATTTTAATTTCACGGCGACCTGGTCATCCACCCGGCGATGTATCCCTGCGCGCCTTGCATCTGACCTTCTAAGATTTCTCCCCTTTCGAAAAAGGGCGCGTAGCGGACGTATTGGGTTACCGATAGTGGGGGAGGCTATGAAAGCTGTTGCTAGGCGCTGGGTCATTTTTAAGGAAAGAAGGAAAGCAAAGAATATTTCTAAGACTTTTACCATTTAAATTACAAACCGCCAGCCAAAAACACAATAAAAAAAAACAATATACCAGCCATTCACAAGGTTCATAAATAAGACTTATTAATTTATCAATATTAACAATAATAAGGTATAACCTGTGATGATCTATTTCAAACTTAATTCTTCTCAATGTCAAAACATTTAGAGAAACTTGCGCACACTTCTCCAAATGCGATGACATTAATCAAATCAATTAATATCTGATCACCACAAGTATAACCCTTACATATATTTAGCAGAGGCTTAATAAATTGATTAAAACAAAGCACAATCGTTACTAAAATTTACTTACTTTACTAATTTAATTATCTGAATACCCGATATTAATATAAACGTTAATTATTTCTAAACTATTAATTATCATCACAACAGTAGATCAAAGTGAAGTATTTCTTTGGTTTTCCTTGAAGCTACCGGAATATTATAAGTAAGTATTGGTGCCAAAATGGCTCCTTTTCTTTTTAATGTGAATTTTGTCTATTATTGCTTTAATTAATCAAACGGCCAAGCCTTTTACTGTCCACCTTGGCCAGAGGAAAAATTCATACAACGAAAACCAGCACCTTACAACTGATTTTAATTTTCTACCGAACAGTAAGTTAGCGAGCTCATGGCTCAGAAGTTGGTCGAGGGGCTGTGCCCTGCGGAACGTCGTTGGTTCGATTGCTCGAACCCGGGCCTTGACGTAAGACTTTATATCAATTTAACTTTTAAACAGTAATGATCATTCTTCACCTCGCACTGCACGAGTTCGTTCTATTTTTTTTTTCTCTGCACAGGTCAATAGCTGGTGGAGACGGTCTGATTAAGGCAAAGAAAGGCTAGCTGTCATTAGAAAAAGTTAAAAATTGCAGGGGGGGTTGGGGGGGCTCAAAAATAAATCCGCCCCGGGCCCCAAATGGTCTAGGTACGCCACTGAGTTTAAATACTGATTTATTTAAGCTTGACATTTGGGTAAAACCTAGCAATTCAACCTAATATTAAAATTCGAATGAAGAAACTAGCTTTTACTGCTAAGCTTAGTTTTTTAACCAATATTTAAATGAAAGAAGTTATAATTGAAAGTAGGCTTGAACATGAAGTGTTGTAATTTGAATTTTAATAGTAACACCAGGCAGAACGCTGAAATTTTTGGTTCATCAGGAGAGGACTACATGAGATCCGAAACCAAAGTTTTGTTTTTTTTATGTTCTTCATGAATAAGATTTTAAAAAGAAAAGAAAATGAGGAAAATATTAAAGAAAACACAGATCGAACTTTTCAAAGTTATTTTAATGAAAAATAGCATGCATATTTCTACATGAAAATTCTGTTGCATAAAAACAAGTACCAATAACCACACTTTTTTAATTAGATAAATAAAGTGACGACAGTCATACAATCACGGTTAAATTATATTACAACTGTATCTTCTCTTTACCTAGTTAAAAACAGTATTAGTACATAGGAAAGACATGCTAATGCACATTATGGAATTCACTAATCTTTTCACTTCTAAATGGTACAAATTTTACAATGATTTGAAAGAGTAAACAACTATATCGTATTATTGACTAGAGCATTGCAAAATCATATAAACATGCAAACATTGCAATAGTCTCTCTATCACATAAAAAAATCACATAGTATAATTTAAAATTGCAATAATTCCGTTCAACTTTCATTTTGTAGCCCAATTACACGACAAATATTTCGAGCAAAATTATTTCTCTAAAACTGGTGTTCTTAACTTTTTGCAGCGCAAACTTTAACAGAATTCTGAAGTCTTTGGACGACAACTCCCGCGGAGATTTGAATGAAAATACACATACAGTTACATAGAAAATCGAATTGAACTACGACACAAATATCAAAATTTTAATAAAATAATTAGGGATATGCTAATGCATGGGATTTTTTAATATCGAATTGAAAATAATGCATTTCACTGTAAGAATACCTTTAAGCAAAAATATAAACTTAAAAAAAAAAAAAAAAAAAAAATAGATTTCAGCAAGAAACGAAATTTCGAGGTTTTCCATGACAGTACCTAATCAATCGATCTCTTGCGCGTTATGTAAACCCAGTTGAACTCCTGATTCAAAATAACCGGGTATAACTGAAGTATTTTGACTTTTACTAAACCCAAAAAGGAAATCAATGCAAATACTTATAAATACACACTCGCATAAACAGAATTTCAAAAACGTAACGTACAACACAAATGAAAGCTCCTGATTTTCAATCAGCATAGGAGTTTTAGCTCATTTGAAGATGAACAAGACTGAAAGAACTATTAACAGTTATCACAAGTTTTACAATTAGAGGTCTTGGACACAAACAGATATGAGAGACCCTAATCCAGATATTTTTTTAGTTTATTCAATGCATATTTCATAACTTCGTAAATCAAGCAAGTTATTTAACGAAGCAATCATTTTAAATATGGCTAAGACGGTAACTGTAAATAACGAAATTACACAAATTTTCTGAAAGCACATCTGACAGCTTGAATCTGCTGCTATATGATTCAAACTGCTCAATTCTTTGGATTAATATGTATTTCAAAGGGTATATTTTCTTACTACATTCGGGTTAAAAATAATTTTTGAAAAGTTTAAAACTCCCACTTGGAATCTTCTCAGTGACAGAATCTTGACGTATCCAGAATTCCAAGTTTCATAGATGATTTATCAGATAATCAAAACGATTGAATTTACACCATAAACTAAAATGTTTGAACTAGGGGGAGGGGGGGGGGGGGATCCCGTCAATTTTTCGGGACAACTTTCTAGGTGTGTGTCGAACTGAAACTCAAACACTTTATTCAGATCTGTATATATTCATCACGTGATTTTCTATTTTGTATTTAGCGTAAAAGAAAAAAATGTCAAGTTCTTACACAATAAGACGCTGTTGTCAGTTCATGCACGAAAACAAACAGTCACAGCTCACAAATTTTATATGAGATTTTTAAAATGTCTATACATCGTTTTAAACTTTTTTTCACTCCTTAATGCACAAAAAATACAATTGAAAAATTAAAACTCACCGTATTTACTCGAATTTAAAGCGTACTTTACACACAAAAATACATTAGTTATCAAAATGCGACATCAGAATACGATTCCGAAGATAGTTAACTGTTGCATAACCTCTGACAACGAATGATCAGAAGTGCTATTACCGACCAGTGACTGATACCTAATTCTTAGGTGGCAAGCAGAGATCTCAATTTCAGACCTTTCTGACGGAGTAACACAATTTATCTTTTTTTCCATCTCAAGTATTTACATAATCAAAACGACAAAGTATGCGTGTGTGCAAACTCACGTCAACTGCGCACTTCGCTTTGAACATCGCTCACTTTTAGCACGTCTCCTCAGAGGCGCTTAAGTAAGAGCTCTACGCTCGCGAGAATTCAAAAAGGCACCCTAGAGGATTTAGCACGTAAACAGCTTCTTTCGAAAATAAGAAAAATGCACTGTAGCTTATTTTCTTTTCTACAACTTTCCAGAAATTTTTTGTTTGGATTCCAAACTCCGGAATTTTCGGAGAAATTAGGATCTCTAAGTCATATCGCTAAAAGCCTGTTCACATAGGAGTCCGTTGCGTTCGTTAAGGAAAAGATGACGTTGAGACGAAAATAAACCAATCATAGGCGTTAAAAATTTCATTGCTAATCGTTTGGAGGCATATGATTGGTTTATTTTCGTCTCAACGTCATCTTTTCCTTAACGCAACGCAACGGACTCCTATGTGAACAGGCCCTAACTCCTTTCAACAACGTCATATCTAAAAAAACAAGATTTTTCAGGAGAGTGATTTGAAAGTTTAAAAGTACATTGAAATGTACTGAAAATAAATTTTAATTCTGCTCTCTAGCGGCTAAATATTGAGCAGTCAGATAGGAAGATCTTGCAGGGATATACTACTCTTTGAGGGCATTCTGAAAACAAACATAACTAAAAATCGCCAATTTTTGAGATATGACGTTGTTGAAAGGAGTGAGCGATATGTGAAAAGAATCTGAAATAGGCAGATTTATTTACTACTTTCCTCTGCATTTTTTTTTATATAAATATATATAACCGAGGCGGTAAAATGCACTTGTTAGATTCGAGTATATCTGGTGTTTTCTTCCAACATTTTTGAGTAACTTAACTCGGTTCCTAAACATTTCCAATTGGTTAATTAAAACATAATTGTACACCCAGAAACAGTAGTGAATAAGGGCCTGTTCACATAGGAGTCCGTTGCGTTGCGTTAAGGAAAAGATGACGTTGAGACGAAAATAAACCAATCATATGCCTCCAAACGATTAGCAAGGAAATTTTTAACGCCTATGATTGGTTTATTTTCGTCTCAACGTCATCTTTTCCTTAACGCAACGCAACGGACTCCTATGTGAACAGGCCCTTAGTTACTAGAAAAGCAACCTTTAAAATATACAGTATAAGGGAAAACGCAACTTTCAAACACACTACAACGGTTTATCTCGATGTTAATTCTTACTTTCAGATATTTAACTAGGACAAAATGAAGTGATACAGCAACAATTTACAATTAGATAAAATAACTCAGTTGTTATTATGTAGGAATGTATATAAGACAAAACACGAAACTGGCAACAGAAACGTAAAATTCAACAACATAAAGTATTTTCTTTTCGGAATATATTAAATCTACAACAAAAATAAATAAACAATTCAAACAATATCATAACTTGAAAAAAATTGAACAGAATAAAATGCATATCACAACCTTAAAATATATTCAAGCATGGAATGAAAAAGACAAAAATTGCTCAACATAAGTACGGGTAAATATATAAACACATAAATGAAAATTCAGAGCAGACACTTGGAAAAACGAAACACTCTTCTTACGTATCTTATTAAAGACATCCAACTTGAGAAAACTACTCAACACGCGGAAATCTCCATTTGGTTTGTCAAACGAGAAGTCGAATGGCTAGCACACTGAACACAAGGAGCTACAGCAGCTGGGGTCGTGATGTCGAATCCACCAACGTACGTGAGCTCGACTTTCCAAGCATCTATAGTAAATACGAAGCATTTCCCTTCACATGTAGTCTGAGAAAAACATTTCTCTCGGGTATATATCATCAATATGCCACAGCACAACAAATATACCGCAAATAATCATGTCATGTCAAGAGTTTTAGAGATTCAAGTTTCACGAATTTAATAACTCTGATTAGAATTTCAGGCATGACATTAATGTGAAAGCTGTACGGTCTCGCGCTTTAAAAATACACATACAAACAAATTAATTGCACACTATATAACTAAATATAAATAAACGCTTAGCTGTTTGTTTTGGAGCGGTATGATCATCTTTTGCAACACAAGCACTAAATTAACCAGGATCGACTGCTTAAAACAGATTCCGAACGGCTAAACACATGCATACGAAACGCTAATGTGAAAGCTGTACGGTCTCGCGCTTTAAAAATACACATACAAACAAATTAATTGCACACTATATAACTAAATATAAATAAACGCTTAGCTGTTTGTTTTGGAGCGGTATGGTCATCTTTTGCAACACAAGCACTAAATTAACCAGGATCTACTGCTTAAAACAGATTCCGAACGGCTAAACACATGCATACGCAACGCTAATTCGAAACCGCGTACACATATGTACGTGCTTTAAAGGATCCACGTTAGTTCAGCGTCTATTGATAAAAACAGTTTCGCACGGTGGAACTTTTAACGCTTTGCGGACAAATGCAGCAATTATGCGGCAGAGCTTTTTCACTTATTAGGTCGAATGTCATTCATACTACCGAAATTTTCTTTTATTATTATTTTCATCATTGTGGTTGATATTTTTTTATTTAAAGACTCAGAAACATAAGTTATTTTCTTACGTTGTTATTTTGAAATATCAACAAAATAAGCATTAAAAGGGGGGAAGATTAGCAACATTTACTTCCCTACACACAAGCACCCCTGTATTTACTTCATTTAAATGCAACATTGCATTTAGGGGCAAAAAAGCTTTAACAGAAAACAAATTTCAAGAATATTTTGATAGCTGTATGGTGGTAAAAAAAAAATACAGATCAATTCTTACGTTATTACTTTAAAAATAGCTGGACTGAGTATTACAAAACAATGGTGATATTACACCGATACGCAATGGCAAGAATAATAACCTATACATAAACAGTTTTATCTCACAAAACTTGTATCTCTCTGTAATTACAAAACTGTTGAAATTCTAAATGTATATTGCTTCTTTTGTGTATGTGCTAAATAAAAACTAAAATGCATTGAAATATTGATTTCAACAAGCCCAACATTATTATCCTCATTATCTATATTATTATGAGATTAAGATAAAAAATTTCATTTCTCCAGAAAACAGAAAATTTTATTTACAAAAAACTTGTTAATCTAGCAATTTTACTTTCAGCAAATCAGTGCCCAAACTTAAACAAATTATCTAATTTACTTGATTTTAATTTTAACAAAAAAAGAACTTCTATTCTTCAAAAAAATATTAAGGGGAATAGAATGCCTATCAAATATGTTTTTCAAAATTAAGTGGATTTACGATATATGTTTGGCTTGTTAAAATACACATGAAAGAGACTATATTAATGCTCTAGTGTTATATATGTCCAGATATTAACAGAAAATTAATAAAAATCTATAGATAATTTGTATTGTAGAAGGCCATGGAATGATACATGTTTTTGGCATCAAAATCGAAATATTTCATAAGATCAAATAAATAACAGATTTGCATTTTGTACTAATACACCAGAATCCAACATTTCAGACACACAATTCAGGATTTACATTTCCCAGCACACAGGAATGCATACTCTAGTTGCGAGAAATGCATATTTCAGGTCAAGAAAACATATCAAATCTCCTTATGTAACTATAATAAGCAGAACATGCACATCAGCCTTTTTAAATACTTCAAAACATTCTAAAAAATTTCTTGACAAATAATAATTTTAGACATCAAAACAATAAGTATAGCAATAAAAGATATATAAAAGCCTGTTCTTTATGCTACAATGTATTATGATTATTTTCTGCTGCCTAAGTACAAATTATAGCATAAATACACAGCTTTTTAAAATCCACAATAAACAAATATCGGTGGTAACACAAGTTTTGAACTTATTATAGTTCTTTATCAGGCGAAGGAACACTAGTATGATTGTCCATACAGACAATCACCCAAAATGCTCCAAACACTCTTGAATAATACAAGACAGTACAGTTCAAAACTAAAAAAGAAATAATAGCATAAATTTATGTTATCCATAGAATGCAAATGAGCATATCATTACACATATGCTAATGTAATGTAATTAGCGACATAGAATATCCAGATTAGCAACATTGAATAGCAATAAAAGATATTTAAAAGCATCTTTCTTATACTACAATTTAATATGATTATTTTCTGCAGCCTATGGACCAAATTATAGCAGGAATACACAGCTTTTTAAAATCCACAATAAACTATAAGAGTGTTGAACTAATTAATGCAGTTCTTTATTAACCAAAGGAGAACTAGGGTGACTGTTCATAAAGACAATCACCCAAAATGCTCCAAACACTCCTGAATAATACATGGCAGTACAAATCAAAACTAAAAAAGAAATAATAGCATAAATTCCTTTTATGCATATTACAATGCAACTATGCGAATGAGCATATCATTACTTATACGTTAATGCAGATATGTAATTAGAGACATAGAAAAGCAATAAAAGATATTTAGAAGCATCTTTTTTATGCTATAATGTAACATGATTATTTTCTGCAGCCTAGGAACCAAATTACAGCGGGAATATACAGGAATAATCCACAATAAACTATAAGAGTAGTAACAAGTTTTGAACAAATTAATACGGTTCTTTATCAACCAAAGGAGAACTAGGGTGATTGTTCATAGACATAATCACCCGAAATGCTCCAAATGCTCCTGAATAATACATGACAATACAAATCAAAACTAAAAAAGAAATAATAGCATAAATTTATTCTATGCATATTACAATGCAACTATGCGAATGTGCATATCATTACATACATGTTAATACAGACATGTAATTAGCAACACAGAAAATCGAGATTAGCGACACAGAAAAGCAATAAAAGGTAAATAAAAGCATATTTTTTTATGCTACAATAAAAGATATATAAAAGCCTATTTTTTATGCTACAATATAATATGATTATTTTCTGCAGCCTAAGAACCTAATTATAACTGGAATACACAACTTTTTAAATTCTACAATAAACAAAAAGAGTGCTAACAAGTTTAAAACTAATTAATGCAGTTATTTATCAACTGCAGGAGCAGTAGTGTGATTGTCCATAGAAGCAATCACCCCGAATGCTCCAAACACACCAGAATAATAAATGACAATACAAATCAAAACTAAAAAAGAAATAGCATAAATTCCTTTTAAGCATATTACAATGCAACTATGTGAATGAGCATATAATTACATATAAGAATACAGGTATGTAATTAGCGACATAGAAAATTGTGATTAGTTGCATAGTAAAGCAATAAATGATATAAAAAAGCATCTGTTTAGCTTCAATGTAATATGATTATTTTCTGAAGCCTAAGAACCAACTAATAGCATGAATACAAAGCTTTTTAAAATCCATAATAAAGAATAAGAGTGGTAACAAGTTTACAACTAATTCCAGTTATTTATCAAGCAAAGAAGCACTAGTGTGGTTGTCTATAGAGACAATCACTCAAAATGCCCCAAACACTCCTGAATAATACAAAACAGTACAATTCAAAACTAAAAAAGAAATAACAGCATAAATTTATTTCATGCATATTACAATGCAACTATGCAAATAAGCATACCATTACACTAATGAAAATGCAGGTATGTAATTGGCGATATAGAAAAGCATGCAATGGGTAAAATATGAATGGAATTTTACTTAAATTATGCATACATAAATACCAAATTTTGCTTAAATCTTTGAAGTATTTCAGTTTGAATGTTCTCTTCTACGCAGAGGATATTTACTTGTAATTAATTGTCCTAAGACAGCAAATATATACATACTCTTACAAATGCAAATACTGGGATGAAAATTTCCTTATATGCCTTAATGGCTTTCCTTCCTTGGAAATAATGATCACTGGTACAAATAAATATAATTACAAGTGAACATCATTCTTATTAAAAGTAAACATACACACTGAGGTACATAAAAAACTATGCATTTAAATGTTAAAATTTTAAACACCTTTTAAATAATCATACATATATACAGACACATATATATACATACAGTGCTTTTTTTCTAAAAAAAAATAGGTGGGTATACACAGTGGTGCACCCAGGGGGGGCCCTGCCCCCTTCCAAAGAAAAAGAAATTGCATTAGGAATATTGATTTTGCATTATAAATATTTTTATCCGTTCATCTCACCCCCCCCCCCTCCTCCAATGCATTATAAATATTTTATCCGTTTATCTCGGGCCCCCCCCCCCCCCCAAAAAAAAAAAAAAAATCCTGGGTGCGCCACTGGGTATACAGTGTTTTCTCAAATAAAAAGGTGCGTATTTTTAGTACCATGTTTTCTCCTGTCACGTCACTGGGAAATAAAAAAACTTGCAATTTAAAAAAATATATGTTTTGTCTTATATTAACAATTGATTTGTAAGTTTCTTAAAATTTCATTAAAATTAAGCCAAAATAATAATTTTAAAAAAAGTTTGGGATACACCATATCTCCGCATACCCCCAGAAAAAAAGCCCTGTGTATTTATAAATATATATATCAATGATGGTAATTAAAAAATTAATTAAATTAAAGGTGGAGATTTTTTAATTAAAAGTTTTTTTCTCAGTATTTAGAAGGAGGTTTAAAATATTACTGCTTGAGTAATATTTTACCATATATAAACAGACATTAAATGTAATTAAAATACAAGTTTAAAAATTAACATCAGCAAAACTCAAACTTTCAAAGAGTATTTCAAGAACCATAGGGGCATCAGAAATTGATAAAATATATTAATATATATACATAAGTTATTAATACATATACATGTCTGACCTTTTTATTAAACAAATTTCTCAATTGTTTGTAAAAACATAGAAAACAAGATATAAAATTTTAAAAACTTCCTTTTTTTCTTCTATCCTCTATGTTAATCCTCAAATTTTATCTTCGAAACTATACATTTATTTAAAACCATAAGAGCATCAGGAACTCAGAAAACAAAATTTATATCAGTATTTTCCTCTCCATTATTAACATAGATTTCAACAGATTTAGAAAACCATTGAAAAGAAAATATAAAACTCTGACTATATCCAGTTTCTTTTTTCGTTTTTGCTTCTACCATGTAATTAAATCCTCATATTTTAACTCCATAATTGTATAAAATTAACTTATGATTTTCAAAGAATATTAAAGGTTAATATTTATGAAATAAGGAAAAAAAATTTGGGGTATAACAAAAAATTTATGAAAATATTTAAATATCAAGAGGGAAATTTGGCTAAGAACAATTAAATTAACATTTCATTTAAATCATCAATAAAAATCTTTTTTTTTCCCTGTAAGGTACATAAACATGCATTAGTTACGTAGAGAATTACAAATTCACATCATAATTATCCAGAGAAAAAAAATACATATTCTATAATTAATTTTACATATAAAATTCAAATTTTAAAATGAAACACACCAAGGTTTATTTTAGAAAACACAAAACCATCTTCAGTAAATACACACAGGTCTTATTTACTAAGAGGTCTACGTGGCCAAGAACGGAATTTGAGTAAATTGTTTGCATTAGTTCGAATTTTTTCAATTTGTGCCATAACTGGTTTCACATATGTCATTAACCACTCTTCAATTGTATGTTTATCATAAACTTCAGGCATTATATTTTGTATGAAAGTATGCAATAATGTTGCATTCGTAGAGAGAGCTTCAAGGTTTTGAGTTCCAAGTTCAACATGAGCAGGACTTGAAAACAGCATTTGAACATTATATTCACTCATCCAACCAATAAAGTGACTATTGGACAAAAACTTCTTTAACATATAATTTAAATGAGCAAGTCTCTGAGCACCTTTAAACACATTACTGCCAGGATAGTCACAAAGAACTTCTTCGGTAGAATAATTAGTATATAAAGTTAACCGTGAGTCACATTTCAAAATATCTCGAACTTTTTGAAACAAAGTATTATCTACAGTTTGCCGCTCCAGGAACAATAAATTCAGAGCAAGAGAAGGAATTGATACAGGTAAAAGTTCACAAAGAACAGCAAAATGATCATAACGCTGCCAACCTGTCAGAACAAAACCTTTAAAAACCACATCATTTTGATATTTTAAAAGAACATTTAACCAAGAAATATGATTTTCAAGGTGGTAAGATATATTAGTTAAATACTGATTGGCTCCTGTTGCACCTTTATATGCACTAGCAACCCACACACCTGAGAAATATTTTCCATATTTTATCCAAGCATCAGGCTGAATTTTGTTTTCAACAAATTGACCATACTGCCAAGCCATTAGCTGAACATACTTCCATATTTCAGACTTTTTAATTGTTTCATCTGGAACCATTCGAAACATATCATCCCACATTATTGGTTGTATATCATATTTTTCTTTTATATATTTGGCTATATTTTTTACATGATAAATGAAAAGATCTTCTTTGTCCATAAAATGCTTTCTCATTTTCTTCTGACATAGGCTACATTCACCAATGTAATACACTTCATCTGATCCAATATGCAACCATCTGATATTTGGATGCATAGCAACAACCTGGTCAATAATTTGCCGAAGTAAAATCTGTGTAGCATTATTAGATGGACACACAACCTGAGGATAAACAGGTACCTCACGCAGACTCTGATAATCCTGAAGTTTCAGTACAAATTCCATATGTCCAAAAGTTTGAACCAAAGGCATTACTTCAAGGTCATTCATTTTGGCCAGGTAGAGAATTTCAGTTAATTCATTCTTTGTATATGCATTTCGTGCTGAAAGCTGCTCTAAAGGTCCATGAAATGGAAACATATCTTCATATTCAATTAATAACCCATTAGCTCCTAACAATCGTAGTAGAGGGAAAAGCTTTTTATAATAGCTTAAAATTGGTGGAGCCCCTTTAAGATCTAAATGCACAAATTTATTGTCTATGTTTATAAGCTGTTCTGGTTTAGAAGTCCGTATTCCTTTGCTAACTCGCTCATTAACAGATCTTGCAGGATGATCAATTTCAACTTCATCTTTGCCAAAATCATCAACAGATTCCAATATTTTTATGTTTCCCGATTTAGAAACAGCATTACGCTGAATACTTGCATGTACTTGGGCTTCTTTTTGTCTTTGTCTTTCTAAATGTTTTGCTGACTGCGTCACAGGAAGGAGGTCATTGATATTTAATAATGGCCCTTTTCTAGATGATACTCTTTTCTGAGAGCCATTGTTATCTGAATGAACAACTTGGGAATGAGATTCAGAATCTTGCTCTTCATTTGCCAGAGTTTTGTACAAAACAAAAAACACTATGCCACTGCTTGCTACGAGAATGAGATAAAATCGAAACTTTGAATGCATTGTTGGAAATTCAGTTCTTTACTCCAGGGCTTTCCAACTATGTATCTGAAAGATTTTATGACATATGAAATTAAAAATAATCAAATATTGCAAAATTACATAAAACAAGAATTATATGTAGCTCCAACAAAACACTCATGTATAACTTCTTTTTCAAACAATTTTATGAATAACTTATTATAAGAACATTTTAACTCTTTTCTTTCCTTGTTTCAAGCAAATTACAACAGTCTAAGAGATATATTTACCTTTTACTTGAATGTTACACAGACACAAACTTATTAGCACATAACTGACATTGCTTTTCATGAATGAGGACGAATTAAATAAATGTCACATAAGACTATCACTCTCAGAAATTTTGAATTAAAATATTCTATGAACTAAAGAAAAAAAATTAAATAATTCGGCGTTTTAAGCAAAACTATAGTAAAATGAATTACCAGAATCAATGTTTAGAGTACTAAATTTAAGAAGAAAAAAACTATCTGATCTTTTTACCCTCCTACCTATAAGTAGAAAATATATATTCTATAATGCCAATTTTAAAAACAGAACTTTCATATACTTAATTCAAATCTTTCTAATGATGCACCACAAGTAAATTATATAAGTCTACCTGCATGAGCAAACTGACAAGACACTAACCTCTATCCTCAAAACTTCAAGTTGTTTCGAAGCAGCATGCGTAGCTTTTATATTTTACAAGAATTAATAGCACACATTCTAAATACCACCATTTTAATAATTAGCAATTACATCTACATCAATTTAGAACTAACAAAAACTTAACATTGCTATACCTAAAACATAAATACAGAATAATAATCAATATAAAATAATATCTGCTCATGAACTTTAATCTTTTGAATGAACTTTAATCTTTTTTTTCTCCCTTTTTTTTAGAACTAAGTGAGAGAGAGAGAGTCAGACAGACAGAGAAATGAGATTTTTGTTTTCAAGTTCTATAGTTATATAAAGGATTATATTAGCTAAGATCATGCTAATAATATATTATCATACATCCTAACATTTTGAATGAATAGGTTTTCAGCCGTTGTACACCAAGAGGCTTTTGGCTCATCCAACAAAGAGTATAAAATTGATGACTTTAGCAAAATTATTAATAAAATTAATAACTTTACAACCTACATTTCCAGGAAAAATTTTTGCTTGTTACAAAATTATCTCAAATATGCGAGATACAAAGGAAAGAGATAATTTTTCTACCACAGACATCCTTGAGAAAAGCACATCACATTTAGACAAAAAGCTAAGAGAGGATGCCATTATATGACTAAGCAAATTATACAGTTAGAACGGAAATTTTCATTCACATTATATGACAGCACAGGGATAACACATGAGCTAATATAAGAAAAACAGCATTTTCAAATCTTGGCTGTATATTATGGTTTTCTGTTTGTATGTTTTTTAAGGATTATACCTTATATAGAAGTAAAATTATGAAGCTATCTAAAATTAAAACAGGCTGACTTATCAGAAATTTTTTTATATATTTATTATAAAATTTTTTTATTTGAATCATTATTAAATTAAAACATTATCTTAAAATCTAAATAACATAACATTAACACAGAATTGATTATATACAAAAATAATATAACTTTTAATTTGAGATTGATCAAGAGTAAAATTTAAATCAAAGTATCCATGCACATTACATATGCTGTTTAAGCATTATATTTAACATTCCTTTTTGAGTTTCTAGATTTATATCAGATAATTCAGAAAATCTACAAAACTCTATATAGCGCAAGGTTTGTTTTTTTTATTTTTGAATAAAAGAGAAAGTGAAAAAAATCAATTATTGATTAAATTTTGAAAACCATGCCATTGACAGAGTTTTAACTGAATAATTACCTAATGATTAAATCAATGTTTTTCAAAAAGTATTATAAAAAAATTTCATACATACAAAATGTACAAGGAATACTCAGGGTTCATATTTTTAAAAACAACTAGGACCCTGGACAAAATGAATGGGTAATAATAAATTTTGCTCTTAATTTCAACTTTTAAATCTCATGGACATTTTTCTATAAAAAATTTATATATTATTATATAAGACATTAGCATGAGTTATGTAATAAAATAAATAATCTTTTGTTTTATCACCCACTAAAAGTTTTTTCAAACATTAAGATCTCCAAAATTAATCTGTTTAAAGCTAACTCTGTACTGACAGAAATTTATTATCCAATCTCCCCCAAACTAAACATTAATTAAAATATACACAGCTTATTTTTCCTTTAATATAATCAAAATTAATTTGTATATCCCTCTTAATAACATTATATCATAATTTAATTAGAATAACCTTTATATAAGAAATGTGAGACTAATAGATTGTTATATCTTTTATCATATTTTATATTCGCTTTCTTGTCTTATCATGCTTTTTGTTTTATGATATATTAAAGGTAAAAATAACAAGGATTCTACTTTATGTCGATATCACTTGTTTTAACTTAAATGAATAACTACTAAAATTTGAGACTTATCTTAAAAAAATTTAAATCATTATCAGGAAATTAACTTAATACCACTTTAATATTTGCTTTTTATACGTTTAGTCAAGGTAATAAGAATCAGGCATGCTATGTATATGCCAGTGTGTAATGTCTGCAACATGAAACTGAACTTTACAGTTCAAGTGTCTCCAAAAAAACCTCTTCCTGTGCTGGAACAGACTAGAATTTTATATGGAAGTGAATTAAGAAGAGGCGTTTGTGAAAACTATTAAGATGAAACTTTTTAGATACCAATAAGTGAAACAACATAGTTTTAATTTAATTGTGTTTTACTAACCATAATATGTTAAGATTATAAAGATAATAGCAATATTCTAATGCTTTCTTTTAAATAATGTTAATTATACTGACTGACACCCCACCCCACTTTTTTTTTCGTATTCTGGTAAATAGAGAAAAACATAATTTTTTAAAAGGCCGATTTTCTTTTCCAGCAATTCCCTTTGTTTTTCCACCATGGCCCAAACTTTCAAACATTAGAAATACTTAAAATTCAAGATATATCATATTAGCAAAGAAAAAGACATTATAAATAATTTAACAATTGAAAATAAGAAATATTACTAAATATGCTGCCTTAAAGGGATTCGAAAACTGACAGTATAATCGAAAAAACATTAGATTAATAAATTCACAAACCTATTGAGAAATTACCTAGATCCACTTTCTACAGTAATGGTAAAACATAATCAGACGAATATTACACATAGACACAGGAACACAGGGCTTCTAAAAATCCAGTTATTACACACATAATCTTGCAAGATGAAAAGTAGTGATTTTTTTTACAAATATAGAGGAACTCTTTCATATTCAAATAAATAATAGAATTATTAAAAATATTAAATACGAGGACAATATGTTTTTACTATGTCTCTAATTTTAATGGATCGAACAGCGAATTAAAGATATACACATGATTATAAACGACCATATCTACTCCAAATGAAGACAATTTCAATATTCTTTCATCCCGATGCTCCAAATGATAAAAGTAAATTTCAGCCGTAAAGGGTGCTTCTGTTTCAAAACAACATTAAAAATGTTTATGGTTAACATCGAGGTCCATCGATGGAATATCGATGATATATTCGATTATTGCTTTAAAATGTACGTCTCTAGAGAGCATCAAACGAAATAGAAACCCCGCCTTCATAGATACATGGTGAGGTATAGCTAAGCGTAGAGCTGGTTTCGTCACATCATGACGTTACAACCTCAGAGTACATCGCTTAAGGCTGTGGCAGGCAAAACATTAGTGCTATGGCAAATTTTTTGTGCATTCAACTCCCTGTACCTTTTCTTTTTACTTATTGAATCATATATTGAATTTATTCTTTATTATGCTGTTAAGTAGTGGCACTTTTAGATGATGGTATCAAAACCGGTCGTAAGTATTTTGCCACCCTGTTCATCAGTGGCGCACCCAGGATTTTTTCTTGAGGGGGAGGGGAGGGGGCCGAGATGAACGAATAAAAATATTTATAATGCAAAATCAATATTCATAATGCAATTTCTATTTCTTTGGGAGGCCAGGGCCCCTTGCCCCTTCCCCTCGGTGCGCCATTGCTGTTCATTACTATATTTTGCACCCTGAGCATTCGTATAATTTTCGTCCTGTGCATTAGTATATTTTGCCACCCCTTTCCTGTAAAACAACTCTTTTCATGACGTCTTAAAAGCCGTGGTATTAAGCTATGCTTCAACAGGTCTGATGATAAATTCTAAATACACTCTTATAAAATAAAAAAAGACGCACCATGGAGTTATTCGAATGGGATGAAAATCGGTAGATGTGATGTACATGTACAGAAAAACAAATGATTACAATTTGAGAAAAATTGGATGATATATTCAAGAGAAAGAGCTTCACAAAGTGAAAATGTCCATAACTTGTTGGTCCACCTCCTGTCCTTATGCAAGCAGTTATTCGGCTTGGCATTGATTGACAGAAGTGGCGGAGGTGACAGAAGTGGCAGAAGTGGCTGGTTGAAGGGCCCTGCCCATAATTTTCCAAACACTCCTGGTTGTCAGCCTGTATGGCGGAAGACAGTCGGGTTGGTATCCCACCGCTGTTCGGGGTGTCTCCAGACACGTATTTACTGGTCATTGGGACTCAATTCGAAGCAGGACTCATCACTGAAGACAATTCTACTCCAGTCAGGGACATTCCAGGTCGAATGTGCCCGACACCACTGCAAACGAGCTTGTCGGTGTACAGAGGTCAATGGTAGTCGGCGCAAAGGCGCCGTGAGCTCAGACCCCTTTCTTTGAGCCGCCTATGAATGGTCCTTGCGGTCACTAAAGCACCAGTTGTACGTACGATCGATGATAATGACGAATATGGGGATGTGAGTGCCGCTCTGACGATTGTTCGGTCCTCACGTTCTGTCGTTTCTCTAGGTCGACCGCTTCCTTCTTAACTCTGTGTTCTGCCATGGTTCACCCACTCCTGCCAACATCGTCTAATAGGGGCATTGCTCCTATTCAAATGTCGAGCGATTCGCCGATTAGACCAACCGGCTTCTTTGAGCCCAACTACACGTCCTCTCTCAAATGCTGACATCTGCGCATATTGTTCGCGCACGTCTATGTGAGGCACAGTTACTGTCTACCTGAGTACACGGAATGAAATTCGCAAAGAATTTATGACTTAGAATCGAAATTTCTCTCGGTCAGAGTCTTTCCCCCAGCGTTACGGACGTCCAGCGACAGCGCTGGACGCTACGATCAGGATTTTCCAATGTTTTGCACGTTACAAACGCGTACTAAATTGATTTTTTCATTCATCAATAGATGATAGAACATTAAGGGCATTCGAATACAATTTCTCCTGATAAGAAGTAAATTTTTAGGTGATTATTTTTAGAATACATGCAGTATAAAATAGCAGGAGTGTTGGTTTTCGAAAGCTAAGGGCTATTCGAACTGACATTTTAAGTGATTCTGAGAGTGATATTCAGATTTATTCGATGACAAAAGTGATGAAAAGACAATAGTAGACTAAGTGATAAATAGACTATGTGGTATAAAGACTGGGAAGTGGGTATATGCATATTACCTTGCTTTAAAATATATATTATTCTATAAGAAATTTATGAACCAAAAAATCTGTACATTATATAAATATTTATATGTATTGTTAAAAATATTATGTTTCACTTATTTTGTATTATTTATTTTAATTTAAATAACTTAACTGTATAGAACTCGCGTTTTTGAACGTCCCTTCCAAACGAGCTTCCAAAAAAAAAATAAAAATTCAACGCTGGGGAAAGAACCAGAAGGCGAATACTCAATGGTCTAAGGGTTAATAACCTGCTAGTTGCGCAGTTAAGTTGCGCTGCAGCGTCACATGTTCATTCATTGGCCGCCAAACTTTAAAATTTTGCCTTTTCCGTCGAAACCTGTATTAATATCAATTTGTGTCCAATTTTCATTAATTACCCCTTCTTGGTGCGTTTTTTTTATTTTTTATTTATTTTTTTTTTTTGTCTAAGAGTGTAGTAGCATTAGCTAAGGAAAATTCATAAGATAACGAAAAGTGATTATGAACTTTATTTAGTACAGAAAAAGAAAGACAATTAACACTTTAACAGAGAATTTTGTTCAGAAAATGTACGCCTGCAGGGGTAGTTAAAATCGAGTGAAGACGAATGTACTCTACCAAACGCAGAGTGAATGAACGTGCTGTAAATATGAATAAAATTGCAACAAAGATGCAATTATTAAAAGTTAGCTAACTTAAAAAATCAAAAATTTTATTGCTCCAAAATTCAGAAACTGTTTTTTTTTCTTTTTCTTTTTGGAGTACACTAACCGATAAATATATTCTTCATTGCTTAGTTTCCTACTGTTACGATTTAATAAATAAATTTCGAGCATTAAGGCTGCGCAAGAAAACGAAATTGCTTATTGGTTTTGCTGGCTGACGTTTAACTACGATTTCCAGTCTTCTAGTATCACCTAAAGAAGGATTACATCTTGCTGGATCAACGTTTATTTCGAGTTCCTCACTTAAATTTTTTTAAGATGGTGATAAATCAGTTTCGTGTTCGCCCTCATTGTTGCCCAGACTAAGATATTGCACAAGAGAGAAAAATAAGCATAAGATTGAAAACAGTTTCAGTAGATGACAATTTTTTGACTTTATTAACAGCATTCATTGGGGGAATACTTGCGCAACTTTTGAAAACTATTCTTCGATAACTTATAAAAGAAGAGCGATATTTACAACTTTTTTGAGTTGTGACTCTCTTTTCAAATAGTCAAGTACAATGCGACCCCCTGCCACATTTTCATAAAAAATGCATTTTTAATAAGGCACAGGAAACGCATTAAAAATTAGTTTTGTAGAATTTAATTCTTACTTAAAAAATATATAATGTTATTTAACCCTTCTAATACCATGAGGTCACCAGTGACCCACTGCGTCTATAGTGCCGTTTACATGTGCCAAAAACCCGGGTAAAAGCAGGGTCGTTTCTTACTATTTCCCTACGATAGGGAAAAATGCAGGGTTGATTTTCGACCCTGCTTCGACCCAGGATAAAACCCGCTAATTACCCATGATGCATTTCGAAGCTGGGAGTAAATAACATGGCGGGTTTGAACTTGTGTGAATCCATGAAAATGCAGCTAAATGATCGATGGAAGAATCTGGAACCCCTTAACGATCGCATAATTTTCAAGAAAACAGTAGAAAAGTGCCTATTTTTTCCGGAGGATTTCATTTATTTCTTGATCTGACCATCTAGTTTAAAAAAAAAAACCATCTCCAATTGCATTATAAATACAATGGTACTGCCATCTGGTATGTAAAATAAGAAATAAAATTTCATTTCAATAAAATTTCAGTAACATTTTCATTTAAAGTGTTATGGTAAAATTAATAAATTTAATAAGTATTATCAATAATTAAACGTAACATTAAAATTTATTTATAAATTAATTATTTTAGAATTCACAGATAAAAATTTATTTATATCTATTTATGATTTTTTTATTTATACATGACTAAAAATTACTAAAACAAATTGAAATCAAAATTACATTTTGATTTTATAAAAGGATTTATTAAAACAATAAGTATCTTACAGTTAATCTTATAATTTAAAAAAATGCACCTATCGATTGGAAAATTTTCTTTCCAGTCTTTATTACTTCAGGAATTTAAAACAATTTCTTCCCACCAAACAGAGCTTCGTAATTTTGCCCAAATTTTAAGTAATGAATTAAAATATTAAGGTAAGAATAACGCGTGTAAAAGAAAAAAAATTAATTTTAAAGTTAAATTAAAACAAAAAAGTTAATTTTAACAGAAAAAATATAGAGTTACAAGTTAAGAAAATTTAGAAGAAAAATTAGATAAGACTAATGATCCACGGAAAACAAAAAGTAATAATATTAAGAGGCCCAGAAAAGCAGATATCATAAGAATACAAAAAATATTTTTGTAAGTTTTTCAATCTTTTTGGATTTTTAAAGTTTTATGATTTTTGTTGTTGTTATTTTCAAAATTTAAGAATACGAGGTCAAAAGAACAGCAATTGGAAAAAAAAGGCCTTCCCTAGGACCATGCACTTCGTAACGAGATAAATGCGGAGTTCGAAGTTGGAAAGCTAAAAATAGCAATACAGTGAATTTGGAAAAGTATGACACTGGCTGGGATCGAACCCATAACGTGATTTACAAGGAATGATGGTGTATGAGGATCATTTCCGCCGAATCATGTGACGGCCTTTACTTCCGGTAAGACGGGTAAAAGCAGGGTGAAAATGTGGTCCCATGTAAACGGGCTTCGAAGGTTTTCCCTATTGGCGGGTAAATCCCGGGTATTATTGTTGTCCATGTAAACGCAGCTTTTGTCAAACACCTGTGATTACTGTATGATTTCTAAAATTCTGAAAAATATTGACTTTTCTCATTTAGACCCTAAAATCCCATACATGCATAAAAGTTTTATTATACTTATAAATTTTAATTAATTTTGCCAATTTATACACTGAGTACCATTGGGGTCACATGTGACCCCACAAAAAATTTAGTATGAATTTCAAAAGCAACCAAATTTATTTAGAGAAATATTATAATTGAGGGATATTTATAAAAGATTTCTGGTTCTGTCTATAGATGGTATCACTAATCAGGTAAAAACAGTTTGAATCAATATAGAAAGTTTTATAGCATGCTCAGTTAGAAGTGTTTCAAAATGGCACGCATGAAGCAGAAATATATAACTGAAGAAGAAATTTCGAGAATTATGAATGCAGAAAATGATTCTGAATTATCAGCTGATGAATTAGACACCAACGAAGTTTCAGATGATGATGGAGTGGTCGATTTTGTTGAATATATTGACGATGACAATGATCTCTCAGATGACTCATCATCAAATACAAAAGAACCTGATGTCGTTGAAAATAATAGCTTTGTGTAAGTAAAAAAAAACTTTTTTTGTATAGTTATATAATTCTAATAAAATATTTCAAATAAAATGTATCTAAAAATATATAAAAAGTATCTAAAATTTAAAAAAATCTAAATTCTTTACCGTATTGTTGAGAACTTCGTAGAAAATATATTTCGTACAATTTTCTGTATACGAACTAACTAAAAAATCTTAGAAAAAATATATTTTTATTTATAGGTCAAGAAATAAAAATGAAATATGGTATGATACTCCACAAAGAGACACACAAGGTAGACAGCCGGGTCGGAATGTGATGAAAACTCCACCAGGGCCTACACGTTACACGGCCCTGGTAAGAAATGTATACACTATACAATCTTCTTTTGAACTCTTCGTAAAAGCAAATATCGTTGAAAAAAATTCTAAAAAGAACAAATAAAGGAGGAAAACTAGTATATAGGATAGTTGGGCTAACACAGATAAAGAAGAAATCTTGTGCTTTTTTGGACTGCTTATACTTGCTGGAGTGTATAAAGCACATAATGAAACTATAACGAACCTGTGTAATGCAAATGATGGTCTCCCAATTTTCAATAAATCTATGGCTAGGAATAGATTTACAGAAATATCCCGTTTCATTCGAATTGATTATGCTGAGAATAGGAGCAAAATCCGATCTGATAAGCTGTCACCAATCAGATATATATTTGAGATTTGGACAGTCACATTACAAGATGCTTACATTCCTCATGAGAATATCACCGTCGATGAACAATTGGTCACCTTTAAGGGCAAATGCCCATTTAGAGAGTACATCTCGTCAAAACCAGGAAAATATGGAATAAAGCCGTGGGCTGCTTGTGACAGTAAAACTTCTTATGTATGCAATATTCAGGTATACACAGGAAAAGGACAAAATATGCCTAGAGAAGTTAATCAAGGAAAGAGAGTAGTTCAGGATATGGTGAAAGGAATGGAGAAAAGTGGAAGAAATATCACAGCAGACAACTTTTTTATTAGCTTAAATCTAGCAAAAGGGCTAGAGAATAAAATATTTACACTTTTTGGTACGATAAGAAGAAATCGATCCGAATTACCTCAGGAGTTCGTCACATGCAAAGGAAGACAGGGCAACTCTTCAATATTTGGATTTCAAAAGTCAGCGACAATTGTATCCTATTGTCCAAAGAAAGGAAAAGTTGTAACTCTTTTGAGCACATTGCATTTTTCTCCCGAAATTGAGAATACACAGGAAGCGAAACGAGCTATAATTCAAGATTATAACACAAAATCAGGAGTTGATACGATGGATCAGCTAGTGCGAACATATTCAACAAAGCGAATGACGAGAAAATGGCCAATGGACATCTTTTACAATATGTTAGATATAAGTGCATTTAATGGCTTTATTATTTGGTTACACCTTAAACCAAAGTGGGAAGAAAAACAACTTATAAGAGAAGAATGTTTCTTTTGGAATTAGGCAAGTCTTTAGTTGAAAAGCAACTGTAGAAGCGTGTACCTGTTCCAAAGACACTTGAAGCAGGCATGAGCGTGAAAGGGAAAAAAAGGGGTAGTTTTTATTGTGAACGCTTAGCGGACCGAAAATATAGTGATAAGTGCAGTAAATGTTGTTTTTGTGTGTAAGCAACATTCAAGCACTTTATGTCCAAATTGTGCATGACGCATATTTCCATATACCCTCAACTAATTGTACCTAATTACAATTTTTAAAGGTTTAATATATTGATAACTGTATAAAATGTGTCTGTTAATTAATAAATTTATTGTAAATAATATGTTTGTCATAAATTATAAGCATTAGAATTTAAAAAAAAAACTAATGGGGTCGCTGGTGACCCCAATGGTACTCAGTGTTACAAAAATGTTGGTAGTAGAAGTGTTAATGCGATGATTTTGCTCTCATCAGAGCAAACGAGCTTCAAAATGCGTAGTTCAGTGTTTATTTAAGCTAACTTCATTTCATCCAGGACGTTTAAACTATATCTTGCCTTTGTTTTCACATAAAATGTTCAAAATCAACTCTCGTAGAGATATATAGAGGGAAACTGAAATTAAAATCGGAAGGCAAGCTTGTTGACAATTGGATATGACTGATATAAGCACAACCAAACCTGAATAAACAGTTTTTCTTAGAACTAATGACGCGCTAAGGAATCGTTCCTCGGATCCAAAAATTCCCCGCGTACTTTACCTGGAACTCTGAATTCATTATTCATAGAAATAGAGAATGTTTCGTACAAGAGCGCCTTCTTCTAAAATATGCAAAAGTTGAAGGGATTCAAGGTGCCTAGTACTTTCCTCCATCAGATCGTTATCAGATACGTTACCAAACTCCAGGATTTCTTTAAATATGGTAGAATTTCCAAGATTTACATTTGAAGCCAGTTTTGTAGCTTGGATTCGGATGCCTTCAGAATGTCTTAAAGTGTGATAAAATGATTTTCATTTCCTTGGAGTTTTAAGTCCACCCTATTTGGCTGTTCTAGAGTGTCTGCCAAGTAAACAATTCTTTTCTTCTATGCTTCGTAATTAAAGAAATCCTCGTGGTCATTCTTTTTTTGGCTGTTCTTGAAATAACTTGATATCATCTTTGAACCAGCTCTCAAAATTGTAAAAAACCTCGAGAACAAAATTTAAGTACTTGCATGGATCTTTAAAAAAAACTTGAGTAGAGGGATCTAAATTTAATGCTATTCCCGATTTTGATCAGAGAATCAAATACCTCTTGCAAAGGAGATGGATGAATTTAAAAGCAAAGAGCTTATCGGGAAATCATGCAGTACGTACCCATTGCATCTCTTTCCTCCGCTCTCAGTTCATAGCTATGTCACTATTGTTTGTAAGAGCAGCGGCAACCTCTGTACAAGCCTTGAAGATTTCCCGATGTATTTCTCCAGTTACAAAAACAACAACAAAAAAGTACACATCTTCACCTTTTTGCACTAGTTACAAGTGCACAAGATTGAACTCATTTGTGGTATCTAAATGAATATACTGCCCGGAGATACATAAGTGACTAAGAACAAATACTTATGTTTATTAATTCTTCAATTTGAAAAATAAAATTGAAGATAAACTTTAAATCTATTAAATCCTGTTTCACATCTAGAAACTAATCTAAAACCCGCCTTTGTGCGTAGTTATTGGACAAAGATATTTGTCGGATCTAGCTATCAAGTTACTAAAGAATTTATTTCACCATCCTCAATATACAGATTTTAACGAGTGTTTCTCCAATGCACACAGTCTTTTTTCTTTGGCGACTTCTAATGCTATATCATAGGATGCTGAAAATTTCCTGCAAGATCAAGTCTTTGACATCCTAGACAAGTTTCTTAGCAGTACACATTTAATGTCACACATAATTATTCCTCTGTTCATGCGAAATTCCCATTAGTGTCCAAACTTTTATTTTGATTTTAGCTTGTTCAAATCTTTTGAATTCAACTGATAAAAAATTTGCGCAGTGAAATATTTAGACAACACACAAAGAAAACAAGAGTAGAAATAACATTTCATCTTCATCTCATCCACCTCATTAACATCCGCACTTCCCTCCGTTAAGTCATGAATTACACAATACATTTACTTGTTTAATATATTGGTCACAAAATTAAATATATCTATTGTCAAATATACTTCTGAAAAAAAAAAGTGTAGAAGTTTAAGGGATAAGTTTCCTGCTCCTTTAAGAGATTCATTTTAACTGCAACAAGACAATAATTACCCATCAATTGCAAGAAAAAAATATCTTTCACATTCAATTTTTAGGTTTTTATGTCGGTTTGGTTTTCCCCAGGAACTTACTAACTATAATAGTAAAAAATTTCAAAACTGTTTTGCAATGATCCAATTTTTTTGCAATACACAGATTTTTTTTGTATGCACTTTAGGATACTTTTACAATTGAATTTAACATCTCGATCTAATAATTCATTTGAACCTTTGAAACATTTCATAATCACTATCTCAACACTCTTATAAAAAAACTTGAGAATGACTATTTTTAACTACAGTAAAATTCACTTATTATAGAAAGGATGAGAGGCCAAGGAAATTACATGGTCTGACTTAAGCATATCCATATCATACTACTTGTACCTCAAGACATGACAGGTAATACTGTTTTCCAACTGGTTGAAATAATCTTCCACTTGTAATTTGGAAAAGTGCATTATAAAAGGTAAGAAAAATTGACAGAGAGCTAGCTGATAAAAATTAATCCTTATCTACTGCTTAGCCAGCACTTCCTACATAATCATACTTGTGTTTGTAGGATACATATTTATATCACACAAAATAGAAATTACCACAGTTATCCTCATATTTTTCAAATACAGAAAAATAACAGCTGTCAATTTACTGGTAATAATGAAGTTCATAAAGATGATTATTTTTTTTTAAATGCGGCATACATATTTTCCCTGATAGAGAATTAGATCATGGTTACCATTTGTAACTGTATAAAGCAGTTGATGGCTAAAACTTTAATACAATAAATTATCTGTTCTAAGTTCATAATACTCAAAGGGAAGTTTCCGTAAAAATTCCTTTCAATATTTGCTTCACAGAAGATTTAAGAGAAAGGTAATATTTGAAAACACAGAACTTACAACTTTAGCTCCCCAGAATAATAAAAAAATTAGCATTTTCTCATGCTAAAAACATTTTTGCTTGAATAAGATTAAAAAAGAAATCTGCTTAAGTTTCATTTTTAATCTGTTATGCAATTTCATGTATGCAATGACTGCAATGAATAGTGATGGTATGCAAGTTCAGTTTCAAGATGCTGTATTATGATGCCTAGGCTGATCTTTAATTTAGGGTGAGTATGAAGTCATGTATTGTGACTGACAAACTGGTAAGTTTCACTGTGCAGTTAAACATTTCAACAAAAACATGTTTATCATAATTTAAAATACTAGCTGTTTACCTGGCATTGCCCGGGTATTTATTTATCCAAATTTTTTATTAGACAGGATAAAGGAATGAATTCTACCTATAGTGTAAAATCTAAGTAATTTTATTTACATGTATTTAAAAGTATATGTGCAATATACAAATTATGAAGTAAAATTACAAATTCACTATATTAATTTAACTCAAAACTTGATTAAAAAACATTTTTAGTTTCCCCTATTCATCTCAGTAACCCTGAATACTATGGATTTGACACTAATATGTTATTTTTGATTATTTTAACCCCCCCCCCCAAGTGCTTGTTCCCAGATTGTAAGTCATATGTGTACCAAGTTTGATCGAAATTGCTCCAGGCATTCCAGAGTGATGCTGGAACATACATTACATACATCTGTTTTTAAATATATATAAAGGAAAAAGTAGTTAACTTTAATTGCTTTAAGTTGTATTGCAGGTATATGTGAAGATATGAGAGAGAGATCTTTAGCATTTTGCAAGTGATTTAGGTCTCTATGTCTAAAATTCATATCTTAACCACGTAAAATCCTTTAATTCCATATTGAACTTTCTTGCAACATGAATGAAATAATTCTTAAACTACTTCAGAGCATTTAACTGGCTAAATCAACCAGTTTTGGAGCACTTTGAAGAGAATTTGACCAGAAAAATGCAAGTCTCAGTCTAATTAGCCCTTCTGAAGCATTGGATGATTGTTACACTACAACCATTAGCCTGTTTAAATAAATCTGCATTACAACACAATAAACATCACTTATAATGTATCAATAATGTTTGTAAAGAAGTTATAAATGTGGATAATGTGTTTGTAAATTAAGATTTGATCATGTGAGAAAGTAGTGTATCCGAGTCATTTATGATATAATGAAAATTTTTATTTCCCAACATTTAACTCACTTCACAGAACAAATATCATAGGCTATATTTAAGCATGAGTTTTATGTTACCCATATATCATACACAATATAATTCAAATTCAACACATCATTTTTGCTAGTTGTTTAATCCTGCAAGCACTTCCCACCAAATACAATGCATTGTTCCACCACACCTTAAATAGTGAGCATCAGTGTTTATATATTTAGCATATCGATGATGAAACTTTTTTAGTGGTGAGCAGATAATTTTTCAAGTGTCACTTTGTGATTTCTATAAGTAGAAAAAGTTAAGTTGTAAGTTCTACATTAAATAAAGATCTACTTATAACTATGGTGTTCCAATATAACATTAACCCAAAATTGTGTTTCAGGAATGGAATTTTTCCAAGGTGTACCAATGGATGGTATGCTGAATTTATGTGATATGCAAGAACACAGATAAAAGTAACTGAATCTTTATAATGATTCCTCTACTATACATCACATAATTCAAATGAATGAAATATCAGAGTTTTTTTAAAGTAATATTTTCAAAGAAAAGTTCACATTTCCTACTGGCAAAAAAATTTTAAACTTGTGAAGCACACCATATCACAATTTATACAGGAATTAAGCTTCACAATTTGATGAGATGAATAACAAGGTTAGAACTACTAAAATAAGAAATAACATGTTCTTTTAATATTACTATACAAAACTTTATGAGTCAAATGATAATTTTTTAGCGTGGCAAACAGATACCTGATATAAGAATTGTAACAATAAATGTTTCACTTAAAATGATGTAAAAATAATGTGAATAACCCTAATGAGAGAGAATTTGTCAATTTCCCCCCTTAAATAAACAGAGTACAAATGGAAGAGAAGAAAATTAAACTCATAATAAAATCAATGTTTGTAATTCTTTTTATTAACATTGTAAAAAATACACAAGTGTAAAATAGTGAATCCTGCATGGAAAATTCTGGTTTACACTTTTCTGACTTAAAATTAATAGATCATAAACTTTTCAGATACAGATGAAACATTAAAAACATGTAATGGTTTTCCTATTTTATTTTAATGATACAAAATTAAATCTTACATTTTCTGCTGGTAAAGAATAGTGTACTAAGGGGTAGATTCTTTCAAAAAACATTCACAATTTGAATAGTAAGTTAACATAAAACTAGATTACAAGATGTATGTACTACTGTGCAGGGGAATCTGTAAAGAAATAGAAACAGACCGATTAGAAATGTAATTAACAGTATTAACTATAACAAAGAATGCACTATAAAACATAATACACAAAAAGGAAATAACAGATAATAAATACACAAATTATATTTTAAATATACAATTCAAGATCGATATATATTCACCTTTCAGATAAAGAAAATAGTGATAAAAAAATGTCAGTATAATCCTGAGTATAACCAGGTAAACCTTTTCGCTCTAATGAAAAATTAACCAAGTTTTATGTTATTTATGAATTCAATCAATTAGTACTTTTCAGTTAAAAAACTTCTCTAAGTATTTTGTCATCTATATTCTGTCATGTAGAAAATGCAAAAAATTATTACATAGCCGTCAAATAAACATTATGAAAACATAATTTACTTCTCATGCTTTTACTTACTTCAGCTGATTTTCCATATAGCATTAGATAATTCATATTCCAATTTTTTTTTAACTGGAATATTTTTCATATATATCTTATAATGTAAAAATATACTGGTGTTCAAAACTAAGATAATTTTTACATTTAGTCGAATTTCTGGAAAAATAATGGACGGATTTCAATGAAATTTGGTAGGGATACACTATTACTTGGGAGAAAAATTTATACCATACAACAGTCATGGTATACACTCATGATCATCACTTAGGCTCATCAGTGAAGGAATGTCTAAAACATCTGTTGCAAGATTGAGAATGAAATGACTCTAATATGGGGGTATGGTCCCCTCTCACTGTCGTAAAGCTCTCATAGAACAATGTCATACTGGAAACGAGGCAGTTTGATGAATTCCTGTGACAGTAGGTCCCACTCCCACAGCAACAGTTTTCAGCTCCTGGAGGCGCTCAGAGGGCGATGGCAAGCTGTAATTGCCCGCCCAAGAAAGTCACAGACATATTCAGTATGGTTAAGGTCTGGATATCTGGCCGGTCCATCCATTCGATGAATATCCTCACTTTCAAGATAATCATAGACTAGGAGAGCCTTATGTGGACACGCTTTGTCATCCATAAAAATGAACCAATGACAAAATGCACCCCTGAAAAGTCGAACATATAGCTGTAAGATCACCCTCTATACCTCTCGCCAGTCAAGGAGTCTGTCAAACACATTGAGAGGTGTGCGGCCGTACACCTCTCAATGTGTTTGACAGAGAACACGATGCTCATGTTACCATATTGTCCCTTTCTGGAATGTTAGAGATAAGATATAGGGTGCCAAGTTCCCTCCAGATTATGGTATGCTGAGAATCAGTGTCCAGGCTGAATTGTAACTTGTCTGTGAAGAGAATGTTACTCCAATAAAGTCTGGTCCAAGGCTGATGTTGTCTGCACCATGCTAAATGGCCGCACACCTCTCATGTATCTGACACAGTCTCCCTGACTGGTGAGAGGTATAAGGAATAGATCTTACGGCCCTCTGTTTGACTTTTTAGAGGTGCAGTTGGCCGTTAGAGCTTTTTTATGGCCGACAAAGCTCTTCCACATAAGGCTCTCCTAGTTAACGATTATCTGAAAAGTGAGGATATTTGCCAGATAGATGGACCAGCCAGATATTCAGACCTAAGCCCTACTGAATATGTCTCGGATTTTCTTCAGAGGGCAATTACAGCTCGCCCTTGCTCTCTGAGGACCATCCAGGAGCTGAAAACTGTGTTGCGGCAGGAGTGGGATTTATTTTAAATTGTGCACAAATGCATAACTTGTGGCTTATTAAATGTATAAACAAAAAATATTTTACTAAGCTGCCAATATTGAGAAATGGAAAACTGAAAAACTTTACAGTAGAGCAGAGTTCTAGCAACAATAAATAAATAAATAAAAAATCACTGGAGAGTAGAAATTTCTAAGAATAGTTTGTTTTATACCATGATTCAGGATATAACAATTGCAGAAAAGATGAACAAAGCAGTTCACAACCTTACAAACATTTTATAACTTTTTTTTATGAACATTCTATTGGTATCATTTCACTTATACATTGTTGAAAAAAAATTAATTATAAAATCTGACTAGTTTCCTTTTAGAGTATATCAATTCTATAGGAAAGCAGCAATCGAAAGATAACTAAGCCTGGAGGGATAGTGGTCAAAAGCTTCAAGCTTCCCTTCCACAGGTCAAGGGTTCATTCTTGCAACTGGGGAAGGTCGACTCAGCCTTTCATCCCTTGAGTGGGTCAATAAAATGAGGACCAAGCATGCTTAGGAATTAACTCTGGGGGTCCCGTGTCAGGTTGACCACCTGACTGAGACATGCTGTATGGCACCCCAAGCCCATGGTCAAGAAAGTGGAGATGGGCATGACCAGCCTTGGTCCACATAGACTGTTACGCCATTGGTTAGTTTAGCAATCCAAAGAAATAGAAAATAACTCTTCTTTTGTACTTAAAGAATCTAGTCTTTTAGTTTAAGTCATCTCAAACAAGAAACAAACACTGAAGTAGTTTCACGCTAACTTTCTATAGCCTACATTTATCAACAAACAGAACATGTAGAGAGTCACACAAACTTTTGTTTTCCTCTTGTAAGGAATTATACATCATTCATTACAATTAGAAGGGCACATTAGAGATGAGAAGTTTTTCATTTTTCTAATTGCCACTCTCACTCTTCATAAAATACAGAGGGATTTAGTATCTCAAAATTGATGAGATATAAGCCAGAAATCAGCCCCCCCCCCCAAAAAAAAAGAGAAAAAAATGCAATGTAAACTTGAAAGTTTACAGCCTTTTTTAAGGGAACGGTCGACATTAAAATTTATTTTTAACTTATCATCTTAGAAATTCGAAATTTTGTTCATATAATCACTAAAAATATATAGAATACCTTAAAAGAAATTTCCAATCTCATTATAATTTTAAGATTTTTTAAAAATTTATAAACAAAATTTTAAAATGCTCCTTACTACTTAATTTTTGAGATATTTAATAGATTTTGCCTTTTAATCACTTTAAACTGTATAACAAATAAATCTGGGTATCAATTATTTAATCCCTTGAGTAGTTAATTTGAGATTTTTTTTCCTGAATTCCATCCAGATTTTCAATCAAAATTTTGCCTTTTAATAGGTTAAAAATCAAATTTAATTACCTTAATGAAGTCGAATTGTAAAATGCATACCCCCTTTTTTTTTTTTGGAAAACAGTATGAGGATTCTTCCTTATCAATTTCATGAATTTTGAACAAAAATTAAGTAGCACGAGGCATTTAAAAAAATCTAAAAACCTTGAAAAATCTGTTTGAGAAAAACAGATTTAAAGTTTATTACTACACTTACCCTACATAAATTTCTTTGTAGAAGCTTCATAAATGATTTTTTACTCGAAAAACGATTTTGGTACTATTAACCTTTTACACGCCAATGTTCCCAAAAGGGAACATCAACTTCAAAATTCTGCGAAATATACAATTTTATTTATATTTCTCTATAAAAATTAATACTTAGAACGAAGATATGGATTGATTTTTTGGCATCGAGGTTATGTTAATAAAAAAAATAGTGTCTAGGGGAAAAATATCATAACTTTGGCTTTTTTCTAACTTTTTGTCGAACAAAATTCAAAAATTCGTATAAAATTTCAAAATTCAACAAATGATTTTAAAATTAAGTTGGAGTAATTAAAAATGATCATTTTCTTGGTAGAACATAAGTTATATCAATAAAGATTAAATTTTGTTGTTACTATTAGATGAAAAATATGCATGTTCCCAAAAGGGAACATTGGCGTGTAAAGATTAGTTTTTCAACATAATTAAGTTATTTTGATTACAGTGCATAGGAGTATTGATAAAATGCTTTCGAATACGAGAGCTATTAGTACGTATCAAGGAAAGATGTTTATGACTGTGATCTACTTTCATTACGCCTGTTCACCCCTATTCATATGCTATGAGAATCTATAGTGGAAATCGTTCAGAAATAGAAAACTCTCCTCTTGGATCTAGAGTTGTGTGGGAGCTTCTATCCAGTGTTGAAAATCCAGAGATGCATGAAATTTTCATTGACAACTTTTTCTCATCACACAAGCTGTTTACTGAGTTTTCTGAAAAAGGGTTTCAAAGCAACTGGCACGATTCGGGAATTTCGGACAGGAAGATGCTTTTTCAAATCACCAAAGGAAGCCTCAAAATGGCAAAGAGGAAATTTTGAGTATCGAAGTGATGGTCAAGCTTATATTTGTCGCTGGACATCCAATTATTCGACCCATGAACCTATCGTAAAACCAAAAAAAATTTGATGTTTCTCAGCCACATCTGATAAAAACGTATAATGAGGGGATGGGAGGAGTCGATTTACTAGACAGACTTCTTCGATCATATCGACCTATGTTTAGAAACAAAAAATGGTATTGGAATCTATTTAGCAATGCGCTAAACATGGCTGTCGCTGCTGGATGGATTTTGCATTTACATTTGCACAAAGGTACAACAGCAGAACTATCGCATCTCAGGAGAAAAGCAACTGTGTGTTTGCTTCGCATGAAATTGAAAATCCACTCCATGAATCTTTGAGACAATCAGATGCACATTTTATTGTGCCATCAGCACAAGGATGTTGTGTTGTAATCCAAACGAATACTAGAAAAAAATATTTTGTGTAAGAAAAGACTGCATGAGAAATACTTTCCTACCTACGATGGACAGCAGAAAACACGTAGAGCAAAAAAGCTAAGAACAAAAATCATTTTTCGTTTTCTTTTTCTTATTTTAAAGAATTTCGGTAGTTTTTTTTTCTCCTTGTATTTTTTAGATTGTCATTCATATTATTATTGTGCTGTGAATTTTTACACAGAGATTATCTGTTACTTCCTTTTTTCTAATGGTTTTTCAATTGTTTGATTAACATGCTAATAAATAATTGTAAAACTGCTTAAATATAGTAATTTTTGCTCATCAACTGTAAAATTAATTTTTTTTAATTGAGTGGGAAAACTTTTTCTTTTGAAAGCTTCGTTGCACCTCTTGACTAGTTAAGGTGGTATAGCTCTTGAGCACCACCACGGGGGGTGGACCCCGACTATTTTTCTGCTTAACCTGTGCTATTACTCTATAACTTTTAGAAATTTACTTATAACTATTAAAAAATTGGGTACAGAAATCGAAATTTGAATGTAAGAGTTGTTAATCATATTTTATAAAAACATGTGGAAAAATTAAGTGTTTCCCTGCCAATGTTCCCTTTTGGGAACATGTTATAAATCATATACAAAAATTTTTTTCTTGAAAAAAAAAAGTACGCATAGTTCTTATGTTTGAGTTTTAATGTGATTTTTATCAATAAATAGTTTGTGTTACCTTTCGATCATAGTGCGGCGTGTAAAAGGTTAATCTACAGAAATATATATATTTTTTACAATAAAACAATATTACAATGAAATGATTTGCTCAAATAAAGGTCCACCGCTCCTTTAATGCTGCATATTGGTTACTTTTTTAAATCAATAAATGGATGACATCTACTGAAGTAAACCTTGGTTTTATGAGAATTAAGTTTTAGAACTTCAACTGAGACCCAGTGTGAAATAATTCCAAATCACTACACAAAATTCACAGCATTACCATGACTGTCCTGAATTAATATTTTAGAGCAAACAAGTAGTAAATATGCTTTTTAGTAAAGAAACTTATCCATCAACTACATTTATATATAAATATATATATATTTATTTATTTAAAAAAAAAAAAAAAAACCAAAACATTATTCATTGCCAGCAAGAATACCCTATATAACTGATACTGTTCTTTTTCTTTTTAGGGTTGACTGAATGTGTTATTTTTCTGGTGTACATCTACTACAAGGTTCTATTTATTAAAATTCAAATAAATCGAATTAATTAAAACAATAAACAACAGCAAAAAGCAAAAAATATGTTGGAAGGAATCTTAAAATTTTTCATTAAAACCAACTTTTTGAGCTTAAGCATTCCATTGTGTAATAAAATACAATTAAGAGGTAAATGGATCATCAATATAAATATTTAAGCAAATTTTCAAATTAAGAAAATTCCATTTTGTAAGACAAAGAAACACATTTACAACATCCTTATAAATAATTTTACAAACCTCCATTATCTTGATTTTGACGAGCGAACGATCTAGATGTAATTTGTCTAAATTGTTCTACAAGATCTGGATTTGCCGCTTGCATCTGTGCAGCTAAGTACTGGCCTGCTTCAAGCAACATATCTAGGTTCCTACCACCAGAATTGTTTGGCAAAGGTCCAACATTGCTATCTCCGAGTCCACTACTGGCACTAGGAGGGGGAGGAGGAGGAGGAGGGGGAGGAACAGGGCCTCCTTGATTTAATGAAGATGCCATAGAAGCAGACAATGAACTGATGATATTAGGATCTTGCATGAGAGCTGATGCCTAAACAAAAATTTCAATATGCATTATTATCACATAATAATAAACCTATACAAATAGTAAGTCTGACATATTTAAAAATGAATGTAACCTCTAAGATAAGCACAAATTGAAGATTTTTTTTAATCCTAAAGAAATGTATAGTTAATCATAATGTAAATAGCGATGATAGGTATACACATTCATGACACATAAGATCTGAGTGTTAATAAAATATTAACTAACTACATTACATGCACAGTGAACATGTTAACTAATCTTTTCTCTCAGGACAGATTAGGATAACAACACAAAAACATTTTATGAGTCAAAAGTTTGTAGAATATTAATACTGCTTATGTAAGCAGATATATTTTTCTGTAGGAAAACAGTTCAGCTATAAAACATAGCTAGACAGAATAAGCTTTGTAATTTTAACAGATTCAAAGAGTGAATAAAGACCATGCACATGAAAAACCTATTCTTGATGTTTAGACAGAAACTAAAAATTATTCAGCATTTTTAAACTAAGCAACTATCAAGCAGACAGAAATCTTAAAAATATTTACCATATTTCTAAAGGCTGGATTTGTAAATAGTGTTTGCCAATCAACGCTGCTCAATCCAGCCAATCCACCCTGTAAATATGCATTTCATATGTTAAAAAATCACATCACTATAAATATCAACTGCTGTGTAATACCTCTACAGGATATACACAGGGTGATTCAAAAGTCAGGAAACACTTTAAAGCCTTATTACAGTGAATAATTAATGTATGGTAACGTAATAAGCACAGACATGCATGATATAATGTCAGGTTTTATTTCAGACCCCTGAGAAAAAATTACAACATTAATTACAAGTATGTTCACCAGATGGCACTCTCTCTGTAACAAAAGACAATGTCCTTCATTCCTTCATAACAAACGTTCAATATGACCACCATCATTCACAAGCAATACCTGAAGGCAATCTATATTGTTATGGTCAGCATTTCTGTAGTTATCATGAGATGTCATCAGATAGATTTTTATCAACATTCCTAGTGATGTTGGGCAATCTCAAGACACATGTGACTTTAGGTAGCTTTACAACCCAATAATAATAATAATAATACAAGGCACAAAATGCAACCTGTCGTGGCTACGTAGTGGCCTTCCAGGTTGGAATTCCCACCTGTGGGGCTAGACCATGGATGACAGCTGCACAGCAGACAGACCAAAACAAGTCCCCTTCTCCTGAGCAACACGCACACAGAGTGGCAAGGCAGGGGGCATGACCCATACAAAGGTACTAGCTGCTGGGCCTTTTAAGATGGCTGGGAGGGGGGGGGGGGGCGCAATTAAGTTGGCCTGGTAAAAATTTGGAATATCGGGAAGTGAGGCATAGTGCCAACAGGGATGCTCTGGGGCCAGCCTCCCCCCAAAAAGATAAATGCCCAACGACTTACAATTAGTGGGGGTGGAACGAAACACGAGACCAAAAGAGAAACAAAGCAAACAATGACTAACCAGTATTGGTGCAGACTTTCTAGGTTATAACCCAATAATCCAAAGGAATCAGGTATGGAGATATGGATAGCCCTGCATGGTGAGAGTAGCAGCTTAGAACCCGATTCTTTCAAAAAGTTGAGAGTAGGAGGTTTTCCAAGGGTTAGCAATATGGGATGGTACTTTATCCTGCATTAATGTCACATCACTAAATGAATACTTTTTATCCAGGCAAGGGATAATGCTGTTCTGTAACATGTTGGTCTAACACCCACCCATGACAGTGAATTTCAAAAACAGAGCCATGAATTTTCTCAAAAGAAAAATGGCACTATCACAAATAACGGAAGTGAATCTATACCACACTCAGAGGCACTTTTTGGCTGATGCTTGGAGTTTCCGTGTAAGCTGTAGGTTTTCAGTTTCCCAAATTCTGCAGTTTTGTGAGCTTACAGATCCACTGAGACTGAAAGGGACTTCATCATTCCACAAAACATTTGACAGCTGGTTTTTCCTTTCATCAATTTGCCAAAATGCCCATGATACAAATGCTTGCCCCTTTGCAAAACTGGGAGCTTAAAGTTTCTTCATAAACTGAATGTTGTAAGGGTACAGATCAAGGACTCCCTTTAATGGTCTGTAATCACTAAAAGAAAATTTGAGACCTCATAAGTACTTCCTTTTTCATGTGTTGATGTCCCCAATAAGGTATCCATTTCCACTACAACTGCAACATATATTATTTTTCTGTCATAAAGTGGCAGATCCTGCAAAAAACCAGTTTTGATTTTGCAATAATCTTTACACCTGCAAGTGATTGGACCTTTACCAAATCTCATATCCTCCATACAGCAGAATGACTGCACAGGTGTAGTTACTGATTCAGAATTAAGATAATAAAGCTGCACCAATAGTTCCATATCAGGTTAGGTCAACATGGTAAGCTTCTTGCCACTAATAACTCTTTGTTACCTTAGAAGTTTCTTTTATTCCTGTCATGTTTGGTAGGCACATCACACTGTGGGTACAGCATCATCTGGTGGACATACTTTTTTGTCAATGAGGGTGCAGGGCTATCTGGTAGACATACTTGCAATTAACTTTTTTGGGGGGAGGGGGTCTTAACCCCCCCCTGACATTATATCATGCATGTCTGTACTTACTGTTTTACCATACATTAATTATTCACTGTAATAAGGCTTTTTAAAATGTTTACTGACTTTTGAATCACCCTGTATATTCAGCAATACAAATTACATAAATATACAGCACATAAAGAAAAGAATTGTAAAAAGAAAATCCCAAAGGTAGGCAGAAAGCAAAATTAATCATAAATAGGCAGCAGAAGTTTACTCGAAGATATTGACTTGAACCTCTTTGATGATTATAGATAATGATTAGTGGTTAGGCTGAGGATATTGGCGAAAGGGTAGCAAATACTATGAAGAAGCTAATTTCATTCTTTCCACAATACAAGACCTTTTCCTTGGATCCAAATATGATTATCTTGAAAATTTGTTTATTCCTGTAGTGCAAGTATGTCACCAGAAAAGTCACACCACAATCACGATGCTTTGTATTTTCATAGAGTTGTCTCAAGAGCAATTTCAAACACTTCCTTTCACTACTATAGGAATTAATAAATATACTTGTAAAGTAGCAGAGCCATGGTCTCGAGACATTTTTGTAACTTAAGAGATTCTTGTTAGTACTATGATAGACTGAAATACAATAAAAGTGTGATCACATATACACAAATATAAACGTGCATATGCACACACACACACACAAGATGATTTATGATTTCACAGTCACAGATATATACCTTATCAAACAAAGCTAAAGCATAAAAGATGCAAGAGTTTTAAAGAATTATTTTGCTTCGAGAATTTAAAAAAGCCAGAGTTGATATCAAATTACTTTATGTGATTATGTTGAATGAATATCAGCTGGACATTTCCCTTGGTTATGTTTTATGTATGTGTCAATCAGGTCTAAATTTATCTAAGTCACATAATTCTGTAGCTTGTATAATCTGATGAATAATATCTTTGAGATGGCCACATTAGCAGCTTTAGGAGGAGTTTTAAAAATAATTCTGAAAGTTTTTAGGATTATCTATACAAACTTTAATGATACAAGAATAGTAAATGGTTATTGACTTTTCCTCACTTAAATGGAAATTAGTATGAAATGTTTATTTTAAGCTTAAATAATGTATATTGGAACACACAATGAAATAAATACATTTGAGATTAATACAACACAAAATATTTTTTTAAGCATTTTATTACATGTAACATATACTAATTAAAGGATCAACATGGTTTCTAATACCATAGGACATCCATTCTGAGAAAATATTTTTGAACAAATATTCTTAAAAGTATTCTTTTGAAGTAAGTAATCTAAAACATCTATATAAATTACCACAGTAGCACATATTCCATGTACTTTAAATGCACCTACCTACAGCTTAAAAGTTACATTTTTTAGATTTAACATGAATTAACTTGTTGAGAAAACCAAATATTGAAGTTCACTGCCACTGTTTTCATGAGAGTTATACAAATCAATCTATTTTGACTTATGGTTCTCTATTTCAAAATACTACACAGATTTGAAAATAATGATTTTCTATGTAAAATAAACTTTCAGCAATCAAATACCATGCCTAGCCAAATAAGGTCTTGGCTTAGTTGGCAGAATGAAAAGCTAGATAATTTTTCCACAACTTGGTATGAATCTCAAATTCTCTATGAAGACATTCTACAAGATCTCATGCATAAGCTTTGATGACCTCTTTATAATCTGCTATGGTGCTAAGAACTTTAACTGATGAAGGAATCCAAATAAACAATTCAGTTTTCCTATCATTATCTAGAGTTTTGACATGATAGGAAGCAAGCTGTCACATATGGCTAGAAATGTTTAACTTAGGACTCTTTTGTTTTACTTTTATTTTGTGGCAATCATCAAATTCAGTCAAATTCAAGGACTTGTCTCTTAAAAGTAAATAACAGAATGAAAGGATTTACCAAGCATACTAGCTGTGTTTAAAAACTGGGCAGATTTTTATATATATACACACACATATATAATATATATATATATATATTTTTTATTTAAGCCATTTGAAAACCTTGCAATATGTAATCCTACCAATTGGCCATTATTCCTTAATAAAATTCCATCAGGGTTGAATCAGGTCTTCATCTAAACAAGCTGATGACCTACCATTAGTCAAATCGTTTCACAATTAGCATTACAATTAAATTATAATAGAGAAGGGAGATCCCATGAACTGAAGCGAGATCTGATAAATAGCAGCTGAAAAAGGAAAATATGCAGGGTTTCTATGATTCAAGAGAAAAAAATAATGCTCCTACCCCTTTAATCAAATTTAAATCTGCTAAAATGTATTGTTATTAGCACACTCATTAAGGTTTTTTTAAATCATGCTTAACTATAAAAACAACTAATATCGCTGGTACTACAACAGTTTTGATTACAAAAACCTTGTGTACCTATGTCTTCTTTTGAGAAAACCAATTAAGTAGTAATGTTATCTGAAACTTTACAAATCACGATACTGTCAACAAAACACAATGCACTCAGCAGGTCCACATTACATATATGTGGATTTAATCCCATATAATAAAATATTTAGAGACAAAACATATTATTTAAATCTAACCAGTTTTATCTAAATGATTTTGTTAAGCCAAGAAGCCCTATGAGAATTGACAATAAGAACAGGAGATGAATAATTAAAAACTGTTGATAATTAATTATTTAGTTAACACAATAAAACACATACCATTGAATTTGTTGGCTTATCTTTCTTATCTTCCGCTATTTTAAGATTGCTACGATAGCTTTCATTGGCTGGATCCAACTCGACTGCTTTCTTAAAGGCTTTAATAGCTTGATCATGCTGCTCTAAACTTGCATAGGCCAAACTAAGAAAATAAGAATTGTTTTTACATACAATTAATATAAAAAAATATTTATAAAACAATATTTAATAAAATTGATGGATGGATAAAAAGTTTACATTTTCATTTTAAGCTCTCTTATGCAAAACTTTTCACAAGACAAAGTGCTATATCTGTCATCATACACTACCAAACCACTATTTACACACTTAAAAAATGGTAGGGTCAATCCAAGCAGGAGGGGGGGGGGTAAGTGTCCAAACAAACCATACTCATCTAAAGTTACAAGTACAGCTGATGGTTAAAATTGGTGAAGAATTTTTTCAGCATATTAATTGATGCATCACCAAATATGTTATGACAAGATTGTAAAAAACAACAGAGGACAACCTTATGCTAAAAATTGTATATGATGATACAGTAGTAAGTATTTAGGAACAGCTGTTGTTCCTCTTTGAAAATTTATAAGATTAACTCTGTCTATCTCCCATCTGTAATACAAATATGGAAATATCTTAACTCACTACACTTATATCACAAGAACATACAATTTTATTTGCCCTTTACATCTTGACAAAAAATCTGGATACTACAAAACCCTGTGGTGACATATCATCATTCAGCAGGGACATAAACTACTCAACTTTGTTTTTGACATTAAAAATTATCATTTTTATGTATTTTTTTTTTCTGCCATTGATTTACGATAACAGTGCATGTAAATATGGTTTACTGCAAATAATTTATTTAACTTTTATGTTGTGTTGTAAATAAATAGTATTTTTCTAATTTGCCTTATCATGACCAACATGCTCAACAGTTAAATGATTTGAATGTAGTAGTAGATGGATTAATTATAACTATATTTATCCAATAAAAGTAGCTGTATATGAGATGCTATAAAATTTACTGTTGCAGGGATGTTGCTTTGCTTCAAGTGCTTTGGAGCAGTTTAAATTGAAACTGAATTAGAGCAATAAACTGTAATTTTGAGGCAGTCATTTAATGAATTTATAGCTATGTTAAACATTTTTAAGTTTTTGTAAAGACTGCCCAAATTTTATTAACCCAAATAATTACTGAAAAGACATAATTAAAAACCTATGCAAAGAAAGGAAATAAAAAAAAGATAGCAAGCAAGATATCAACATGTAATGTCATAATATACATTACCCCATTCTTCCATATGCTTTTGCATATTTAGGATCAATTTCTATAGCCTTTTCGCAATCTTTGATGGCATTTGGGAAGTCATTTAGTTTACTGTAAGCTGCAGCTCTGTTTCCGTAGTAAATGGAATTTTGATTATCTAGATCAATTGCTGCTGTGTAGTACTTTACAGCTTCAACAAATTGGTTAGTTCTCATTAGATTATTTCCTGAAAATAAATATTGATTAAATAGGTTTAACATAGAAAAACAAAAATACCTTCATTTGCACAGAACTTTAGATTCTAAGAATTATTATTATTCAATCCTATTTTAACAGCTTCTGCTTAAATGAGCAGAGGATTTGAAGGGATTCAGTTAGGATGGTCATACACAATTTTCAAATGATGTCAAACCATATTTGACACATTGTAACATTCTGAAGTGACTGACTAGATTAAAGGGATAGCTATAAAGACTAATTACAATATTTACAGTAATTTATATACCAAAACAGACTCCAACTAAATATGGTAAGTAAATGTTATAGATATACCATATACAAACTCAGGAAGAAAGAAACTACTTTATTTCAGCTGAACACTAGTCATGATTGCTTGGTAACCATGTTTTTCAAAGAGGTATTCAATTCAAATAGGTATCTCACCAGAGTAACTATCACCCGAGAAGCTGCCATGCATTGATGTCCACCCCTATTTGTGCCAGATATTGGTAAGCTAGAGGCTTGACAAGAAAATATCAACTTGTATTACCTATTACTAACTCTCATGTTCTAGTTCTTTGATACCTTACTTTTTTGTAATATCTTACATTCACAGGAGGTAAACATTACATGAAAAGCTACAAGAACCCTTAAATTTAAAACTACAAGATTACTCTCATGCCCCAAATAACCTTTGAAAATAAACAGACAACTTCATATGTCTGCATAGGCTTTTTTCATATCAAAATATGATAACAAGGTTCATAGTTTGGAAAAAAAAAAAGTTTTATGAACTTTTTATGAAAATTTTTAAGTAACTTTAGAAAGCTTTTGCTGAGAATAAATTGCTTAAGATGACCAAGACATACAAATAACTTTTACTTATCTATAAATATAAAACAGTTCCTTAACTGACTGACTGACAGATAACACACAGACCAAATCTCTGGACCTAAAGGGCTGAAATTTTGCATAACGATTCTTCTTATAGTGTAGAGGTGCACTAAGAGAGATTTTTGAAAAATTCTTATATTTTTAAAATTTAATTTTTAAACTGATTTTGTTACATTCTTTAAAATTAACATTTAAAATAATTTGAGGGTTATAAAATTTATATCACGAGAAAGATCATAAAAATTCCTTTAAAATGAAATCTTTTTTCAAATCTTTACCTCCATTTTTTTGATTTTCAGTAAATTTTTAAAGATCAATTTTTATAATTTAATTTATTAAATGGAGATCACATGGTTTCTTTTCTTTTTGTGATACTTTAAATTAATTTTGCTTCATGTGCATAACAAAATAAATTGACAAAAAAATATTAAAATATGGTAAAAGATAAAATTTAACCACTAGACTAAGTGAGATGGAAGTTTTCTAAGAATTTAATTCAAATTAGTATGCTTTATCGATATTAAACATTCAAATTAATTGCATACATTGACCATTGTATTTAACTTTAATATTTTCTACATTATTTTGACTATAAAAATCCATTACTATATTTTCTATAAATATATATTTTTGGGGGCATTAATTGCATACATTGACCGTTGTATTTAATTTGAATGTACTCCATAGCAAAGCACGGGTATTCAGCTAGTAAGGTTATAAAAGAAAAATTTTAAACTTTACTTTTTTAAAATTACTATATTCTTAAGCTCATTAAACACATGCTGAAAACAAACTTATTATTTTTTCAAATCTGCTGCTTGCAGGCCACATTAACTATTTGGAAGCATTAAAAGCATATTTATAGAAATATTTTGCCACTATAATACCATTGTACCTCTTCAAAATTGGTCAACAAACAAAGTAAACAGAAATATAAGGAAATTCTGTTATACACTTATCAGTAGTTATTTCTTTAATTAATTTGCTTATTCAAAAGATCAGCCTATAAACAGAGGGAGAAATACATCTAAGTAAGAGATGGCTGTCAGTGTGGCATACATGGTTTTTGGTCTATGAGGGAAAAAATATGGTATAGCATACCTCCACATTTTCTTTTACTCAGATACTCTTAGCATTTTACACAGATTTTTCAGTCAGTGACTTTCAACCAGAAAAGCATTTGTGATGGATTATTTCACTAAATGCTTTGGTGTTCAAAAGCTCCTCAGGCAGTAGGCATTCAATGAATTTGTACACCAAATTTCAAAATAGAACAACCCATCACAAAACAATTTTAAAAATACAGGAAAAAGACTCAATACTTTGAAGAGTAATACTAATTTCACCCTTTTTCTTTAAAAGTTGAGATCAGTGCTAAACCTTTATGGGGAAGAAAATAAAAAGCTTGCCATTTCAAAGTATTTTAATACCAAAATATGCAAAAACTGCTAACATCCAAAATATTTGACACTTTCTTCAAAGTATCACTGCCTTATTTTTCTCCATTCAGCTATATTTATCAGTTTTTAAGACTCATAAAAATTCAAGGAAGAACTGCATACTTGGGCAAGTGTCTCTCAGACAAATAAGTAAACAAAATTCCTGCTCAATCTAGATATACCCAACCAGGATAAAACTAGTTGAGGGGAAGAAAATGTTTTCATGGATACAATGACTTTTTTTTCTTTTAGGGATGAGGGTATGAACTATAAGCATGCAAAGACAACCCTGGGGCCATATTTTGATGATGATTTAAAAATAAATGGACGTCAAAGGCTTTTTTTTTAAGACTAACTAAAAATAAGCTCTATCGTTTTTTTTAGAACTATGCAATCCCTGTATGAGGGTCACTTCCAGCTGAGATAAGTCCTTCCCTGCTCTAGCTAGCCTTTTCTAAAATAGCCCAGAAAAGAGAGAGGAACATTTCTTTTGAAAATTGAAACATTTTGCTTAAATATTTTTATTTAATTTGTACAATTTCCCCCTTTTTCTAACACAGTCGTGAAAAAAAAAAATCCTCTTCAAATACAAAATCAATAAATAAAACAATTATCCATCTCTGAGAATGCAGTAAAAGTTTCTTTTTACAGTATAGTATTAATAGAATCTACGGGTATTCTTTACTTTCAGGAAAGGGGGTTAATTAAATGGTGCCTACTACAAAGATAATCAATACATTTTCCAATAAATTAATAAACTCAGTATGATAGGTAGTTCCCTAAAGATTTTTAAATGCTTTAAATAACATTGGCTAGGAAAGACTGAGGTAGAAAAAAGGTGGATTTCCAATAATCAATGGAGTGATAAATTAATCAACTGTAAGTGGATAGATTTGATCATAAGTACTGGTAACAAATCATGGTCAGACCAGCCAACCTCAGTAAAAGCAAAATCCTGCAATATTCTACCGTGCATAAAATAATCAACATAGCACAAAACAGTATAGTAAAAAATTATAATAAAATAATTATGTGTACCTAGAGTTTATAGGCTCTCTTTAATAATATTACACAGTTCAAAATATTTCCTTACTGTTCAGCTCATCTTGAAATTATAATATTAAACAAAAGTTATCTATTTGAAATCATACATTTTAATGTACATCTTATTTACACTAGCAGGGACAACAGCAGTCTATATTTTGAGTACTTCTATTTCTTTATGTTTGTTTTAATTAATTGGAAAAAATCTTGGAATTTTTTAGCATTTACTGTAGCTGATTTTGCTCTTTTTAAAAATTCATTGTCAAATTGTTCTTCATAACAGTGTCCTTGTGGGTTTGATTTGCATATTAGCAAATTTTCTAAGGTTTTCCTTGACATAGATGACCTGAACTGAGTAGATATTTTTGTAATGTAACTAAAAATCCTTTCACACTCTACATTACTGTGAGGGATTGTTAAAACCAGCATTGTTTTTTTTTTTTTTTTAGTTTCGGAATCTGGTAATAATAGTGTCCATTCTGGAAACCCGGAAGATGCATTAAAAATCAGGCATTGCTGGGGTACATTTGAAAAGTTGGCAGGTCTGCATGGTATATTTTCAGCAATATTTCTGTGAAACATTAACACTTTCAATGCATAACACAAATTGTTTCAAGTTTTTAAAAATTAAGCTTTATTTAGCTAATTTTATTTTGGCTTGTAGGCTGACAAGACATTTATACAATTTAATAATAAATATCAGGTATCAAATTTAAGCAGCACATATTGATAACAAAAAGTGAGAAACTAACTTACCTAAGTTTTTCATCATTTCTGCATTTTTCAATTTTTCTTCACTTGTGCCTTTATCACTCTAAGGGTAAATAGTATTTATATAAAATAACATAGATAATAAAGAAGCTATAAGAATACTTCAAACTTAGAAATACAAAATTACAAAATGTCAATACTTACAGCAAGAGATAAACAAGCACTCTGGAATATATCTTCTATTGAGAAAGGCAAGTCAGTTTCTGGCAAATCATTACTTGAGTCAATATCATATGCAGTTTGCAAACACTGCACAGCAACTAAAGTTAACAAAATAGGGAATGTAGTGCAATTTCACAAAATAGAACAAGTAATTTAACAGAACTAAAGACTACAAAATCTAATAAGTCTATAAAACTTATTTCTTTAGTTGGTAATTGTGGTAAATAATTGTGGTAATGCATCTTGAAATATTTATTTAAAAAATTACAGTAGTAATATTTTCAGCTCACTAACTCTTGTTTTGCATTTGTCCACTGAACAAATACATATCTTTTTATCAGCATATTAAATCAAAGATTCTTAACATTTTTTTCACATGAAATCTAATCAGATCACATATATATGTGCCCTTGATTGATTATGAAAGTGTGGTGTAAGTCATTGTACCAGTCTTTACAAAAGTGGTGCAAGAATTTTTTTGCTTTGAGATATTTAAAGGTTTGAGTTTGAACAAACCAGAAGATATTTTTTATACTATATAATAAAATATTTATGGTTCACTTTTTTAATTTTTGCAAAGACTGCTTCAGATTACAATAATGTAATAGAATGCAACGGGGGAAAACTATTTTTTCTTTTTTAGTTTCTTGACTTACACAACTTTTGCAGCCACCAACACAATGACTTAGACCACTTTCATAATCAAGGGCACATATATGGGTGTATGTGCATGCATAAAAAATAGAGATCCAACTGAAAAAAAAAATAAAAATAACATCATGAGCAGCAAAGCACCTTACAGCGATACAATTTTAAGGAGGTTAAAAAGCAGATGATTTCAAAAGTGAATGTAGTATATATCAGATTCAACAAAATATATTGCAGATGACAGATATATGTTTATTGACTCAGAAGTTGTATTAAGCATTTGATCTTACAAGGAACAATATGCATTTGTGTAATATAGTTTGTTTCCATTTTACACATTCTTAATGGATATTTTGACATTTTTTTTTTAAAAATAATCTCCACCTGATTTGTTCTATACTTTTGTAGAACACATCTGCATTTTAATTCAACTCACTAAAGTTGTAAATTCTTTTCTCTAACTGCATCTGCAGAAGTTTTCTTTCTGCTCCTAAAGACAATCTATTTCAGAACATGCAAAGTAAAAGTTTATGGTCTTCACCCACCACCCCTTTATAATTATGGTAAACCCCACAAATACTTTCCTGCATTTATTGAATCTAAGAAGAGGTAATGGCACAATTTAGTTTGAAAATTATTCTTGACAAAAATGTAAGATTAGGATTAAATCTGAATACAGAAAATTTATTAAATAAAAGCTTAGGGTGTGTAATAGATGCTACCATGAGATAATGTCTGACTACTAAATAATAATATTAGAACAATTTTAGAGCCCACACCCCAGCCCTTTTGGGCAAGATACTCTTGATAAGCAAATTTTATGATATTTATTTTTTAAAGCTGGAACAAATAAATTATTTTAGGTTTTTTTTTTTAAAATCAGCACACTTAATTAAAATATATATTGTGATTCATTCTCTTGTTATAAACACATGCAAATACCCATATATATTTCATTAACATTTTCAGAATTGATCTCTCTAACATATACACTATTGAAATTGATTGAAATTATTGATAATACAAATTTTAACCAAATGTGGTCTAATTTAAAATTTATTAAAATTAATTACTTTCCATGATGCCTTCAACTTAAGAGATATCACTATATGAGAGAAAAATTGATAAATTTCAAAGCTGCAGTTTATTGAACAACCCCTCTTAAAGACAATAGTTAAATTAAGACCTTAGCCATGAACTTTAAACTCACACAATTAATTTAAAATGATAAGTCACCATCATCAGAAATATGCAAGAACTTTACATTTATCATACAGTTATGATCACATTGGTTTTAAAAGGAGTTATACAATACATATTTCAATGCTACTTTAGAATTCCAACACATGGCAGATCAAACATCCTAGGGCATAAAGTGTAACAAAATTTTGAGCCTACTAAACTTTCCACAGTCAATTCCCCCATGTGAGTAAAAGGCAAACCCTTTCATTGTTCAGTTAAAAAAATAAGAATTTTTCCAAGAGTACTTGACATTGTTATCACTTTTATATCCTACATAAATATTAACATTAGTTATCTCAATACAACAAATAAAAAACATTTAATTCTAGCAATTAAACAAAATTATAAATTTAAAAATGCTTTTAACTTTAAGCATTAAATTATTATACCGAAAAATCCCAGCATTTTTAGAATGATTCTGAATAGAGCAAACAGTATATAAGAAAGGATTTAAAAATAATTTCTCCCCAGAAAATCAAAAATATACATCATAAACATAATCTATACAATGGTAATTTCATTTGTTCTGGGTTTGGAGAAATTAGAAATCAATATCTTCATAATTTACAGCTTTGGTACATCTTATATCTAGTAAACATATTCGAGATAAATAGTTTAAACACATTAAAGTTAAAGGATAAGGTAAATATCATTTAAACCATGCATATGAACAAAAATACAGCATTCCAAATATTGCTACAGATAAGCAAAGATAAAATTTTTTTTTGGTAAATATGAAGAACATGATACAATTTCCTGCCAAGCCATTTCTTGCGCTACAGGTTTGGTGCATTGGAGCTTAGTCTCTGAGTTAGCTAGAAAGAGCATTGTTAATTCTCACCACATGGTTCTTCATTTTGTAATATGGAAAAGCCAAGTATTGCAGGCATGTCTTGCAAGCTCAAATGCAAGTGCGATACTATGCAGTAAAACAAACTTGCCTCTGACTGTATATATCTCGTAGCCTGAATTGGCCATGTTCGCTAATGCTCACATGGCAGCTTCTGCTGTGTTTGGCAATACTGTTACATCTCAAGGGTCTGTCTACTGCCGGCTACACCATGAATCTGCTGGTAATGCAATCAGTAAAGCAAAACACATGAAATAGCAATACACTAATCACATATAATATGATTACTACTTTTAACTCCCCTTCATTATTTTCACTACCATACTAATACACCCACACATATGTTAAGTTCCAAAATTACATTCAACAACAGGTTACTCTTACTAAACTAAGAAGCAGTCCTTACTGACCATCAAATAAAATTAGCATTCTATCCATGACAATGCCTATCAAACCCATCAAAAATATCAAGCCATTCTCCATACACCAATCACATACCTGCTTCCGATAAAATCCATTTTAAATATTTTTTTTTTTTTAAATCTATAACATCCCTCATCTTCCTCAAGTTACTCTAGAAGATACAATAGGAATATATATATTTAGGTACCTATGCCAGAAAACTTAATTTTAAGTGCTGCAGATTTTAAATAGTTTGAGAAAACAGCAAGTCTCTACTAAATAGTGAAGATAAATCACTTGACAAAATGTGATAAATGCATTTAACGAAATTTGCAGCAATAACCACATTGGCTTCACATTACCACAGGTTGATGGTCGTATCATGTGCTTCATAGTAACCAAATTTTTAATTGTCTTAACATTTGAAAAAGTTTATAGCAATCTACAAACTCACCAAGAGGGTTTGATCATTGAGATTAATGGAATGAATAATTTCATGTAGGAAAAACTGAGCTTGTAGACATCAAACATTATGTTAAGTACACTTGTCATTAATGAAGGTACTTCACTAACATTTGTTTTGATCGTGTGTCTTTCTCTAAAATAAAGGTTATTTGCAAGAGTAACCATGCATTACCTTTAATGCCTTACAAACTACTTTTTCTTCACAAGACAAATGTAGTAAAGGGTTTAAAAGACAAGATACATACTAATAAATTTTGTAAAAAATCCATATAAAAACCCCCCATAAGATGATGTCACACTAAAATTTACAGAATGACTAGCCCATCAAACTTAATTTCCTGTTTTACTATATTTCCTTATTCTTGAAACACAATGTTTTTAGAAGATAAGCCTGAGAACACATATACCTTCGTTCTTTTATTTTTAAATGTCAAATTCTTTTATGATTCTAATAAAATATATTTTAAACTAAATTTCTTGATCTGATGAAAACCCAAATATTTCATTTTTTTTTAAAAGAAATTGTAAGATTAACTGTAGACCAGAATCTACAATAAAGCCTCTTGAACACCTAAAATTCAGAAATTTAATTTTATCTCTCATACGAGACCAAATTCATTCTTGCAAAGAGGTAAATAATGAATGTCTCGTTTCTAATAACTGAATCGTTATAGCTAATAACACTTAAGACATCATCAATTCACTGATTAATTTACCAAAACCTTAAATTATTTCCTTTCAGAGTAGAATGAATAATTACAGCTTTCATTGTCAGAGAGAGATACTATCACCAAAATTGCCAAGAACTTCACATTTGAAGAGATATGTCTAAGTATAGTGTTTTCTTCATAAATTATAACATTATATCTAAAGAACAAATTCTTAACCTAGACATGAAACATTTAAATTTATATATCACATACACCTAAAACTCTTAATTTAATGTTTAAATAATTTTGATACTGATAACATTCAATCTGGAAGAGATTTTTAGGGGGGGATCCTGGGCAAGATTCTGGAAAAATGTTCATTAAAGAAATTTTCTGGGGTTCCATAACATTTCAGATGTTCATTAACTGTATACTAAGCGATCAGGTACATATTGCTTTTTCCTTTCTGCTACTATTTAAATTTAGTAATACAGCGAAATGATCCAGACATTTGGACATACATGCTACTAAGAGATAAACAAATTAGTGTAAAACATTCTTTTTTATACACTCACCTTCTAAACTTTCTTTAGTGTCAGAACTAACATCTGATTTCTTTCCTTCTTCTTTCAGGAAATTTATAATCGCCCTTATAAGCTTTAAATTTGGCATCTGAAGTAGAAAAAAAATTAGCTATAAGAACCATGATATAATAAAATTACAAAAGAAAAAAATGCTAAAAACTGAACCAATACAAACTACAGTGGAATCTCGATCTATCGTTTCTCAAGGATCTGACTGAACTGAACAATAAATGCGGGAACATAAAGTAATATGATCGTCGGGACTGTGTGAAATAAACGACACATATGGGAAAAACGAGCGAGCGAGATTCCACTGTATTAAAATAGAAGACCAGAACATGTTTTAACTAATTTATTAATTTAAAACACAACAACAACCGGATATTCAAGATTCAATTTAATATGTCTACCCTCTTATATAACTAAAGTAACCAATGACACATTTTGATATCTGAATTTCTCTATACCTCCTGCTCATTTTATTAATGTTCTGAAATGTCCATGCATAACAGTGAACATATCCTCTTTCATTTCCTCATTAAAACAAATTATATTAATTGTTCTAATATATCTGATATCTAGACAAATGTTTGAAATAAAATCACAAATCCAACATAAAACTAAAATAATCATAGCAAGATTAATGAGATTTACTAGCTTAATTGACAGCTGCTAGCGAACTAGTCCTAGTGAACATAAGTGTTATTGCTATAATCACTTAATTTCAACATGCCCTTTTTTACTATATATTTAGTGATATTAAACATGTAGTTTGATAGAACTAAGAATGGGAGAGATGACATATGAGATTGAAAGTGCAATCTTTGTTGTCTAATCTCTGCAGCAATATACAGTACTGATGACAGATAACTGATTTATTGTCATAACATGTAATCATCAGAATAAGAAATAATTTTACTTCCATAATTATCGGTATAATATCTTCTGCCATTTGAGTGAGAACATAATTCTTCATATAATCAGGATGAAGTGTGTTCATTTTAATGTTAAGGTTTTGGTTTGGTCAATTTTTATAACTCGAAGGCTAATAACACAGGGACCTACTGCTTAAAAGCGATTCCGAACGGCTTCAAACGTCCATGCCAAGAATGGGCTCGATCCCGTAATATTATTAAAGGGGTAGATGATGTTTCGATTTGGGAGGAAGCGCTCGGATAGACAAAATTCGGTGCTAGTTCCTTTTGTTAAGTACCTCTTAATATATATTTATAATTTTTTTGAATCTGTGAATAATTGTACACTTTCAAGATTACACAAGTCAATATGACATTTCAAAATTCTATTAACAAGTTCAACAAGTTGTTAGAAGGAAAATGCTTAATATACATAAACAATGATTTTCAAAACTAAAATATTTTGCTTACGTTTCAGCCTATCAATAAACAAGTCTAATGCTGTTTGATTCCGAAAAAGCTGAAGAGACGTTATTAACAGGAAAACATTGCTATATCCTATAAAACTGACCGATAATAACATTCATGGGCCAACACACAACAATATCTCGCGTCTTAAGATAAAATTCATAAAGTACATCAGAAATTATAATAACTTAACTCGTGACAATTTACCTTATTTCTAGAAATCCAATACTCTCACACACAATTAAAAAATTAATCGGCAAGTACAAACACAAAAACTTCACGAATGCTGACGGATACTGTAACCGGAATGATTTATACTGCCGTAAGAAAATTGTTAGAAACCAAGGATAGGCTTTGCGCGCCTGTTTACAAACAGGCACTGCGACTGCGCACGCTGGTTCGCAAAATATGCGTTAGATTAACATGGTGTACTATGATCACCCTTATGACAAATTCTACATAAAGTTATCGAATTATTCAAATAATTTAGATGGATCATGCAAGCAAACTTATGTTGATGAGTTGATTGTTAAAGAAGAAGATGGAGGTTTCTTTCCCTATGGCCCGTTGAAAAGAAATCGGACATCGAAAGATTTTTGCAGTTGGCACCAGGAAAAAATGTTAAATCCCGTAAAGCTTACGAGTACGTTGTTTATGGTAAGTTTAATTTTTATAATTTCATATGGCCCTAACTAATTTTTTAAAGCTGTCGATAACTATGCTTACTTCGCACATGTTGAATTATGTGTAAATTTTACCGTGGTATCTATTCTATGCTTATCGTGTATATATGACGAATTCATTTTACTGAAAAATTAGTTTTAAATCTGTAAAATTAATGTAATTAGTTAAATTCTTTACTTGATACACTTTTTTTTAAGTTGTTAAAATTGCAGCGAATAACACCATTTGAGTTGATTGTTTACAGTAGTGTAAATTTTACTGTTTCTTATACTGATAATGATTCCAGGTATTAATATTTGATTGCTCTGAATGTTTTGATAAATAAATGCTCTCTTTTTTTAAAGGGAAAGTACAGAAAGTGACAATATATATCCCGAACGGACTGCCACAGTTCAAAATAGCATCAGCATTTGTGCAACCATCACAGAAACTGAATAAGGATGTTTATACTGCTTGGATAATATTGAAGGCTGATGGTTACATAGTGTCTGCTCATTGTATTTGTATGGCTGGGTTATTGTAAGATTCATGTGTACCACTTTGTAATGTTGCATTGTTACCTTCCGTTTATTATTTACTCTTCAGAGATATATAATGGCAATTGGCACTCATTTAAATCTCATTATTCTTAAAATTAAGTTTTAAACAAATAAGTTTCTATTTTCAGATTTGGTGAAGTATGTTGTGATGTATCAGCAATACTTTAGCAAATGCAGCTGGCTAACAGTATAGAATTAACAAGAGCTCCTACTGAAAAACGCTGTGCCTGGAAGAACAGTTTCAAGAAAAATTAATATTTGCAAATGAGAAATAGCTCTTAAACTTCACTATCTGCTTTTATGAAGGCGTTAATTTTTGCCCCGTATTTTTAAAAAATCATCTCTAATTTGATGATTTTATATATTAAATAAAAATAAATAAGTGTATTACGTTGTCATGTGTTCATGTTTAAAACATGAAATTCTATATTAGAAAACTTTTTAACAGAGCATTTTTATATTTATTTTCAGGATAAAAGTGCATTAATAAACGATGTCGATTTAAACAAAGTGCAGTGGGAAAATTGCACTAAAAAAAAGGAGACATGAAACTATAATATCCCCTGAGATGTATCACCTGTCAGCGACAAATAGCTGCATTGAAACTAATTTCGCCAAACTCGGTTTTTTTCACTTCATATACTCTTAGGCACATACACACACACACACACACACACACACACACACATACACATACACACAAAAAAAATCACGACACACTACGAAGGGTTAATTCAAATTAGACACAAATTGATATGCATACCGAAAAATGCAAAATTTTAAAGTTTGGTGGCCAATGAATAAACATGTGATGCTGCAGCGCATCGTAACTGCGCAGCTGGAAGAATATTAAACAGGAGAAATTTCGATTCCAGGTCATAAATTCTTTGCAAATTTCATTCCATGTACCCAAGTAGACAGTAGCTATGCCTCGCATACAGGTGCGCGAATAATTTGCTCTGATGTCAGCATTTGAGAGAGGATGTGTAGTTGGGCTCAAAGAAGCCGGTTGGTCTAATAGGCGAATCGCTCGACATTTGGATAGGAGCGAGACCCGTATTAGACGATGTTGGCAGGAGTGGGTGAACCATGGCCGAACACAGCGTCAAGAAGGAAGCGGTCGACCTAGAGAAGCGACAGAACGTGAAGACCGAGCAACGGTCAGAGCGGCACTCACAGCCCCTGAATCATCATTATCATCGATCGTATGTGCAACTGGTGCTTCAGTGACTTCAAGGACCATTCATAGGCGGCCCAGAGAAAGGGGGCTGAGCTCACGTCGCCCCTTATGCCAACTATCATTGACGTCTGTACACCGACAAGCCCATTTGCAGTGGAGTCGGGCACATTCAACCTGGAATGTCACTGACTGGAGTAGAATTGTCTTCAGTGAAGAGTCCTACTTCGAATTCAGCCCCGATGACCAGCGAATACGTATCTGGCGACGCCCCGGACAGCGGTGGGATACCAACCTGATTGTCTTCCGCCATACGGGCCGACAACCAAGAGTGATGGACTGGGGTGCTATTTTATTTCATAACAGGACCGCTTTGGTTGTTATTCGCGATACCCTTACAGCACGTTACGTCAACGATATTCTACGCCCCGTTGTGTTGCCCTTCATTTCACGCCATCCCGGGCTTACATTTTAGCAAGATAATGCCAGCTCGCACACGGCGAGAATTTCTACTGCTTGTCTTCGTGTTATGCTAATTGCTCTGTTAGGTTTTAGCCATAATGATGTGTGTGTAGTTAATTAATTTGTGTAAATGCCAAGTATAATTGTTAATGCCAAGGAATGTAAATTAATTATTGTAAGCTGGTGGCGTAGGGAAAAGGAAATATGGTTGGCTGGTTTAAAGAGTAAAATGTAAAAGTGTAAAAAGTAATTATATTCTCTCTGACTCTTTTTTTTCTGGCCCTGGTAAAAATATCTGTCTTTAGAAAAGCTTCCTTATCTGTTCCCGTGCCGTAACCTGATACCTCCTGGCCTTGCAGTTTTCGAGGGGCGCGACGGACGGGGCCAGCGATGTTTTTCGCAGGCAAAAGGAATTTTTGCGGCGCCTTTACTGATTTCACCGGCGCGCATGAATACAGTGCGTCAGCGGCGCAAGTGGTAGCGCCAATTATGTTTGAAATTAAAGCGTGCTGAAGTAACGAAATTGATGCAAGAAAAAATTAATACACGAACCAACAGTGTGATATGAAGTGATTTCGGTGCGTCTGAGGTGGTTTGGCGTTTTGAAACAACGGCGCCAGGTAGCACTATTTAACCCGAGCCAGGGGCTCCCGGGCCGCGGGTTTTTTGAGGAGAGAAGGCACGGCGGTTCGTCGTTTCGATTCTGAAGGAAAAAAGTTATTCTGTTTTTCGGCGCTCATCACAGGGGGTTGACCCTGTCTTCTACCTACCCGACGCCTATCTCCGCTCCGTTGGAACTCTTGAAACTTTTTGAAGGAAGAGATGGCCAACTTCAACATGGGAACAGTCCTCATTTTATATCCCCTCTTTCTATTCCAGGGGCTTTACTATCTTGCCTTTGCTTTCCTGTTTCATATTTTTTTAGTTTAACCTGCAGCGCTGTGGTAAGTTTTTTTTTAAGATTTTTTTATTCGTGGAGCTCCTTCTAAGATTGTAATTTAAGCGCCAGCCAGCCTATTTGTAACTGTGTGATACTAAGGTACATATTTATATATTTATATTTTTATGTGGGTAAAGTTACTCAATGCTAATTTGTTTTGGAATTAGGTTCATACGGAACGTGTTTAAATTGGCAACTATCGAAAATGTGAAATACAATGAGAGACCTAAGAGGCAATGTAAATTTGGATAGTATACTGCATATAAGATAATTTAATAAATAGTTCTTGCCTCCATTTTTATTGTTGACTCAGTTTTGCGTTATGTTTCTTGACATTTATCACCATTTTGTTTTGTTTTTTTGGGTTGCAATGAAAATAATCTTATCCACTTTACGGGCTTAAATGTTATGATGGGTATTCATTCTTCAAACGGCGAAATGGTACCGAGTGCCCATTGCGATAATCATTCTAAACAACATACTCACAACAATGGTGCGGTGACCTTTTCTGGGTTTCACTCACAGCAATGTTAAGTGCTAGTAGCAGCGTAATTTTGTTATTAGTATTATAATTTAAGTGAGAAAAAATTCCAAATGGTGATAATGTGTTAAAGATAATGATTGAGTTATAACTGTGTGTAATGTCAATATTGATGATATCCATGTATATTTTGGGGGATTTAATGTATTCATGTTGGGGTATTCTAGTGTATAATGGTGTAAAAAGTATAGTGTCAGTTTGTATGTGAAAATTTTGAGGGATGAATTACCTATAGTGTTTTACTGAGAGAAAAGTTGAGTATTTTGTTTGATAAATTTAGGTTTGAAGGGAAATTCACGAATTTAGTATGCCTAACTCAGTTTGTTCTGAAACGGCAAGTCAGGCCGACTCTGAGAGACACGATGTGGAGGATGAGGAGACTCAACGGGTAGCGCGCGCTATGACTTTCCAGAGGCGCGATTTGTTGCTCAATCACCTAGATCTTATTCCAACTTTTACGGGTGCTGACCCACACCTAAATTTTATGAGATTCCAAAATAAGTTTCAGGAGATCGCAAAATTTTTACAGTGGTCCCCAGAGGATCAATTTTTTGCTGCACAGCAGCGTCTTGCGGGTCAGGCTCAAACTGTGTTTTCCAATTTTAGGGAAGAAATAAATTCGGTTGAGGACCTGTTTAAAACGTTAGGAGATAGGTTCCAATCTGAAAAAGACCCGGCAGCCCTGTTGGCTGAATTTTGGGCTCTGAAACAGGATAACCATACTCCTGTAAACGAATTTATTGCGGTAGCGAGATCAAAGGTGAGAGTTGTGGTAAGGACACATAATTTGCCGGATTCGGCACGTCGTGACATGGAAGACCAGTGGCTTATGGCTATGCTTCTAAAAAACATGTTGGCCCCTATTCGTAGGGCAGTAATAGCGAGGAATCCAGAGAAACTGAGCGACCTTATTGACATTGCATGTCGGGAGGAGAAAGCGATAAAAGAGGTTGAAAATTCGATCCAGCCCGAGCCCCCAGCTACCGTGTACGCTATGGCTCAAGATAGAGACACCCCTAGTTACGACAGGCAGGCAAGTTTAGAAAATATAGTAGTAAAACTACAAGAATCGGTCAGCCTTCTTTCGTCAAAGTTGGAAAGCTTAACTCTTTCGCCGCAGCCTTCACCTCCCATACGTTGTTTCTTCTGTCATCAGTTAGGTCACGCCAGAAACCAGTGCCCACAGCGAGAGCTTAGTTCTAGGAGGGGTTCCGCGTTTCGCGAGCGGAGAAATCAGCGGCCGCCGCAGAATTTTCACCAGTCTCCCAGCGGGGGGCGGCGCGTTTTTACTCAGTCACACAACTCTGAGTGGGGTCAATTAGCGAGGAGAAACTTTTACCCGTCACCGAGTAGGGAGCGGGGAGAATTCGGCAGGTCTCCTAGTCCGCACTTCCGAGGGAGGCAGAACGAGTACAATCAAAATTTTTCTACTCAGAGAAACTTTAACGGACAGCAGAGGCGCGTCCAGTTTCAGGAAAATTCGAGGCAAAATAATAATTTCAGAGGCCAAGGTAATACTAGAAATGTGCAGGGCAATTTAAACTATTACAGCCCTCGTTAGGAAGCCAGCCTAGTGGTATTATGGGGCCTTCAAACTGGCGGTATGCCGAGAATTATTCAAACACAGCGGGCGCAAAGGCTTTAAATTGGCCAATCGTAGAGATTGTTGCCCAAGATAAGATTTTGATTGCTCTTTTAGATTCGGGTAGCTCTGTAAATTTAATTGGCAAGAAGCAAGTTCAGCATTTTAAAATTTTGAGTGGGTCGGAGTGCAGCATTCCCCTTAGAACCGTTTCGGGTAATTCATTACAGATTGAGTCGCAATGTGAGTTGTATTTTGAATTTGCAAATTTTCGATGTTGCGAAAATTTTAATATTATTCACGGTTCCATATCCAGTCATTTTGACCTCATTTTGGGGATTCCTTTCCTTGCTAAATATAACATAAATATTGATTTTAAGGAGAGTATGATTGTGTGCCCGGATTTCACCTTTATTCCCTTTAGTGTCGCCGTTGATAGAGAGGTAACGGAGGTTAACGCTGTTAATGCAAAAATAGAGATGTCACCAAAAATCAAGGTTTTTTCGAAATGTAAGGTTATATTAAACCCAGGGGAGCAGGTTGTTGTTCCGGCATGCGTTAAATCGCCGCTTCCTTCTAATTCTGACTTAATTTTAATCACGCCGAGTGCGCATATTTCGGACGTTTTGGTTGCTAATGCCATTTGCAAAAATGCGGAAAAATCCCTTTTTGTACGCCTAGCAAATTTTGGTACGAGCCACGTCCATGTAAATAAAGGTTCCGAGTTAGGTTTTGTGGAGCCTCTTTTTAAGCTTAATGATTTTTCTTCGGTAAACTATGTAGACCAAGGTGAGATTGCTACTCTAGATCATGCCGACTTAACTTGGGATACTACTTTTGAACTTAATCATTTATCTCCTCAATTAAAACTCAAAGTGCAAAATTTTTTAAATCAAAATTCTGACATCTTCGCTGCTTCTGTTTTAGAGCTTCCCGGTTGTACTACTGTTCCGCATGATATTAATTTAACTGATGATGAGCCTGTTAAATCTAAACCGTATAGAGTGCCATATCATCTCCGAAATGAGATGAATGAGCAATTGAATATTTTGTTAGAAAGTGGAATTTTAGTGCCATCTAACTCTGACTTTTCGGCCCCCGTTATGTTAATAAAAAAAGCTGATGGTGGGTATCGTCTTGCTGTTGACTTTAGAAAATTAAATAAGAAGCTAATCAAAGACTCTTTTCCAATTCCAAATATAAATGAAACAATAGACTCTTTGGCAGGTGCCAAGTATTTTTCTACGCTTGATCTGACCTCAGGTTTCTTCCAGCAAGTAATTAAAGAGGAGGATCAGTACAAGTTAGCAATCTCGACCCATAAAGGTCTTTTTAATTTTACCCGTAGTCCTTTTGGACTTGCGACGAGTCCCAACGCGTTCCAAAGATTGATGAATGTAGTGTTAGGAGACCTGAGTGACCTCTCCATTCAGATTTATATTGACGACATTGCTATTGCTTCTAAGGATATTCCGTCTCATTTCAGTAAGTTGCAGTTGGTTTTTGACCGTTTAAGGCAGCATAATTTAAAATTAAAGCCTAGCAAGTGTTCCTTTTTTAAAACTGAAATTACTTTCCTGGGATTTAAAGTTAAAAATGGGCAGATTTCTCCCATGGATAAGAACGTTAAAGTAATTAAAAATTTTAAAATTCCCTCTTCTCGTAAGCAAGTCCGAAGTTTTTTAGGTACCCTCAATTTTTATAGAAAATTTTTGCCCGACTTCTCTAAACGGGCCCTCCACTTAACCAATCTAACTAAAGATAAAGGTAAATTTTTGTGGTCTAGGGAAGCGCAAGCCGAGTTTGATGATTTAAGTGCCGGTCTTGCAGCGATCCCAACTTTAAAACTCCCTGATTTAAGTAAGCCCTTCATTGTTTATACCGATTCATCAGGCTATGCCTCCGGTGCAGTTTTGGCGCAGTTGGACGATGATAATTTTCCACGCCCTGTAGCCTTTGCAAGCAGAAAGTTAAAAGACGTTGAAACGCGTTATTCCGCAACTGAGAGAGAGCTGCTAGCGGTAGTGTGGGCAGTTAATTACTTTAAATGCTATCTGTTCAACACTAAATTTATTTTGTTTACTGACCATGCTGCTCTAACCCATGCCCTTAAACTTAAAGACCCCACATCCCGTATCGCCCGTTGGTTATGTTCCTTAGCAGATTTTAACTTTGAAACGCGATTCATTAAAGGTAAATGTAACTCCACGGCAGATTTTCTTTCCCGTTATGTTAATTTTGAAATCCAGGAGGAGGTAAACGTTATCCAGGATCCTATAGACAGCGAACAGTGCTATACTATTTCTAAAGAGGAGGTTTCCTTTGAAGTCATGGAGGAGAATTTTTTAATTGAACTTAGGGCAGCCCAGAAGAAGGACCCTTTTTGTAAGAAAATTGTAAATTTATTAGAAAAGAATGTAAATATTAAGCCTGAGTATATAAAATTTTATGTAAATAATGATAAAGTGTTAAGTTGTATTGATTTAAGGGGAAAATCCAGGAGGGATTCCCAAGAAAAGGTTGTTCTCCCCATTAGTCTTTTAAACAAAGTTTTTTCTTTAGCCCACGAGTCGTTAATTGCCTGTCATATGGGTCACTATAAAACTTACCAGCGTTTAAAACAGTATTTTTTTTGCCCAGGGTTAGGTGCCCATGTTAAAAATCTTGTGAGCTCTTGTATGCAGTGCCTTGAGAAGCGGGCACATAAACCAGGGGGGTTAGCTGAGTTGCAAAGAGCAAAGATTCCGGACGCTCCCATGCAAACTGTGCATTTAGATATTTCAGGGCCTTATCCACAGACGGAGCAGGGGAATAAATATATAGTGGCTTACGTATGCGCGTTTTCCAAGTGGCCCGAGGCTTACCCGGTTGCTAACTTAACATCCGACGCAATAGCGGAGACGCTCGTTGACTTTATTTCTCGTCACGGGTGCCCCAAGACGCTAATCACGGATAGGGGTCGAAATTTAATTGGAGAGGCCATCTCAAACGTATATAATCAATTCCAGATACGTCACATTGCTACTTCTGCGTACCATCCAGCCGGGAACGCGAAGGTGGAGCGACAGCATGCCACAATCTCCTCAGCCTTAGCACATTTAGTAAATAGCAGCCACACAGACTGGGATGTAAAATTAAAATTTGCCCTGTTATCTATTCGTTCTGCGGTACATTTATCCACCAAAGAGACCCCATCTTTCGTAACTTATGGTCGAGATCTGCGTCTCCCTTATAATATTCTAGCAGGGGAAAGTAAAATTAACTATAATGATGCTCCCTCCTTTTGTCAAAATTTAGTTCCCGCCCTTCAAAGTACCTTTAAACTTGTAAAATCCCATTTGGAAACCTCAGCCAAATCACAGGAAAATTACAGAAAGAAATTCGCTATAGATAAGAAAATTAAAATTGGTGATTTGGTTATGCTTTTTTCCCCAGCAATTAAGCCAGGCTTGTGCAAAAAGTTTTCAAAATGTAATAAAGGCCCTTTTCGAGTAGTTGCGCAGACCTCAAATGTTAACTTTAAAATACAGTTAGTCGCAGATCCTTCCCACGAGGAGCTTGTTCATGTAGATAGGTTATCTAGAGTCCCAGATAGAAAGATTTTTCCTGCGTGGCCGGAGCCAGAGGAGATTGATGTGCCAGCTGACGGTAAGGAGACCCAGCCCCAGGGTAGTGACGAAATAATTTTAAGTGCTGCTCCTAGGTTGCCTAAGCGTAAGACGCGAGTTTATGTGAATTCTGCTAGGATGGGGCAGAGTCGAGCGGTCAGAGCGAGCAGGGGTCGGGATAATGTGCCAAGGGACGCACCCAGGGTTGCTTCTGATGACGCACAGCGCCAGCAGGGTTCAACGCAGCAAACGCCAGTGGGGAGTTCAAGGTGGGATAACTTCCCCCCTTCTAGGATGGTTACCAGGTCGCAGGCTAGGCAGAAACCTTCTTCAGACTAAGCTCTTGCGGTGTTTTCAAGCATAATAATATAACGACCGCATGTTCATGTAAGTTCTATTCTCCAGTTTTTTTTTAGTGTAATAGTGTAATTTTTGTATGTTACCACAGGTCAAGGTGTTAGCACTTGGTAGTCGGCCAAGTTAATTTTTTTGTATTATGTTTAATAGTGTATTTATATTTGTTTTCGGTTTGTGGTCGAATATTGCATTATGGCTTCCACAACCAACGAAAAAAAAAAAAAAACTGTTTCCGGGTGTAACAGGCCTTCATGAAATATCACCCGTGGCAACTGTAGTGCGGCAATGTTGGCCTGTTCAAGCCAGAGGTCTGGTGGACTTTATTATATGTGGTATTGTAACTCTTCAGAGAAGATGTCTCGACCTATCCCCTGTTATGGGAAGTGCTGCACAACTCTTTAGTTGTCAACCTATTGTACGGCAAATGCATGCTTGCCAATGTTATCCCAGCATGTAAAGTGACCCCCGATTTTGTCTCCTACACTCCACGCTATTCCCAAGAGAGAAAGATGTTGGAGGGGTATTTTTTTGTTTTTGTTAAGCGTCTACGGACGATCTTCGTTTACACCTTGTGGTAACATATGTTTTTGTGTTGCGTTTTCTTGCGTATTATACGAGCAAAGTATACTGTATTTTTTTTGTGTGTGAACCAAGTCTATGTTCAATGTAGTTGCCTGTGTTAGGCAAAGTAGTACAAAGTCGACTTGGCACAGAGGTTCCCGGCTACAGAGAGGCTGGTGCGAGTTTTTTTTTTGCCAGGGTGGTCATTTTGTTGTTTTGAGAACACTTGCTTGCAACTTTAAGTATATTGTGTGTGTAATTCTTTTTGTAGCTAATATTGCTGTTTACCTTCTGTTTGAATTGAAATTGTGTCTCTGATCGCTAGATAAAAGTGCAGGTGTACCAAGCGTAATTTTTTTGTAGATTTTAGTTTATAACAGTGCTAGTTTTTGTGACGCAAATCTATTGTTGAAATTTTTTTTGGCATGTAACAATTAGCATAACACTTTCTCTCCGTGTAGTTTTCGTTTTGCTTTGCCAGTTAATTTGAGTTTTAGGTTGCGAGATTTTTCGCACTCTCAGGGGTTGGCAGTCGTAGACGCACGGCTGTTCGCTAGAGTAGTTTGCCAGGGGACTCACACTCCGCAGCGGGGGCAGGTGTGTTGTCAGCGCTCGGCGTCCAGTTCCGGGGATGCTGTTCGCTCTCGGGTATTTTCCTTATGTTTTTGTTTGAATCGTGCGAGTTGAAAAAAAATTTCCCTGCGTTTATTTTTTTTTTTCGTTCAAGGGGGATATTGTTATGCTAATTGCTCTGTTAGGTTTTAGCCATAATGATGTGTGTGTAGTTAATTAATTTGTGTAAATGCCAAGTATAATTGTTAATGCCAAGGAATGTAAATTAATTATTGTAAGCTGGTGGCGTAGGGAAAAGGAAATATGGTTGGCTGGTTTAAAGAGTAAAATGTAAAAGTGTAAAAAGTAATTATATTCTCTCTGACTCTTTTTTTTCTGGCCCTGGTAAAAATATCTGTCTTTAGAAAAGCTTCCTTATCTGTTCCCGTGCCGTAACCTGATACCTCCTGGCCTTGCAGTTTTCGAGGGGCGCGACGGACGGGGCCAGCGATGTTTTTCGCAGGCAAAAGGAATTTTTGCGGCGCCTTTACTGATTTCACCGGCGCGCATGAATACAGTGCGTCAGCGGCGCAAGTGGTAGCGCCAATTATGTTTGAAATTAAAGCGTGCTGAAGTAACGAAATTGATGCAAGAAAAAATTAATACACGAACCAACAGTGTGATATGAAGTGATTTCGGTGCGTCTGAGGTGGTTTGGCGTTTTGAAACAACGGCGCCAGGTAGCACTATTTAACCCGAGCCAGGGGCTCCCGGGCCGCGGGTTTTTTGAGGAGAGAAGGCACGGCGGTTCGTCGTTTCGATTCTGAAGGAAAAAAGTTATTCTGTTTTTCGGCGCTCATCACAGGGGGTTGACCCTGTCTTCTACCTACCCGACGCCTATCTCCGCTCCGTTGGAACTCTTGAAACTTTTTGAAGGAAGAGATGGCCAACTTCAACATGGGAACAGTCCTCATTTTATATCCCCTCTTTCTATTCCAGGGGCTTTACTATCTTGCCTTTGCTTTCCTGTTTCATATTTTTTTAGTTTAACCTGCAGCGCTGTGGTAAGTTTTTTTTTAAGATTTTTTTATTCGTGGAGCTCCTTCTAAGATTGTAATTTAAGCGCCAGCCAGCCTATTTGTAACTGTGTGATACTAAGGTACATATTTATATATTTATATTTTTATGTGGGTAAAGTTACTCAATGCTAATTTGTTTTGGAATTAGGTTCATACGGAACGTGTTTAAATTGGCAACTATCGAAAATGTGAAATACAATGAGAGACCTAAGAGGCAATGTAAATTTGGATAGTATACTGCATATAAGATAATTTAATAAATAGTTCTTGCCTCCATTTTTATTGTTGACTCAGTTTTGCGTTATGTTTCTTGACATTTATCACCATTTTGTTTTGTTTTTTTGGGTTGCAATGAAAATAATCTTATCCACTTTACGGGCTTAAATGTTATGATGGGTATTCATTCTTCAAACGGCGAAATGGTACCGAGTGCCCATTGCGATAATCATTCTAAACAACATACTCACAACATTCGTGCTTTCCCAACGCCCTGGCACCCCTAAAGTAGAAGGATTAAAGATCTATCATGACAAAATCCCTATTGAATGGACTAGCTTTGCTATATATACTGAGAGAGAATAATCTAAACATGGCTTAAGATAATTCAAGAGCTTTTTAAATAGGAAAGAAAACTGGATTTTTTTTCATTAAATAAAATTGTATCATCACCTAATGAATTTTATTGAATTTCCATTAAGAGCATATTTACTCCCTCCCCCCACACCAAAGATGCAATTCTGAGTGCGCAACTGGATTGACAATACACAGAATATCAGGTGAACAAAAAACATGAATTCTATGAAACATATTGCTTGACAATCATAACTTTTATCATTTCTCACAAACTGAGAGCTTAAAAATTTGCTTACGTAACCATGACGATTTAGGGGTTAAATAAACTTGCCTGTTTGAAAATGTTTTCCACAGATTCTTGAGCCAGCATTTGGTTTCCAGTCGAGCCTTTTGACTGCTCTAATCCACAGATCCCATCATTTTTCATTCTTTGGAAAACGGTACATTCCAGCATCAGATCCTTTTTTAAACCTGAATGTGTACCCATAAACTACACAACTCACTACCATTATGATAGTTTTAAAAGAATAAGTAATAAAATAATGGTAAATAACAGCTTTGCAAACAAGTGCACAATACTAAATTCCGAATGTTTTGCCAGCCAGAGGGCGGTACTTAAGCGTGACGTCACTTCATGACAATTCCAGTGCAACGTCTATACACATAGGGTAGGCACACTTGGAAAAGGCGATGCAATAACCATGCCTCTGTAAAACAATTTCAAGCGGAATGTCGAATCTCAACTCTTCCAAATTAGGTTTTTTTTTCAAATACGAAGGGTAAAATATTTACTCATCTAACAAAAGGGTATAGGGTTGGCATGTCATCGTCTTAAAATAATCCGTCCAGATGCGATGTTTAGAAAAATATGGTATCCAAAGTCCGATGTCTGTCCAAATAAACATTATATGTGGCCCTGGAAAGATTTATTCTTTCTCGGACCATTATTTATCGAAAGAAGTGGGTGGCATCACACAGTAGCCACATGTCTACTATCCAAACTCCTCAAATGATGAATTCAGATTTGAAAAAATTATAAATAATTTTTTACCTACCAGGATGTTGAGTCGATATGTACACTGAAGAGCCCCCCCCCAAAAAAAAACAAACAAACAAACAAACAAACAAACAAAAAAAAAAAAAAACAACTGATACAGGCGTCCGTATGCAAATAACGGAAATAGGCAACCAATCAACGTAACGCGATGCGGTCGGAAGCGCCTATATAGGACAACAGGTGTATGGCGAAGCTGTTAGATCGATTCCTGCTGATACAATAGCAGGTTATCACGATTTATGTGACCTTGAACGTGGCTTATAGTTGGCGCATGAGAGATGGGACCTAGCATCTCCGATGTAAGGAAGCAATTTGGATTTTCGCGCATCACCATTTCACGAGTGTACCGTGAATATCAGGTATCAATTGAAACATCAAATCTCCGACAGCAGTGCGGCCGAAAAAAGACCTTGAAACAACGAGCACTTTTCAGTTGTACAATATTATTAATTTTCAGTGTAATATATTTAGACATCTAATCAGCTGTGTGGCCATTCGCCGGAAGTCACATAACAACCGAGACCTGTTGACTTCAGTGAGAAAGTAAACTTGATCCCGACAATAAACAAATGAAACCCTAAGTGACATTTTAACTAATTTAATGAAAACATAATTATTTACCGAATTACACAATTTTATCAAACATACAGGCACACACGAAAATATGCTGCTACCAGCTCGGAATCATTGGATCGACAGCCAAATCTCTTTTCTCAGCAAGCAGAGTTCAGAGGGTGTCGGCACGAACTCTAGTAGTTGTTTTCGTCCAAGGAGTCAGAGAGATTTTTAGGGATTGCTTCTTACGATCCTGGCGGCTGTTTGCAAGGCCGCTTTACGCTGTTAGGGCATCATGAGAGTTTTTGGGAATCAGTTAGTGATGGTACACAGTTTGTGGGGCTACACATATGAGAGTTTTTACGTAATGATACCCTGCTTAAACCAGTTGGTTACAGCTGTTTATTTATAAAATGTTGTTTAACAATGCGGGGCACTTTTCAACTATTTACAAAGTTAATAATTTTAATGCATCCTATGGAACAGGGTTTCCTAAACTATGTTCCGAGGAACTCTGGTGTTCCACAGAAAGTTAATAGGTGTTCCGCGAAAACCCTGAATTGTTTTATATCCTGCAACAGCTACAAGAAATTCAAACACGTTTGTAGGATAAATGCTCTAAAATGTCTAAAACATTAAGTATGCATGCATATAGTTATTTTAATTGGTCATGATCATGTTCGCAGAGTTATGATCCGTCGCTAATTGACAAGACGTGTGCGTGCGCGCCGACACGAAAGTTGCGATACGCGGGTAGAAATGCTCCAGCCGGCGCTGCTGGTTGTCAGCTCTCCGTTGGTGTTTGGTAGGATGACCAGTTCCTGTTATGCATGAAATAGATGGCATATATTTCTTTTGTTCGGCTGACAGATCGCGACCGAAGCGACAGCCGACTGTCATTTGTCGAGAGTTGCAAAAATTGGGAAACCGGTTGGCCGTACTGATAAATATTGTTAGCTAATATTATTTTTAAAAAAAAATATTTAAAAAAAATCTTTAAAATAAGTTTTAAGGGTTCAGCATACCGTTGTCTAAATTCTTGAGGAAACAAGTCTGCAGGACTATTACCTATTCCATGAGTAAGTCTGTGTAATTTTAATGATTAAAATTTAATCGAATTCGAATCGAAACTATTTGTAAGTTATCCACGTGGCATTAGGCCTATATACTTTTGGAGATATAAATTGTTTAAATTTGAGTGAAAATGCCATTGACAAAATTATTTTTTTTATAAAGAATTTAAATGTTATTCCAAAAACTATCCATAGAGTTTTGGTGAAAGATAGGAACTTTAACAAATGGAAGACGTGGTAATTCGAATGATACATCTACTATTACGGCTGATACATCCAATTATTATACTACTCATACATCCAAAAAAAAATGTACAAACTGTGGTTTCTTCAAAAGCTAATATTAAAGCACAAGTGTCACCTATGAACAGACCAAAACGGAAGAACAATGAGAGTCATTAAAATTTTAGATTTTTGTCTATTGGCAGTTCAGATGCTCCTGATGCAATGTGGTTTTATGTCATAAGACACTCACAAACAGTTCTTTGGCTCCAGCTAAACTTCATAGGCACTTCGAAACGATACACACTGATCACAAAGGAAAATACATGCGTGTTTTTAAAAGAACGTGACTCACTAGAAAAGTCTAAACTTCAAATGATTACAAATGGTAAAACTGAAACTGTAAATGCAACAGAGGCATCTTACTGCGTGAGTTGCCATATTGCACTTAATGGTGAAGTTCATTCAGTGGGAGAAACACTCATTAAGTCATGTGCTTCAGTCTTAGTGTCATGTGTAATTAACGAGCAAGCTGCCAAAAAAAATAAATAAATAGATAAAGTACAATTATCGAATAATACTATTTCAAGACGCATCAAAGATCTTTATGCCGACATAGAGTAAAAGCTAATTCATTGACTTGAACTCTAAAGTGAATATGCATTACCAGGGCCTTTTTATTGCATAGGCAAATCGGGACTTTGCCCAGGGCCCCCTGATGCTACGGGGCCCCAAAACCCCCTTGGTGTATGCACCTAATACTTCTAATAGTATGTATAGCCCATGGATAGTTCTTATTTTTATAAATGTTCGTAAGGGGGGGGGGCAAATAGCATCTGCCCAGGGGCCCCCGGCGTTCATAATCGGGCCCTGTGCATTACAAATGGATGAATCCACAGAAGTCACAGGACTGGCTGTATTACTAGTATTTGTTCGTCACACATTTGATAAAAGTATTGGCCGAGGGGCCGGAGTTGGGATGGTGTGGCTTGCTCCCAGGTCATCGGGATCCGTTGTGATGACCTCGGTGCTTGGTACCGGAGAGCGCGACTGTGAGTCTCCTGAGGGAGTGGGATCCTCTGAGGGAGTCACTGTATCACCTTCAAGGCTTCGGTTGTCACCACTTCCAAGTAGTCTCGGCTGGAAACCGGGTGATGGCCCGGGCTAAGAGTGACAATGGAAGTTGGAGCCTCGATTTTCGCCATATGGCGTTAGCTCCTGTTGTCCCGTTTGTCCTAAATAAATACGTACCTGCCGTACTCTGTGCAAGGTGGGATTGCATCGCGCCGTAGATGATAGAATCATCAGGTACTACGAAGTCGCATGCCGAGAGGTGGAACGACTTATTACTTTGTGATTTGATAAAAGTATTGCAGATTTAATCATGTGACAATATCTACATGAAAAAAAACAACAGAAGATATATTCAACTGTATTAATAATTTCATTATGAAACATGAGATAGATTGGAAAAGTGTTTTGATACTATTTGCACAAACGGTGCTCAAGAAATGGCAGGAAAGATAAGGGAAGTTGTATCACGTATCATGCAAGTAGCTACAAGAAGTTGTTCAATAAGTGTTCATACGTTTTAGTAACATATACAGGTGAGTTATTTGCTATAACTTTAAAGTAAAAACAACTGCATATTGTTAAATTAAAATAAAAATCCATGAACAATAAATAACCCAAGAGTGATTGAATGATCTAAAAATAATATCTACTGAAAAGACGATATCTATAACAATAAATTATAGAGGTGCAATCAAGCAATTTGCTGCTGTAAAGGCTTGAAGAATGATTTAGCAATTATTTTTAATGCATAACAAATTATATTCAAGTTTATTTACTTTTTCTGCTTTTTTTTAAGTTCTGAATTTTTTTAAATTTTTACTTTAAAAAAATTAAGTTTGTCTTTTAATTTAATAAATATTTTCCCAAAAAATGCCCGTCATTCTATTAAGTAGGCTATTTCTAAAAGTGATACATACATTATTTAGAATGTATGTATCACTTTCAGAAATTTATTTCAAAAAGTGTTTCAAAAATTTTTTTTATTCAGTTTGTAAAAAAATTTGAAAAGGCGCTGTTTTTAAATCAGGCACCACAATAGATCGGCTCGTCCCTAATCGTCCGGCATCTGTCTAATATATATGCATGGAAGTAACCTGATGAATTAATCTCATATATTTGTTGTAAAAGGTGTATATTACTAAAATTCATATGAAAATGTATGTCTGAACAACTGCTCCATTGCAAATTTTCGATTATAATTTTAATTGTATACATTGTGGCATTAAGAATTACTATACTGTTCTTAAGATTTCGAAATGATGGTAAAAGGGTTGGAATATTTACATAATGCAGTTGAACGAAAGGAATTTCAAGAATTATCCAAAATTATTTTTCACATCATATCCTGCCACCGGAGCTTTAGGTGTAAAACAAATAGGAGTGTCGCCCAGTGGCTAAGTGGTTAAAGGCATCAGCCTGCCACGCCGGGGGTGCGGGTTCGATTCCCGCATAAGACTTGGCGGTATTCTGGGGAACCGGTCAGTCTTCCGCCTGCAAATGGAGCTCCGTCTAGAAAGGGAAGCTGCAACCCATCGTCCATCGCCGGTGTCATCGTTTGTCAATAAAATTCTTCTGTGATTGTGTCATTTGTCTGTTTCTATGTCTTGTATTCATATGTACACCGGACTGGGGTGTAATGTCGTCATCCCCCAGGGACATTAGCCCCACACACACACAAATAGGAATGGCTGCCATTTTCTACACTTCGCTTTCCATGTGCTTGACGAAGACGTAGCCAGTGACACTGCATCAAACTGCCTTATGTGAGCTGAAAGCATCACTTTTCAGCATAGAGAGCTATAATTCCCAGAATAGGCATAAGTAAGGGTACGTAAATTTCGCATAAAAAATATCACTATTGTTACCTAATTTCGCTTAAAAAGCCGTTTATCACTGACTTTTCGTCGAAAAGTAGTAAAAAAATAATTTTAGTATTTATTCACTCATATCGGCAAATTTCGCACTTATTCGCATCTATTTCGTAAATACGAAAATCACATATCCTTAGGCATAAGCAATCTTCTATGTAGGGAGAAATGAAGTAACTGTAAAAAACCCGCCGCCGTGTTATTTTGTTCAAAGCACATTCTTGTGCAATTTAAGGGGATGGTGGACTTTCAAATTACCAAAAATCGAGCAAAAATTGGAATTTTTTGGGGGGATGTATTAATATTTTAAAAACATGTAAATATTGGAATGAAATGCATTTAAAATATGTAGTGAAATGAAAACTTGGTGGCTTTACAAAAGTTAGTATTAAAGGTAGGTGAAAAAACATGTTTTAAATGTATTTTTCTCAAAATGAGTAATTTCCAGATTTGCAAGTCTTTAAAATGCTCCTTGCGTCATAATTTTTGACGAAAGTTTATGAAATTTATAATAAAGACTCCTGTAATACATGAAAATAAAGTTATGTATCCATTCTAGGATTCGAGGTCATTAAGGTTATCAAAGTTTAATTTGAGGGTACAAAAGTACAAAAATTTCAAGAAAATTCAGAGTACAAGCATAAAAATATTGCCTGAAAATTAACTATTCAACGAAAGTACAAAAAAATACATAACTCTGTTCAGAAGGTATTTATAAGCAATATAAATGCAAAATTAAGGGGAAAAGTTTAAAATTGAGTCGCAAGGAGCATTTTAAAGAAGGGTAATTTAATTTCAATTTTTTAATTATAAAATTTTTTTTTTAAAAATATCTATAAAATTTTATAAGGTGTTTAATATTGTTAGACTTTAATGAATATAAAAGCAAAGTTTCATATCTCTGGGGCAAAAATTTCAAAAATCGCTGTGAAAGGTCCACCATCCCCTTAACTGACGTTCACAATAATTTTATACCGTAGGATGTTTTTTGACATTTTTCTCTGTTACCGTGACAGAAATTGTCATTTCAAATATAATATGTAAGTAGCTTATATAATGATACAATGCGGACTGCATTTGAAACAACAGACTACAGAAAAAAAATTTGCTCATGAAGCTATTCTATAAGTCAAAAATTTACTATTTTGAAAAGAAAAATGCTGTGCATTTTTAAGCACCTAGAAAAAAATTTCTAGACATCAAATTTTCAGAATATTCATCAATAATAAATGTTATATTAAATCTAAATTTTGTGACGTATTAATAAGAAATAACTAACTATTTCCACAAGCTTTTAGGAGAGTTTATATATATATATATATATATATATATATATATATATATATATATATATATATATATATATATATATATATATATATATATATATATATATATATATATATATATATATATATATATGTGTATGAAATGATAACTAAATTCTTGTAAGAATGAGAACTGATCGGTGAAGTCGAACCATGGGTAATCGTTACCGGAGCATTAGGCGATGGAAGTGGTCGACGAGTGGAGGCAGTCACTATGACGAGAAATTAAGATCCGACGCCAGGAAAGAAGAGGCGGTTTGGTCATAGTACAGTTTTTTATTCTTGGAAATGTTGCTGGACATCTTTTAACAGGATACCTCATTCAGAACAGTCCGGAGGCTGCCGGAACAGCACAGGATAAAACAAAAGAACGTAGAGTTAAAAGTGTTGTATGTTTGTCGGACTCGGGCAGAACACAGAAGACCCGCGAAAACCCTAGGTTCAAGCCCTGAGTACGGGCACGCTGAACTTTTAATTGGTCAAAAGATGACACCTGACCCAAGCACGTCATATGGGGTGATGGGTTTCGAATGTTCCACGACATTCGACATTATATAACTGTTGGCCGAACGTGGCTTTTTGAGGAAGAATCTAATGGATTAATTTGGAATACTTAGGTCAAATTCAGAAATGAGGGATGATGTTTTATTGCGGTAAGATAAAGTTAATGAAGGGAAACGTTATTGTTTGAACCCCCCCCCTCCGGAAAAGGCTTGAGATAGGGGCCGACTCCCTCAGCAAGGCTCTCTATCAGGCGAGAGCCGCGTATGACAAAAAGAGTAATGTTGAATAATAATTTTGAGGAATAATTTTGAAATAATTTTGGTTCAGGATTTTAAAATTTAAAATCACCTCTGTGTGTTCGTACCAGTCATGGCAATATCATACAATATATCACAAAATATTACAAAACAAAATAAGAAAATATCAATACACTTAAATTACATGTTAAGGTGAGTATGGCAGTATTCAAATTCACAACAAAATTTCAATGGACACTTAAAATGGAATGAATTTTTTTTTTATCATGGACTACACTATATCATAACAATTATTTTAAAAATCAGTACGTAAAACTTTAAAAGGCAAAAAGGAATCAAAATTGTCATATTCGGGGTTTTTACCCATGAGATCCAGAAATTTTACACATCATAGATTTCTAAGAGGAAGTTTAAACAAGATAGGTTTTTCTTTTTTTTGTCAATTAATTTAATTTAATTTAATTGGACGACACGTAAAGTTTAACTACCTAAAAAGTGGAGTCAAGGGTGTTAGGCACCAAAAAAAAAAAAAAAAAAATTCAAAAAGGAAATGGATCTCTGGGTTCATGAGGTTTGTCGTTATTCAGGATATAATTGAAATTTGTCAGGTGGATTGCCAATTTTTCCTATAATTCTTCAATTTTGGGGTTTCTAATTCAATTTAAGAGAATAGGTTGTCTGAATTGCATTTAATTACTGTTGTTGGATTTGGAGCATAATAGTAATCAAAAGGTCTGTCAAAAATGGGGTTAGGCTTCCTGATGAGAAAAAATGTAATTTTTGAAATTTGGGTAAATATCTTTAGAGGCATACTTATACTGACTCTTTTAAATGCATCATGAAAAAATAATAAGAAAAATGTAAAAATACAGTGCAACACAGTAAACAAAGTAAATGAAGGTAATTTGGCAATGAACATTTCAATTAGGAAAATGGTTCAATTAGGAAAAAACAGGTTTTAAAATAATTCTTTTAAAAGGTGTCTTAAAATTTCAATTCAACCAATAACACTCAACATTATAATTTTATTTTTTGAAAAATGGATTTATACCACTGTAGCAATGAACTTAGCACAGGTTTTCAATAGTGACAGTCGGCTGTGTGACAATTGCTACACAGAGGTCCTGGGAAAACACACTAAATTCAGGCCAACTGAGTTACATTGGGTTGGATAGGTCGTAGGTGGCTTTGCGTTCGGGGTCTAACCGACTCATTTGGATTTATATCATAAATTGTGTTCTGGGTCTAACAAAATCACTTGGAATTTTATTATAATTGGAGTTCTGGGTTCAACAGAATCATTTGGGAATTAAATTATAATTTGGTTGAGGGTATGTTATTGGAGGAAACTGGTTTTGACTTAATTCGGGTTCATTAATATTTTCAATATTCAAATCTAGTTAGAAGAGTGCATATTTCAGTCATGTTAGGGTAAATTAGTGTAAAATATAAAATGTCATAGTAGAAGAGTGCATATTTCAGTCATGTTAGGGTAAATTAGGGTAAAATATAAAATGTCATAGTAGCTAAACACAGGATCACTTTAACACATATCAGGGAATTCAAATTTATTTTTCCTGGATTATTTTGAATAGATGGTCTGGTTTTTCTCTTGCAGGTAGGTCTGGGTTTATTTTGAGAGTATTCGGATACCAAAATCGTCAAACTTTATATAACTAAGGCCCATCAAATTCAAACATCAAAATTGTCATTATAAAATAAAGAATATCAAAAAAATTTTAAATATACACTTAATAACTTGTTGGTACCTGAGAGAATTTATTTTAAAGTTCCATGAAAATTTTTCATCTGAGTTTATAGCAAAAATGTCTCAGTCTTTGATTAACCGACTCTTAGTCCTTATTGCTAGCCAACGTCCCATTCGTTGCAATAAATAGTACCACAAGAACACAAAATAAAAATGAAAGCACTAAATCACTTGAATTGACACTAAATATTATTTTCCATCTTTGCATATAACAACATGACTAAATCACTAAAAATGATCAGTCTAAATTTCCACATCTTCTCCAATTATTAGCTTCGCTTAAAATCTCATAACACATTAAAAATCACTAATAAACTGAAAATGTTAAAAATCACTCAATGGAAAAAATATTATATTCAAATTATATAAGTCATGCTCAAATCCTACGTGAAAATCCAGAAAACGTAACCTTTAACACGGCAAAGAAACACGAAAACAAAAATATATCATGATATAAATAAATGAAAACAATTTCAGCCTCTACGCGACTCATGTTTACCGAACTAATGCTGATGATCAGCAAAGTTATGGCTTTTAACCATGTGTTTACAATAATTCGTAGCTGGCGCCGAGTTGACCTCATCTACTCCGCAAGATTTAAAAGAACATTGCACATACTTTTTATCTGGGCACAAAACAAAATGACATAGAAATCACTAAAATATAATCGTTCTGAATCCTAGTATCAAAATACAACCATATAAAATTTTTATTAATTACACTAAAAAACACTCAATGAAACTAAAATACACAATAAATGAGGTTATTAAGATATATCAAAAGAGTAAACTAGATATTAAAAGTAAGAAATTAATTTTCCAACACAGTTATTTTATCGTAGCTAAATTTTATCATTTTTTATTATTCATCTTCTTTTCTGTAATCTATTTAATAATTATGAACTATATCTGAAGAAAACATGTTAAAATTACTCATACTTTGTTCAAAACCTTTAATCAATCTTTAGTTGTTATAATATGTTAATTTACTCATATTTATTCAACTTTTTCAACACAATTCTAATACTCCAATAAACCTTCATACATCATATCAATGGAAAAATATTATATTTGTCATACCTTATTTTAAAAACACATAATATTAATAAGATTTTATTCACTGCACTAAAATATCCTATAATATTTCTTATTGAAAAATAACGCAATTAAAATGCTTCACCTTTTTTTAAAAATACTTCACAAATGTTAACTTACCTGCATGTTACCAATATTATTTTTATAAACCGAGTTTTAGAAAAGGAATCTTTTTTTCCCAAACTATTTAGGCATATCATTATTTATATGGGGTCCTTGGCGCAATCAGTCAAAATTTCCCTGATATCCAAGAGTCCTTTGGATGTTCTGGTTTTACTGTTCCGACACAGTTCTGGAACACTGCATACTGTTTGGGGAGAGTCAAAAACACTGCGTATAATCCACGAAACTAGATGAAGGTTAATCACAAGAACGGAACGAAACACAGTCTGGTCTTCATTAGTGAACTTCCAGTTGAGAATTACGCGCAGAATCTCACACACAATATTCAACAGGGCAACTTTCCGATAATTAGGAACAGGAAAAGGTCTCATTTTCGACTCCGGAACCTTTCGTTTCTGTATATGGCAATCTCCAATATTATTAGGATGAAATCTCCGGTGGCATGTCGGAGGATTTCTGGTTTCATCACATTTTTCTTCCTTTTCGTTTCGAACTCCTCGTCACTCTTATTGAACTAGAAAATCGCTTAATCTAAGAATTGTCTAATTTTCTCGGAACTCGGCGAAACTGCGGAGCACTCACAAAACATGCCGAAATGGACTGAAAATCCAGTGGGAGCCTTCCCGCGCATGGGAAGATTGTTCCTGCGCGACTTTTGAAATGATAACTAATTTCTTGTAAGAATGAGAACTGATCGGTGAAGTCGAACCATGGGTAATCGTTACCGGAGCATTAGGCGATGGACGTGGTCGACGAGTGGAGGCAGTCACTATGGCGAGAAATTAAGATCCGACGCCAGGAAAGAAGAGGCGGTTTGGTCATAGTACAGTTTTTTATTCTTGGAAATGTTGCTGGACATCTTTTAACAGGATACCTCATTCAGAACAGTCCGGAGGCTGCCGGAACAGCACAGGATAAAACAAAAGAACGTAGAGCTAAAAGCGTTGCATGTTTGTCGGACTCGGCCAGAACACAGAAGACCCGCGAAAACCCTACGTTCACGCCCTGAGTACGGGCGCGCTGAACTTTTAATTGGTCAAAAGGTGACATTTGACCCAAGCACGTCATATGGGGTGATGGTTTTTGAATGTTCCACGACATTCGACCTTATATAACTGTTGGCCGTACGTGGCTTTTTGAGGGAGAATCTAATGGATTAATTTGGAATACTTAGGTCAAATTCAGAAATGAGGGACGATGTTCTATTGCGGTAAGATAAAGTTAATGAAGGGAAACGTTATTGTTTCATATATATATATATATATATATATATATCTTTTTAGATAGCCTCATAGAAGGACTTCGTTAATTTAAATATACGAAACGACTACAATTACAAGAATGATAAATTTATATGCATTCGTATGAAAGCAGAACTGTTTTGACAAAGAACTTCACAAAAAACAGGAAACTGGGATATTTGTAGTGTAATTATTTGAAAAAATATAGAGTTAAGTACCTAATTCCTGGGTTTTACTTACCTGTTTACACGAAACAAAATAAATAAATAAATATCTGGAATAAAGAAAACAGCCTCAAATCAAAGGTTTTGAAAAAAACTTAAACATAACAGTGTTTCTCCGTAAAAGAGAAATGCGAACTAAGTTTGAAAACATAGCTATATTCTTTTAAATTCTTTGAAAGAAAAATTGAGAAATAATAGGGAAATCTCATTTTAAACCTTTCCATGGCAAAGATGCATAACAGATATTTAGCTTGGAAAATCCTGTGATTGATACATCATCATTGTGTCTTCTGTCCGAAGTGTATCATCTATATCCTTATACAAATTAAACTGTTTATATGAAATTTACAGAAATGAAAATTAAAAAGATAAATAAAGGGGAAACATTTACTTACATTTTATTGAAATACAGATATTTTATATACAAATTATAATTTGAAAACAGTTCATTAATTTCTAGATTTCATTTGTTACACAATAATTTCAGATTTGTATACATATATTACTTTTACTTTACTGACGACCTAATTATTCATTATCTAAAATTAATAAATGTAAATCCGAGGAATTTATAACACAGAAATTAGTTCCACTGATTAAACAGCGCAGATGCAGTTGCGGTATACGAGGAGAGTTCTCACTCAAATTTTGAATCAAAAATTAAGATTTTTTAAGGCTAAACGATTTGACAGTTGATGATGTTCTGCACAACTCTACATTGTTCAAAAGATGTTCACAAATTTTACGTGTTAGCAACCTATTACCACAACAATTTGAGTTCACGCTTAATACATAATAAAATAACATAAAAAATATTACACTTCAAGACTTTTCAAGATTCACATATAGCTTCTAAATTAACTTACACTGAGGTGTGCTATCATTTCAACATCGATAGTTTGAGTATTAAACTGATGCAAATGAATATTTTTCAATTAAGAATTATCCATCTGTAATATTTAGTAAATGATTAAAAAATAAGGCCATTCTAAAATTTTAGGCCTTATGATAAGTAGGATTGAAAGAATATTCAGTTTACAGATCTTTTGTAACTGAAATGTAATGACGAGAGTCAACGCTATTAAAGAAAAACATGTGCTATGGTGCATACATATCATTTATAATAAAACAAAGCGAACTGAAGTAGAATATTTTCATATTTAAAAATTTTCAACCGGAAGACATAAAGTTAACCTATGTAATTCAGTTTTTGAAAAATTTTGAACTTTTCCAAACGCTTACGATATTTATAGAACACTAGCATTATTGCCCGGCGTTGCCCGGATAGATATATAGATATAAAATTTTTCATGCATTCCATCAAAAAAATACTGAGTTGCACCCCCACTCTTCATGTTCATCTGGCCTGTTGTGTTTATTTGGGGAGCCAGGGCCAAAGGTCATTCCCAACCCTCTTCCTCCAGCGCATTGGAATTTGACCCCCCCGTCACCCCCCAAACCATCTCTCTTAACGCAGCTGGTTGTGGTGAAGGGGCTCCACGGGTGGTCGCGCACCTCTTAGAGGTACAAAAATCATTCAAAAATTAATTAAAAAAAAACTAATTGAGCCCCAAATTTCGTTTTTCCTGATTTAAGTTTCTCGGGTCCTAAACTTTAACTCTGCCGAATTTGGTCCCGGTGAGTGAAACAGTCTATGATTCTATAGCGGACAAACGAACAGACGAGCTCTTTTATATATATAGACTTTGTTTCCTAACGCGGCTGGCACTTTGTACTGAGGACATTCGCCCACCCACACCGCGATTCAGTTGGCTACTACTGTGTTATGGGAGCATTTTATAGGTGAGCCAACACCTCTTCCTATGAGGAAATAGCAGAGGAACGTCCATGTTTAAAACGGGATTAGAACCCGAGCCCATTTATTGGAAACTTGCGACGCGAACCACTGTACGATGTAGGAGGTATATCTATAGAATATCTTACGTATCAAACTTCTCATTATAATAAACTTACTTATAGAATGTAATCTCAAGAATCTTCCTGTATGATCTATTTCTGTATCCACATGAAACCCATGATAACATTTTAATGAAAAATAGCGTCCTAGATTAAAATGGCAGGAGAAACAGCAGGCATAATAAAATCGTACTACTCGGTGACTGACATGGTTAAGTGAAATGTTTTGGACAAATCAGCATGGCGTCGTTGTTATAGTGACAGCTTCGCTCTTCACGCGATCCGTCCTCTCCAGGCGTGTACAGCTCTATGCTTTTTTAAAATGCAAAAATGTACCACAATGTCCTCTATCCAATGGCCTGTTCTTCTGAATTTGTAATCATTTGCTTATCTTCTCATACACTACATACATGTTAAGTTTCGTGATAGTAGCTCGTTTCCTTCTGGGTGCATATATTTTTTTGTGACAGAGTGTATATACACAGGGTGTTGCCGAATTCGAACGACAAATTCAGAGGGGTGATAGTGGACATCAAGACGAGCAATAATCACATAGGAATGTATGACTGACAACGCAAACCTGACGCTGGAGGGCGCTGTTTACTTAATCGGACCGTACCTCTTACCAACCCCACTGGATGGCCGGAAATATCGCATTTTTCTGAAGGAGGTAGAAAACTCAAAAACAAAACAGAATCACATAGGAATCTATGACAGGAAACGCAAATCTTGTCAGCTAGAGCAGTGCTCCGCAACCGCCGTGCCGTGGCACTCTAGTGTGACGCGAGGTGATCTTGATTGTGCCGCGGGGATTTTATCGATTATAATAATTTTTAAAAAATTAACCACTGCATCAGTTAGAAATTTTTCTAAGTAGAATACTCCTCTAACTTTTTGCTAATATTTCTCTGGGTCGAAATTTTACAAAAAAAAAAAAAAAAGTTGTTACCATACATTGTATGTATGCTCGAGCGTCATATTTCTGGATTTTAGTTAAGAAAGAATAGCCACAAATTTATGACAAGGCCATTGCAATTTTGCACCCTTTTTCTACGACATACTTATGTGAACAACGTTTTTCGACACTGGTGTCAGACTCTCGTCTCCCATTCTTAAGTGGAATTGATGAAGGTGAGTAATAGCGTCTTCAATAAGCCCAAAATAAACGCAAACAGGTGTCGAACGATATACATCTTTGGAGATGTGCGACAATAGGTAAAAGTACGCGAGTCATTTAGAATGATTTGTGAAACCCATTAGCGGCGCGCTTTTCCCTTGGAAAAGTCAGCAGGAAAGAAATTCACCATAGGTGGTCTGCAGAGGGCGGAACCGGAAAAGGTACGGTATTCGAGATGGTTCGAGAAAGGACTGAGAAGAATGCATAAATAACGACGTGTGGCGAATGAGGGGGAGAATAGACTTGGACGGTTGAAACGTCGCCACGTGTACGGAGAGAGAGAGGGTCTCGGACGGGTTTTGAATAATGAGCCCTGCTCTCATGAGTGTATTAACGTTCGTCGGAACGAACCTTTGTAAATGATTTATTTAAACAAGATTTTAATGTGTCAATAAACCAGATGTAAATAAGAGTTGGTTCTACAGTTATGATTACTTCTACAAGATAATGATTTGTCGGATCACGACCATAAAGGTTAACAACTGGTTCTAATTAAAAATGACAAACGATCATGTTTAAAGGGTCTTGACCATGAACTTCGAGTAGCTCTTCTAATATAGAGCCAAATATTAAACGTACATATGTTCATCAAAACAAGCTCAAATATATCATTAATAAATAAGTTATGTTTAAATTTACTTTGATTTATTAGGCTTAAGTAAAGACAAAAAAGCAAATTTTAATATAAAAATTTAAAGAGAAATTTTTTTTACTTGTAAACTATAATTTTATATTTTCGTTGTGTTGGTGCACAATTCAAAATGATTTATATAAAACTTAAATGCTTATAATTATCTTGATACATAGAGCTATTTTATTGTGTTTTTTTTATCTAATAAAAACATATACGTATTTATTGTAATTTATGCATTCGCAAGCTTTTTCTTGTGGTGTGCCGCAGAATTATCGAAAAAACGTTGTTGTGCCGTGGAAGATAAAAGGTTGCAAAGCTCTGAGCTAGAGGATAAACAAAGATGCAGAAATGTTGTCTTTTCATTTGAAATATAACTTTATTCGGGTCCCAATTGTGTGGCTTGGGTAATAGTGCATCATCAATAAAATCACAATCCAAATTGTAAAGACGGAATATTTAAAAAACCTATGAAACCAGATGTTACCATATTTCTCTTCCCGCTGCGAGGTAGACATTGCGATGACGGGAAATTGGCATAAGAAAATTTAACAGTTCTCCTGGAAGTGCATGAATAAAGAGGACAGTAAACTGAAGTAATTAGTGAAAAAGAAATCGGCTAAATCTATTTGTTTCAAAGGACTAAACATAAGGTGCCTATCAGAAGATCTGAACACAGATTCAAAAGCATGGTTGTCTAACCAAATCACGCCATAGTTAATAACAAACTTGGTGCAAGTGTTACGAATGGGGAAAAAATTACTGGACGTAGACAATACCACATCAGTACATCAAATATCCAAAATATATTCGGCAGCACAACACAAGATACCTTTTAGACCAGTGATTCTCAACCTTTTTTGTTTGTCAAGCCCCCCCCCCCCCCTTTTTTGGATGATTCTCAGACCCAATCCTCCCCCGGACTGAGACATACCTACATAAGTTTAGAAAGATAAAAAGTTTAGTAAAAATATATATATATATAAAATTTCGAAGCTGAATTTAATTTCCGTTTTCACAAGTCTTGTTAAGAAACGTCTATACATATTTTTTGCTAACCATCCGCGCCCCTCAGGGGAGGACCCCAGGTTGAGAACCATTGTTTTAGACCGTCTAACACAACTTCTACATGACACCCAAAGGGCGTCGGCATGATTCCATCATTAAAATGCGTTACCATCTGTTAGACTCACTTGATCTAGTAAATGGAAGAATCCGAATCAGCCTCTGAATCGACGAAAACCATTAACGCATTGAATACCGGAGAATGGGTGAAACATGTTTGGGTCAACGCCAAAAAATAAAAAATATATAAAAGGTTGCTTTCAGAAAGTAGGTTTAAAGAAAATCAGGCCAATTGAAACCGATTCAAACGAAGATGCATAATTTTACGCTACTGATGCAAAGGACCGGATTTACAAAAGGAATAAGTTCCTATAGACAACGATTCGGCACTGAAGAGGTAATTTCCTCCACAGAGAGAAAATCACATGAAGATCATGGTTTACAGAAAACACAACTTCTTAAATTCCACAATGTAATTAAAAAGCCACCCCTTTAATTATATTGGGGAATTTAAGAAGTGCTTTATCACAATTCCGTGAAAAGTTAGACGATGATAGGGATGAAAAAGAAATGGTGAGGATAATAAAATTAAAACTGACAATCGTGGCGAAGATTTTAAAGCGTTAGATGTCCGAAAGTGTTTTGACGTGAACAAAATGAATGCAAAAACATTAATATTACAATTAAAACACATTTTGGAGCAGAAAGACTGATGACGAAATTCTATAAAACAGCAACCAAGCAATTTTTTGAAAAGTAAAACTAATTTGACATTTAAACAAACTTTAAAATTTTGCTTTAAAATAGATCAGTACATCCGTTACTTTAAAAGAGATTAGTACATCCGATAAATAATACTGTTTATTTTACATAAAAAAGCACCTCGCAAATTCAGTCATTCAGAGAACTAACCGATGGGTAGCATCTGAAATATTTTACCAACCCCCTTTTTCCCCCGACCACTGCTCTTTTAAACAAAAGGCCTTTTCATTAAACGAGGTTATTTTATTGCATAAACATAACATATTAAGGTGCTACATGTCAAAAGTAAAGAAAGTAAATTTAAAAAACAAAATTGCTAGAAATAAAAAATTTTGGAAAAATAAAAATCTACCAGCGTAACAAGATTGAGCCTAAAGGACTAAAACTAGCAGAGAATTGGGAAGCGAAGAGAATTTTAGAATTGTGGGACATAAGGAAAATGCACCAGATTGTTAAGACCCAATAAAACAAAATGAAAAGTGGAAAAAAAACTAAATAGAAAGAGTACGAATCTTGTGCCATAAAGAATATTATGCAGATATTTATGCAGTTAACTAACACACACACACACTGTATATATATTAATACAGCTGAAAATGAAAACTACATAAATGCAAAACTAGAATGAATCAAATTTTTCACTATTTAATTGTGATGCACTCTTTAGAAGACTGCAATTTCTTAATTAACAAGCAAGTTTGTCTTGTGTATTCTTAAATAGAATTCAAATGTTCTGTAATTGCAGATTGTTGAATCTTATATTTAAGTTTTACTGTTACACAAAACAACATTGAAAAAAAAAAGCATCAACGATTTTTTTTTCATTTGAAAATTAGTGAAAGTAGTGTGCACTGAACTTCATACGATGTACTGGTCTATTATCCGTGCATCACGCACAGAAAGTATGTGTGTGTGGGGTGGGGGGGGGGGGGGTGGGGAGATTAGAAATAAAATGCGAATATTCCGAAAGATATTAGCATGGTTTGTAAATGCTGGAATATAACAGACATTTTCCAGATGAAAGGCTGAAATATGAATGGCAGTTTTACTATGATTTCTGATAAACCTTTAAAAATTATTATATTTAGTTCACTTCAAACCTCTAAACCTCACTAGCGATATTTTTATAAAGCGGCTATTTATCCAAAGACGCTATAAAAGGACTGTTAATGTACAGCCTAAAGACGTTATAAAAGGTTTGTTAATCTTTGAACAGGGGCTGATTTTATGCTGCATTTCCTTGTTATCCTTCTCAAGTGATTTTTCAGAGAAACTTTCTAAAATGCTTGTATGACTTTATCTGGAAAAAAAGTTTTATGTTGTTGAGCAGAATATGCCTCCCTTTCCATTCAGAGAGCTTGCCACTACCACTTCTGAAAATGACAATCAGTTATTCAGCTATTTCCAAAAGTTAGTCCCAATGAATCCGTTTCCTTTCGTCGTCAACAGATGTCACCACATTTTATGGAACATGAACGATGAGCCCGTTGTGATGGTTGGATGGTTTGGAGTCTACAACAATCTTCTTTTTGCGGCACTTGAGCTGAACTGTCTTGAGTCTGTAGTGAAGACAATCGTAGAGTTGCAGATATCTTAAAAATGCGTCATCCAAGAATCTCCTTTTGCCACTTTCGCTTTCACAGACAGTCCGAGTATTAAATTGTAGTCTTCCTCAAAATCAATTGATAGCGAAACCTTTAGCTGTAAACAAGGGGGTAAACATTTCCTAAAATTTTGATATATTTCCCCCAGCCGTGCAACATGTTACTTAAAAAAATCTACTCAGATTAATTGAAAATAAAATTAAAAAAAAATACTTTGGTGACTTTAAAAATTTATGTATGGACTATTTTTAGGCACTAAAAGAAAAAAAAAAAAATTTCAAACTAGCTTCATTTTGAAAGTAATTTTAAAGAAAGATGTAAAATGTTTTGAATCTTTTTTAACAATTGATTAAAAATCTCAATTATGATTTTGATGATTCAATGATTTCAATGTTTTTGTAAATTTCACTGAAATATTTCTCTTACAGTGACAAAACATCCTGTTTAGTTTTTTCACAATGTAAGATATTAAAAAGTTCTAGATCTCAAAATAATGCTTCGCTTAATAAGTTTTTTAATAACTACTGTAACAATAATTATTTGTTTTCATTATCAAAAACTTGTTTATTATTCGTGAGATATGAGCAAAGGAAGCACGAATATGAACTCATGAACATAGAGACAGCCCTGAAAACACAGATATAATATAATAATATATATTACAAGAAAAAGGAAAATCAGTTCAAATTTGAATAATTTCTGTGAAATTCGGTGAAATAATTCCAACCGACAACTGGCTCCATACCTGAACCTTTTCCATATCCCGAAACATTACGTATAAACCAGTTAACCTTTAGCTTACGGGGTCCATTACGGGGAAATTTCATATATATGTATATACATGTGTGTGTGTATATATATACAGTGGTACCTCGACTTACGAGTTTTTCGAGATACGAGCATTCTCTCGGTAGATTTTTTGCTTCGAGTTACGAGCTGAAATTCGGGTTACGAGCAAGCTTCAGATATCCCACCGCTAGTTTGAGCAGCGAATGCCATGTTACGTGCTCATCAAATGAGAGCACAAGAAGCATATAATATTTACAAACTTTATGTACAATTATTATACAATTGTATACATATTATTCTGAGACTACTATCCAGTCTCAAACCGAGAGATTAAAACTGAACAATTACGAACCGGGGCAGCTTGCTCTGCCCAAACTTGAGTCGCCCTCTGAAACCGAACAGCGTCCAACCTCTGTCGCAGAGTGATAGCTTCAATTCTAACCCCCACACTGGAACTCTCCATGGGGCATAGGGGATGGGATGACCTTGGTCCTATGATCGCAAGCTCTCCATCTTCTACGGATTCTGAGAAAACGTTCTTCGGATTCTCAGAAAGAAGAATCTGAACATTACAGCCATAGTGAACGACGCAACAATCGCCAAGTTTCCATGTCTCACTCGTTCACTTCAAGAGAGTAGCTTGTATTAAAAGCGAAAGTGAGGAAAGCGGGGCGAAAAGGTTAAAAATCAACGAATAAGATTTAATTTTTCAGTTCAGCCTTTCTCCTTGACTTCCATCAGAATCTTCAAGTCGGATCTCCAAGGTAAATGTTGTACAATACACTTAATAAAACAAATTTTTTGCAGTATATTCTATTGCATTGCGTTTTTATACAATGTTCGTCGTTTATAAACACATTTTTCTTATTTAAAAACATGCAACAAAAAATTACGGTGTTTTCGGGGAGCTCGGAACGAATTAATCGCATTTCATTCATTTCAATGGGGAAAATTGATTCGAGATATGAGTATTTCGAGTTACGAGCTCCGTCATGGAACGAATTAAACTCGTAAGTCGAGGTACCACTGTGTATATATATATATATATATATATATATATATATATATATATATATATATATGGGTCAGGAAAGCCGTGCGGGGATTTATAATAACTACTATTATTATCTACAGATAAAAATAGTATACTAACATTTAATGAATACTTATTTACAAAAATATTTGCAAAGTTGCGTCGTTAATTGATAACATAATAGGCTAATGAAGGAGAAGACGTCTTCTACTATCGGACAAAATGCGTCATCCTTAATCTCCGTCTACTCGCTGACTGGGGCTGCCAGATCTCTTCTTTAGTTGAGCTGGAACGGCACAAACGGATTATAGTGTCATCTAGTGGAATATGCAGGTACCACTCTCCTATGTAGGCTCAGGTACCACGTATATATATATATATATATATATATATATATATATAAATATACAAACTCAAGGCACAACAGTCCGATGTGGACCAGGGCCGGCGGCAGTGACGTAGCGAGCATAACTGGCACCCGGGGCACGATACTTTTTTGGCGCCCCTCTTTCCGAAAAATATAATATAGTATATAGAATTAGTGAAAAGGACCATTTGGCGCCCCTTTTCGAATGGCGCCCAGGGCATGACAGACCCCCTTGCCCACCCCACGCCACGCCACTGGCCGGCGGTACCCATCTCCGCTTTCGTAACCGTGGGCTTGGGGTGCCATACAGAATATGTCTCAGTCAGGTGGTCAACCTTACATGGGACCCCCAGAGTTTAGTTCCCAAGGATGCTTGGTCCTCATTTTATCGACCCACTGAAGGGATGAAAGGCTGAGTCGACCTTGCCCAGTCACAGGGTTGAACCCTGGACCTGTGGGATGGCAGCTTGACGCTTTTAACCACTACGCCACCGGGCTTCTTTTTTATATATATATATATATACATATATATATATATTATTAAGAAAATCATAGCTAAATATAAACTGCTAGGTATTTCATCTAACATTTATCATTTTCCTTATATAACTTTAGTTCCAAAATTTCATAAAACACCTATTGCTTTTAGAGCAGTAACCTGTGGTCATAATACTTATGCTACAAAAGCAAGTAAATTATTATTAAAATACCTTAAATTAATCTATAAAAATATAACATCAGGTGTTTGTGGTATAATTGATAATAGCTATAGTCTAATTAGAAAACTACAAACATTAGATAACTGTAAATATATTGTAACTTATGATTTTAAAGATCTATTTAATAATATTGATATAATTGATTTAAATAGAATAATCATAATGTTAGTACAAAATAATATTCAATACTTAAACAACGAAATTAAACTAACTCGTTTCAATAGGCTCCTAGAATTAGTAACTAAACATAATTACATAGTTCATAATAATAATATATACTTACAGTCCAAAGGTGTACCACAAGGTGGTAATGCTTCAAGTATGCTAGCTAATTTATACTTATATTATTTTGAAATTAATAATATAGAAAATAGCAATTACAATATATTTAGATATATAGATGATATAATAGTAATAAATAAAAGTAATAACCCTATAGACTTAAATTTTTACCCTCCTAATTTGGAACTAATTAAAAGTAGCCATGATAATATTAATGTAAACTTTCTAGATATCAATATTAAATTAAGTACTAACAATAAATTAACTTATGACTTATATGACAAAAGATCTGAATATAATTTTAATATTGTTAAATTTCAAAATTATCTAACCTGTTTACATAAATCTGTTTTTAATAACATTATTGTAAATCAGTTAGTTCGTATAAATAGGCTATGTTCTAAGGACAATAGGATTAAGCATATTATAGACTTGAAAGCTGTGCTAACTAGTAATAATTACCCAGTTAGTCTATCCAAAAACATAATTGGTTGTTTTTGTTTTAATGAATAGTTTGTTCTGTTGCATTAATAAGTTAAACATAAATAGGTTAAAATAAAAATAATAACTACTAAAAACAAAAATAAAACATAAGAATAATAAAAAATAATTAACTAATAGTAGTAACAATAATAAAACTAAATAAATAATGGAATAATAGTCTAAAAATAAGTTACCTTAGTAAGTCTGTAACTAAGTATCCACTACCTCAATGGTTGCAAGTTATGACGTCAGTCATCTTGCGGTTACAAGTTCTTAACTTCCACTCTGACTAGCGCCAAGCTTGGTGTTCTTTGGTTAAGTACTTTAATACAAATTCATTTATTATTCAATTCTTCTGTTAATAATGGATTGTACGGTGTCTGAGTGTGTTTATTTAATAGATCATACTCATCAGAAACAATCCATTGGTTTTTAGACAGTATTGACACCGCTGATGAAGAAATGCTGTCAAAAACCTTATTCATACTTATCTTTACATGTTGGATGTTCCTGGCTTCATGTAGCTTTAGAGCTATTACTGGTTTTCTCTTTCATCTTATTCTTATTTATATATATATATATATATATATATATATATATATATATATATATATATATATATATATATATATATATATATATATGGTGAGCCAAAAGTTCGTAAAAACTTAAAAAATTCATAAAAAGGGAAGAAATTCTGTTAAAGAAGTGCGGTTTGTAAGAAAGATCTCACAAGAAAGTCAGATTTTTTTTAGCAGCAAAATAAAAATTATTTAAAAAAGTCACCGGTAGAGGGCGCTGACGACCCGAAACACAATAAACAGGACAACAGTACGTTCCATACATTTATTCTTGCTAGAAAAATTTTCAACATGACCTCCAGAACATTGTACAACACAACTAAGGCGACTCTTAACAGCTTGACCAACAACGCTCGATCGTGTAATGATAACATTCTGAAAGCGAATGAGAAATCCTCGTGTATCACGGTCTTTTATTTCAAGATTAATTCGCATAATTCTGATGAATCTCCGGTGACTTTTTAACTTTTTTTTGTTGTTGCTAAAAAAAATCCGACCTCCTTGTGAGTCCTTTCTTGCAAACCCTACTTCTATATCATAATTTCTTCCTTTTTTATGAAATTTTAAAGTTTTTACGAACTTTTGGCTCACCCTATACACACACACACACACACACATATATATTTATATATATATATATATATATATTCATTCTTAGGCCCGTATTCTTGGGATACATGGTATCCCACTCCGTAAGGAAAAGGTTAAAAATACCAGTTAAAAAAATCTATTAAACTATATAGTTTAGTTAAAGACGTATTTATACATATTCCTGTTCCATCTTCCTAGTAAAAGATAGCATGTGACAAAGGATAAAGCAGTAAAAACTGCCTTTGCTTCTTGAAATATCAACCAATTGATTGTAAATACTTTTGAGGCACAGAGAATGAGACTGAACTGCATATAGAGCTCTACTCTATTATCTGCAGTTCAGTCACATTCTCGTTGAAAATTGAAAATCTCATTCAAATTGAAAGTATCATTCAAGTTGAAAATGTCAATTTTGACATTGTTTTAAAAATCAAGTGGATACTGTTGTTTGGAACGACACGTCTTAGATGGTTTGCATGTGTTAGGTTTCTATAGTTAATTAAATATGTTTTGTAAACAGGATAACCACCCGAGTACCAAATCATCAAGATAAGGTATGCGTTACTTGCAAAGGAGGGGAAGTGAGTTCGTATGACACAAACGAACTAGAAGTTGAACATCAAGCCTTTTTTCTAAGTCTCAGTTCATTCAAGAACTGATTTTAAAATTCAGTAAAATGATATAGACAAACTTAAAAACTCCGTAACATGCTTCCTGAATCAAATAAAATACGAACACCACCAGATTTATGTTATTTTTCTACCTAATGGTTTTAATACAACGGCGTAGCTATTGTGATTCCAAGGCGGTGGATATCTTTGAGAAATTATGTCTGTAGAAAAGATTGAAGAAGAGAACTACGAAATACTGGATACATACTGAATTCGTGACATAAGTTTATTGGGGTAAGGTGGAATTAATAGAAGTTTAAACAGATTTATTTCATTTAAAATCTGAATTTTAAACAACGAAAGTTTATATTAGACATAATCACCAATGAGAATTCTTTTCGAACTCTAACATTTTAAAATTAGTTTTATATAGTCCCATGCATCCATTGAAATAATAAAACTATGAGGAATTCTAAATAGGAGCTGAATTTTTCATAGCAACTTAGTGTTGTTTTCCTCTTTTCACATGATACTTTATCGCTAAAATAGATTTTTCCATTATTCTAGTTAACTGGATGAATAATAATTTCCTATTCACAGATGCAAGAAGTACATTATTTGACAACAATATCTGCCTTAATAGCAAATCATAAGTATACATACTTACTCTTTCTTATATTTTTCAAAATTTGGAGGAATTATATTAATTTTATCCATTATTTTGACTTATCGAAAGGCGGATGTTTCCATAAGTACAATTAATAATAAATTAAGCACATTGTTTGAAAATTTTTATAAAACTGAATGTAATAAAATATCTGAAGTACTGAAAATTTTGAATTCTGCCTGCCGTACGATCGTCAAGTATGCCGTTATTCTGTTATTTAATTCTATTTTGTGCTGAAGAGTGCTTAAACCAATGGTTCCCAACTCGTAGACATCTGCGGTCCACTAATCCAGAAACTGAACCATGTGTGGACCACCACTATCCCCCAGCGACTTGAGGGGGGGGGAACCTTCTGGGGGGTATGGAGGTTTAAGAATATCCCTCAGGCAAAAGGGATATAGGATTAACGTATTCACATTCTAACGTATCATATTCTAATAATAATGTTAAACTTTTAAGAAATTTTAATTCAACACCTGATAGTCATAGGATATATTCTGTCCATCTAGTTCAGCGAATATTACTTTAAAAATCCCCATTTATTTGGTAACTTTTTTATGTATGATACCGGACCACTCCCGAGGCTCTCGTGGACCACCGATTGGAAACCACTGGCTTAAACGAACTATGAACCAGCCCGAGACTCTCGTCTCACGACGGCTCCGTAAACATGCGAGATGTATGTTTATTGCCCATCTCAATGAGCTTTTTTTTCCTATGTTTTTCTTTCCATTTACGAAGTTACTTATAAATGATTCTTTTATGCATGTTTGGAAACAAGTCTTTAAATTAATTTTGAAAATGTCAACTCCACTCGAAAGTTGCATTAACAGGAAAATTTTCCAAGGCAGACGTTTTATAGAAAGTTTGAACTACAGAGAATGGTTTTCTGTGGTCTAACAGAATAACATGCAGTTTTGGTACGAATATCTCGGAATCGGACCACCCAAATCCAAATCAATGAAAGAAAGGGAATGGCAACATGGCCAATGCTTTGTAGAGGCTATATTCTTGAGAACAAAACCTAGGTTACATAACCAGTCAACATACCTGCAAACCTTACCTCTGACTTGCCTTATTGAGACTTATACACCAAAATACATTTTGCTCCAAATTATATGTTTTACAAATGTAGTAGACGTGCTTCTCTCCCAATTTCAAGCAGCAACCTTGGACACCACAATTAGCTCTTGGCCTTCCACAATCAGACGCGGAACTGCATTTTCACTGGTAATGGGATTTATTATTATTATTTTCCAGCACGCAACAGACAGCAACTGAAGCTCCCACGAAATTGGAAACAACTGAATTCGGGATGAAATGCAGGAAACTATTTTAAGTTAAATAAAGATAAATAATAAACCATTCTCTGTATGAACTGATGTTATTTTGTTAAAAAAAACCCCAAGTTGTCTCAAATTATAATTTAAATGACAAGAACGGAAAGTTTCTTGACATCCACAATAAAAATAAAGAGGGGTATTGTGGTTATTAAGAAACTGCGTGTTCCTGCTTTGCATATTCCCCAAGTTTCCTGCACGTAAACTCAAATAATGTTAAATGTATAAACCAAGTGGCTATATTATGCACCATTGTTAGTCGAAAATACGAATCAAAGCATCGAAGTGTAGTTAATGACGGAAAAAAATGCCATCTCTAGGAAAAGAATACATTTTTCAGTATATCTGACGGCCATGTTATGAAGACAAGCGTATAGTGAAAACAAGACTTACAACAGACGCTGGATGCTCGATACTATAGGGTATTTTATGTTATTTACACTTGCTATATATAAAGCGTATTTATTTACATTCACGAAACAGAATACACAACATTGAAAATAATACAGTAGAACAAGTTCTCTAGCTGAGCGTAAACTCGTCGATCTTATACTTTATTTATTTTAAAACTCTATTTTAAAAGGTGTTGCCAAACTGGGCAACTAAAAGATATTAGATGTGATCTCGTTACTAAAAGTATTAGATGTGATCTCGTTCCCAACATCCTCCCCACCCTGGTCAACCTCGAGGGGGATGACCAGAGATACCGGGCGGGTTACATTTCGACCATTAACTCTCAGCTCGCAGGATCTTATCTTCCCGTCGCGTCCCTGATGCAGGTTCATCACTCTGGCCTTCTTCCACACGTGCCGTGGTCGGACGTCTTCTTGCAGGAGTACGATATCGCCAACTCTGACGTTAAGGGGACTGTCTTGGTTTCAAACTTGATGGAAAGATCGTAGTTGAAGTAGATATTCCTTTGACCATTTTTTCCAAAAACAGTCAAGTAAGTCCTGCTGCTTCTTGTAGATTTTCTTAAGCCTTGTGTCATTATCCGGGCTGGAAGGAATGGCCGTTAGTTTTCGTCCCGTCAAGAAATGAGCTGGTGTTAAGACTGCGGAGCTGTCGTCTTTTCCCTCTTCGTAGACTAATGGTCAGCTGTTCAGAGCGGCTTCTATTCCAATGAGGACAGTGGACAAACTTTCCTCGTCTAGAAGTGCCCGTCCGAGTACCTTTCCTCAGACATTGTTTGATAATTCCTATTAGGCGTTCCCACCAGCCTCTCCACCAAGCCGCTCGTGGGGCGATAAATTTCCAAGTTATACCATTTTGGGCCTAATATTGTTGAGTTTTAGCTGATGACAGAGCTTGCCATAACAGGATCAGTTCCTTATTTGCTGCATGAAAGGTGGTAGCGTTGTCCGTGTAGATTGTGTGTGGCAGTCCTATGCGGCCAACAAATCGCTGTAGTGACAAGAGAAATTTGTCGGTGGTAAGATCCGACACGAGTTCAATGTGCAATGCACGTGTTGTTGCACAAGTAAATAGTGCTATGTAGGCTGTGTCTCTTGGTTTCAAAGAGCGGATATCCACAGGTCCAGCAAAATCAATTCCCGTGGTAGTAAATGGAGCAGACGGCACAACTCTTTCAGAAGGTAGAGGAGCTTCGATTTGCTTTCCACATTTTGCCCTGGACAGCTTGCAAGGTAGGCATTTGTGAAGAACTTGTTTTATAGCTTGACGTCCTCTTAAAATCCAGAAGGTAGAGCGTAACTCAGAGAGGACTATACGTACACCTAGATGATGGAGACGTATGTGGGTATGCTGTATCAAAAGATGGATCAAAAGAAAGAGTCTTCCAGTAAAAAAATCAAAGGTGCTAAAAGATGATTCCTCCGTACATCAATCAGTAGAACGGTGTCGTATTGGACAAAAGAGTGGTTTCCATCCAGTAATAAGCGGTGTTGAGTGTCAGAAGGAATCAAAATTGTAATCTTCCTTCAAGGCGCAAGTAATCATCTTTGAGAAAAAGATTGAAACAGTAAATTTTAGATTGTTTTGGCAAAGGGCGTTCCCCTTTTAAGGCCTCTATTTCTGCTGGGAAGCATTGGTGCTGTACAGTTTGGATCCAATAGTCTTTAGCCTTCTCTATTTCGTTACAATTCAGTTCATGAGTAATACGTGGCTGAGACCTATAGTTGTGCACAAAACGTTGAATCCAGGCAGTCACACGAAGAAGTTTTGTGTAAGAACTGTAACGAGATATATCTATGATGGGTTCTGTAGTTGCAACGTAGAATGATTGCGACTCGGTTTTCCGTGATTCAACTTCGACTAACGGCTGTGTATGAGATGGCAAATCTTTGGTAGGCCAAATTTCTGGATCAGGTTTCAGCCATTTCAGGCCGTGCCACCAAAATTCCAAAGACGATAGCTGTGATGGAAAAGTACCAAGAGTAAGATGATCCGCAGGGTTATCTGTACCAGGGCAGTGGTGCCATTGTGCTGGAGTAGTGTATTAAAGAATTTCTGTTGTTCTGTTGCAAACAAATGTTTTCCAACGGTTGGGATGTCCCTTTATCCAGCTTAAAGCTACAGTAGAATCATTCCATAGTATGTCTGTGTGAGAGTTCATGTTCGTTTCTCTGCAAAAGTATTGAAGTAGGAGAGTTCCTAGTAGTGCGGCTAACAATTCAAGTCGCGGAAGAGTGACCTTTTTGACTGGGGCAAGTTTATTTCGACTACAAATGAGATTGACCCCTGTAGAAATGCCAACTGTGTGACTGGCGTACAAGCAGGCACCATACGCTCGTTCGGAGGCGTCGCAAAACACATGTATGGTAACGTCGGAATTTGCAGAAAAACCAATCCATCTTGGGATGCGTATATCATTCAGACACTGTAACTCATTTATCCACTTGTGCCACTGTTGTGCTACAGCTGACGGTAATAATTCATCCCACTGAATTCCAGTAAGCCACGTATCTTGGAATAGTATCTTCGCAACGACTGTAACTGGAGCGAATAGGCCTAGAGGATCGTAAAACTTTGACATCAACTTCAGTAGTAAACGCTTTGTTACTGGTTCTTCAGATGCTTGAACTATCTTTTCCTGCACATCAATTTGAAAAACATCACTGTCAGTATCCTATTTAACACTTAAGACCTGCGTAATATCCTTAAACGGGACGTTTTCTTGTTTCCACACATCTTGCAAAATCTTAGAATTTGTAGTCCATTTGGCTAATGGTAGGCTGATATGTGATGTAAGTTGCTGCATTTCTTGATATAAAAATTGTAGCTTCAGTATCTGTATATGTTCCCATTACAAAATCATCCATGTAGGTGTTCTCAATGTGTTTAGTTGCAGAAGGATATGCTTGCTTGTACATTGTAGCCAATTCACGAAGAGTAGCTGATAACAAAAATGGACTTGACGCGAGTCCAAAGGGAAGACGCGTGAATCGGTACGTTACAATTTTATCTTCTATGTAGGGTTTTCCATCAGGAGTATACGTTGTCTTGTATCAAAGGAATCGTGTTGCGTCTCTATCTTCGTCTGCTAGTATCAGCTGTAGAAATGCTTGGCGTCCGTCGCTAGTAATTGCAATTTTGGATAGGCGAAATCTCAATAATGTGGCTAAGATATCAGGAAGTAGATTTGGTCCAACTTCAAGAGCGTCGTTTAAAGATGGGTGACCTGGAGAATGGGAAGATGCATCAAAAACTATACGCCACTTGGTTTCTTCATTTGTGACTTTCTTTACTGCGTGATGGGGCAAGTAAAATAAACGTTCTTCATTATGCGCTTTATCTAAGACGACTTCAACTTGTTTTTTTATCAATGTAATCTTTCATGTGTTCAGCATATTTTTGTTTTAAATCTGTATTTGCATACAGTTTTCTTGTCAAAGAATTAAAACGTAGAATTGCGACATCATAATTGTTCGATGAAAGTTGAACTTCTGGTTTCCATGGTAATTTTACAACTCGTCTACCATCGCTGATCTCAAAAGATTGATGAAAGTTTGTCAAGAGTTCAGAGTTGTGAGTGATTATTTTCTCTTGTATTGGTTGTATGCCAATACTTTCTAAGTTCCAGAATTTTCGTACCACCTCATCTAATTCCTGAGCTGAAGTATCCACATTAATAGTATGAACTGTAAGACTGAAGGAAACTGTTGCGTGTGATCGAGGTCCACTAAGTATCCACCCAAAATTTGACGTGACCAAGGCCAGAGAATCCGACAGCTTGAGTGGAGCTTCAGAATTCATGACATTCCAGAAGAAATCTGCACCGATTAAAATCTCAATTGGTAAGTTCGACAATGTATCATCTGGATCAGAAAGCTTCAGTCGCTTGTTTTTCGCAAAGCGTGAAACGTCATTTGGTGGAGGTGGGTGTGACGCATACTTGTTGGAGCTTTCGAATGCAATAACTTTTACTTTAGATTTGTCCCAGATGCTTGATAACTCAAATCGCATTTGTCTTCTCGTTTGGCTAAAAGTAACTGGAGACTCAAACGCTTAAATTTCCAGAGGTCGGATGGCGATGGCTTGGAGTTTTAAAGTATCCACAAGATCGGAATGGATGAAACTGGATTGACTTCTAGCGTCCAAAAGACAACGTGTCAGCTTTGTAATCCCAGTTGGACCAGTTATGAAAACTCGTGCAGTTTGCAAATGGACATAATTGGCGGAAAGTATATCGATTTTGTTTGTAGATGTAATTGCTGACTGACCATTAAATGAAGCTTTGCATATCGAAATATGATGTTTTTTTTTACATTTGGAACAGCTGCATTTGTCTTTACGATTACAGTCCTTTTGGGCGTGACCATGGTTAGTGCACAGGAAACATCTGGTGGTAGCCTTCAATTTCTGTATGCGTGCTTTTATGTCCGTCACAGATTTGCACTGTTGAGGCCAATGTCCGGCGGTTTCACAGAAAGGGCAAAAGGGCGAGATTTTTATTTCTAGTAACTGGTTTAGAATGCACATTGAAGTTTTCTAATGAGGATTTTAGGGGGTAATCAGGAGCTAATGAACCTTTAATTTTGTTTGTATTAACTGCACCCTCCACTTCTTCCGAGAGCAATTGTATTAACCGTGTTATATCACCCTCCGCAATTTTCTGACGTTTCGCATAAATGATCCACCGGCGACAAATGTCATCCGGAAAAACGCGTAAAATTTTTGGAGTTAAAACTCGACCGTAAGCATTTATGTTCTCTCCTAAAGCGCTCAAAGCTTGCAGTCTTCTGTTGCATTCAATAAACACTTCACTCAGGGCTGTGGGTGTTGAGTTACGTATTGGTGGAATATTTTCTAAAAAATCTAAGTGTGCCTGAATTATTCTATTTTTATCCCCATATCTGTTAAGTAGAAGACGTTTAGTAGTATATGTCTCAGCTATAATGCTTATTCCATCAACTAATCTTCTTGATTCATCTTCCAAGTATCCTCTTAAAAATACGTGTTTGTCGATGACGGAAAAATTTGGGTTATCATCTACGGACGATTTGAATTGTTCCCAAAAACTTTGCCAATGTTCCACATCTCCTCTAAAAGGTTCAAGCTTGATGGTGGGTAATTTTACAGTATAAGAATGGGACACTGGCGGAGTATTCTCAGTCGAAGACAAGGTGGAATCAGAGGTAAAACTAGTTCCCAAAACTGTACGTTGTATTGATTTTTGTGCTTTAAAAATAGCAAGCTTAGCTCTGTCCGTATATTCCTCGCATTGTACTATATCAGATTCATAATCATCGTCGGAAAGCAAAATGTGAATATCATTATCCAGTATCTTCATATCATTCAAACAATCAGTCAAACGATCACAAATATATTCTACGTTTTCATTTGAAGAGTCACTATTAATAGCAGTCAATTTTAATATTAGTCAATGTAACAAATCGCGTAATGTTACCTCTAACAGTTTTACGTTTCCGTTTAAGGAACGTCATATTTTCTACTTCGTTATCCTTGGACATGTTACAGAAGTATGAAAACAATAAGCGTACTTCTGATTTCACTTACTTTTCTGGTTCGTAGTAACAGGAGAGTAAAAGTTCAAAATCCTGTGAAAAATTGAGTATTCGGCACCATTATATAGGGTATTTTATGTTATTTACACTTGCTATATATAAAGCGTATTTATTCACATTCACGAAACAGAATACACAACATTGAAAATAATACAGTAGAACAAGTTCTCCAGCTGAGCGTAAACTCGTCGATCTTACTTTATTTATTTTAAAACTCTATTTTAAAAGGTGTTGCCGAACTGGGCTACTAAAAGGTATTAGATGTGATCTCGTTCCCAACAGATACCTTCTCAATATTCGTTTCGGCTAATGTATTTTCCGGCATCTTTTGATAGTTATATTTTGTACCTAAGCTCGTGAAAGATCCATTGTGGGCTGTTAAGTGACAGCCCTAAGCACCTTAAAAAGTAAACATAGTGATAATTTCTGTGTATAGAACTTCTTTGTCGCTAGTTTATTTGAGGGCTTTCTATGTCTTGCTGAAAATCCCACAGTCGAAAACAAATCCCTGATCCATGATTGCTTTTGAATGTGCTTGAGAATGTTTTATTTCCTTTTACTGCTCAAATAGTATTTACTGTCAGCTGGAGACCTGCGTCACCAATAAACTGTAATAATTTTAATTATGTCCAGTGACGCAGCAAGCATAACTGGCGTCCGGGGCACGATACCTTTTTGGCGCTCCACCCCCGAAAAACATACAGTAATATTATATATAGAATTAGTGAAAAGGACCATTTGGTGCCCCTCTGCGAGTGGTTCCCGGGGCATGATAGACCCCCTCGGCCCCCTCGCTACGCCACTGATTATTTCTCTCCATATATAAAAGCATGTATCAAATATTGTACGGTATGTTATCTTTGTTTGATTCCCTCTTTTGTATATAGTAAAGCGAATTGATACCAATGAGGATATTACTTTCTTGTAAGAAACCTCATTGTAGTAGTATTACTGCCGAGTCATTTTAATGACAAGAGTTTGCTTAATAGAAGAGGTTTCACCAAATGGATATGAATTGTATAATCACTGTCACTGTAAGGAAAAAAAATTATTTAAAAAATGTTTTGAAACAGAATAGATGAATCTTTGGCTGAAATGCGTTCTTCTTTATTTCAATTGATAAAAATCACGAGATGACAGTTTCCTTCAGGTTTGAAACTGTCATTTGCTTTCACTTTGGAGAATGTTAGCTTAGGGGGAGGGGGAGGGGGAGGGGTAACTCGCAATTTATATCAAAGTGAAACATCTTGTTTTCATTTACTTTAGCCCCTGAGCATGGATTTTCCAAAACCGCAATTTCACCTTGAGATATTAAACTAAGTATTTCAAAAACTAGGAGCAAACCCTTAAAAGGTTCCAGACTGCCTTTATTGATTTTTTTCGGGAGGTAGAAGGGTGGTAGACACGGAGGAGGGTGAGGGGCTTAGGGAAGAGCAATAAAACCTTTTATATATCAGTTATGAAATTAATTTCCATCAATGATATTTGTCAGGGGAAATATCATTCATAGCTCCATATCGTGCCACTAGAACATTCTAAATTGAAATATTCTAATAAACTATGTGTGGAAATGGAAATATGTCAAATGTCTTTCCACGGTGTTCTTTAAATATAACTTGTAAGGAAATTAATCGATTTTGAAAAAGAGAGTTCCTTACATCGCTGGGATAATGACGTTGATAGAATACTGAACCGGAGAAATGAGACTGGAGTTCAATTCCCGGTCTTTGCAGACAAGCGCTCTAGTAACGCCAGATAAGTTCTAGGGAAAGACAGTTTATTGATCTAGAATCTTAAACTTGGATGCTGAATGTTTTGAGAATTATCTCTATATTGCTATTCATGGGGGTTTTGTCTGTTAGCTTTATTAGAAGTTTAAAACAGTAATTAATTATTGCATATTTCCTCCCTTTTTGCCAGGGGTGTATATTTTTAGGGTAAAATTATATTAAATAGTAGGAATCAAGTTATAAAGAATTTGAACAGTTCATTTGTTTCATTTATCTGTATCACTTGTTCCCAGTATGGTACCTAATGGCAAAAATGAAAAAGTGAAGCATTTGATATAATGTGACGTTATATATGAAAAAACTAATGAAGAAAAATGACCTTGAAAATTACCGAGGTAAAACTTTGCTAGATTGGAAATTTTTAGTTGATTAACCTTCAAAAAGGTCTTGGTGGGCAAGAGAACTGCGAACTTGAATACGTATTGAAATAGCCTTGCTCTTTTGGATCACCTTCAGAATCTTTAGTCTTTACCTAATTCTAGTGCTATAAGTTTCTGGTCCTCTCCTTTTACCCAATCTGAATTTTAAAATGAGAAAATTTCTGCACTGCTTTATTTTTAAAGTTTTATTTACATCCGTTAACAAACTTCGTTTGTCACCAAAGAAAATTCCTCGTCCCAGTTTTGAAACCGGAATGTTTATAACATACCCTACTGTCGTGGAGAACACAAAGAGACTTACGTAAGTCAACGCTTACACTCCCCTAGCACTTTTTCACAAACCCAGGTTCAAAAGAAACAAGTAAATTAGCCTTGGTTGCCTCTGCTCAATATATGTCCATTGTGTGAATTAAAATGACAGACACTATCAATTACAAACACATACATTTAATAAAAATACATTTCAATACACATCAAATAATAAAACTCTCCTACGAACATTAAAAAAATCAAGGTAATTAGCCTTGGTTGCCTCTGCTCAATATATGTCCATTGTGTGAATTAAAATGACAGACACTATCAATTATAAGCACATACATTTAATAAAAATACATTTCAATACACATCAAATAATAAAAGAGTTAATCATCTCTCCTACGAACATTAAAAAAATCAAGGTATGACCAGGCCAAAAGGAAATTAACCTTACAAGCTAAGGAAAGAATTGCGGGGGACTCTGGCCTGCAGAATTTACGTTGGATTATCAAAATTAATAATCATAAACTTCCTGACCATTCAATACACATCATATAAAAAATTAGTAAATATCACAAACAATGTCTAAATTACCCTAGAGGAAAGGCTTCTCCTTGGTGTAATAAAAAAAATAGGAAAAGTAAGCATAATAAAAAAAGGGGAATAAGAATATCACCCGATTCACAAAATCAGTGCTGTGAAGGAACTTGGTTGAAGGGCCGAAATTGTAGCACTCCAGGCTTCCGTCAGGAACTATACTCCTATGTCGTGGGAAGTATGCGACTCCTGGATCAAAATTTTTTGCTATTCAGGGGAACATGTCTGGTGAATCCACGCTGTGAAGGAGCTTGGTTGAATGGCCGAAATTGTAGCGTTCCAGGCTTCCGGCAGGAACTGTACTCCTGTGTCGTAGAAAACTGTCGACTACCGGATCAAAATTTCTGATGTTCTCAGGAACCCGTCTGGTCGGTGGAAAAACCGATAATCATCGCAGGTAAACCGTGGATAGATAGGAAACACTATGTCTACAAACTGGAACACGTCTGCTCGGAGGTGGTTCTGAAGCCACCGATACTGAACTACTACCACCGAAAACCTGTCTGGCCTGCCCAATTCTTCTTGCGTCACCGTCTTTCATTGGACCAGGAAGCGGTTATTCAGGCCTAAGTCGGGCCCTTCTTCCCCAACTCCTTCAAAAAAAAAAAAAAAAAAAAAAAAAAAAAAAAACATGGCGGGCAGCTTGAACGAAATGGCGAATTCGCCATTTAGTCAAGAAAAAAAAAAAAAAAAAATGGGGGGGGGGCGTAAAACAATAATAATTAAACTATTAGAAAATTATGTGAAAAGATTATGATTAACTACTAATTAATATAGAGTTAGCTTTTAAGTGAGATGATGATAAATTACTATGATATTACTATTATTTGGTTTAGTTAGAAAAACGTATGGAGTTATGAAAGAAGAAAAAAAAAGAAAAGAAAAAGAAATCGTTATACGACAGTTAGAACAATCATCACGACAGAATATCTTTCCTCTACGGTGAAAACATTTTATGAAATAAAATTTTTTACATTCTTATGTAACAATAAAAATTAACGCATGTACAAGGAACCAGGTCAGCCAACAAACAATTATAGGACGATGATGAAAACATAATGCAATAAAATGTTGAGTACAAGATTGTTTGGTAATGAAAGGCAACTGGTATACTTCCCCACACAAAGTTAAATACTGGAAACTGGAGGCTGACGCACTCCCAGTAAACAAGAAAAAAAAGGGCAAAAACAAAGAAACAAACCAAAACAAATGTGAACTCACTGTATATATATAAAAAAAAACATTATGAAAACTTATAACACTCGGAACATATATGGCATATAATAATAAGATTAAGGTAACATGTGAGTAAATCGTATGAAACAGTGACAAGAGAGCTTAATGGGTGTATATCCCTGAGTGATGCACAAAAGTCGCAGACAAAGAAAAATAAGTACTGTAGACTTAATAATGTCCGATAATTAGTTACGATCCACCTGATGTGTCCTTTGGCATGGTATCTAATTCTCAATGCATGATGGCATCACACTTTGGCATTTGCAAAAATTGAAACTATTTCACACACAAAATAATGTAATCATTCGAGCAACTTTTAACAGAAAATCATATATAATAGTATTTGGTTGATTTGTAGGACAACACTCTGCAAATTTGCACATAAAATGTAGATTAAAATGTTATTTAAACATAGAGCATTTTTAAACAGAAGGATTTTAGAGGACCTGTGAAGTGGAACATGAAACAACAGGTAGATATGGGCAAATTGAGTAAAACGTTGGAACTCAAGGAGTGACCAATGCAAAACTCCATACATGCAAATCTAGAATAGCAACATTACACCTTGATTGAAAATGGATTTTTAGTCAATTAGAACGATCATCACGATAGTACAGTGATTGTGTACTGTCATATAAAAACCAAATTGAACGTTCCCTTGATAATAGTATAAATCCTTTGAATCGTATAAATAGTTTTAAAAAACTTTCAAGGTATGTTAGAAATATCTGTACTCATGAAAGCTAAATGCTCGCTGAGGTTCAGGCACACATTCCAGTTATCTGTCACCAAAATTGTTCCCCATGTTAACTCTATTTCCAAACTGCCTACCCCCCCCCCCCCAAGCCGGACAACTACCGAATGGCCAGGGCGCTGGTATTCAGTACCAGAGTCTGAGGGTTCGAATCCAACTCTTAGCATGGACGTTTGTGGCCGTTCGAAATCGGCTTTAAGCAGTAGGTCCCAGCCCTCGTGCAGCAAAAGTTGACCGTTGTGCTCCAAACCAACTTTCTTTTCCCTCACAAATTCTGCTGTTTGTTTTAATGTATCAATCAGATTCAGTCAACGACCAGTCTTTCTCAACTTTATCGGTTGCTTAGAAAAACATTTGCTCATAAACATTTTTTCCTTTTTTTTTAAACACAAGCCTACTTTTTCCTGACTAATTTCATTTCATACTTCTTATCTCTTAATTTACAGTTTTAATTTTATCTTTTTTTACTCTATTTTGTTCCCCATCGTTCTTCCGGCCCTGTTTTATTTGTTCCATTTTGTGGCATTCGTCATGTGAGTGATGTTGGACCTCAGATTTTGTTTCCTTAACTTTTTTTAAACATTTTTGTAGCGTTTGAGTCCCCACCTATTCTGGCACACTAAAAGTTCCAGAAAAATTCTTGCGTGATTCCCCTATTTATATTAAGGAATAACGGCACAGCCACGGGGATGGGTTTAGGATCAAATCCCTCCAGGAGCCTAAAAATCAGTCGAGAAGGAAAAAATAATAATTCCAAGGAAAATTCCCCCCCCCCCCTTCTGAAACGAAAAATTTTGGTGATAAGTTTGATGACAGGTTTAATTTTAACGTAAACTTTGCTGCTTGTATTCTTGAATATATTTCTCTACTAGTGTATAGATGGGAGTTTACACAGATGTATGTATTCAGCTCTTTGAAGCAGAAATACAGTTTGCTAAGGGGACTCACGACTCTTAAGTCGAGGAAAAAAGGCATATTGTCATAGTTTTTGACTCTTTGCAACTATTTCAATTGACTCCCAATTTTTCCAAATTTTATGTATATGATAAATTGATATATTTATTTTAATAAACAAATATTCAACTCTCAAAATAATTTTAAATAATTTTTTTTAAATGCTTTCGATATACCTTGTTTTTTAAGTATTTTTATTGTATATTGGCTTGCGCGCAGAACTATGAAATTAATTTTACACTTAAATGTATAATTCCTGTTTTATATTTGAAATAAATAATTCAAAATACAATTGAACTAAAACAATCAACATCAAATTTTTTTCAATTTTTTTAAAACTTTTCAAAATATATACTTAAAATTTTCTTATATTTTTGCATTAATTTACCCCTGAAAAAATAACAAAATATGCATTGATTGCAATAATTCTAGTTCAGACGCAATAAAATAACATGATTATGCTGTGAAAAAATTTCATGGAATCATGTTTTATAGTTTTTGAGATATCAGGTGCGGAATGATGCAAAATTACATTTTGAGAAAAATGAGTTTAAAATTTTTCTTACCATAAACTTGATCAGTAATTAAATATTTAGAATATCAATATCTCCGGAATTAAGCGGAATATTTTCTTTTGGGGTTAAAGGGTTTGCTTTATTTTGTTCAGAAATGATCAGGCTTTAACCTATATTTTTTTCAAAAAATCGAATGTTTTAAAGATTTAAGAGTAGTGAGTTCCCTAAACCGAGAATAAGAGTGGCAGAAGGCAGTAAATATTTCGTTTAAGGAAAAAAAGTTTAAGAAACATCTAAGGTGTTTTAGCAAAATTATGCTGATATGACACTGCTTCAATAAGCAGCTTTTAGGGTACTTTAAAGACTTAAGACAGCACATTTCTGATAGTAAAAGATAGTTGCCCATGAACTTGGTGTAAACTTTGAAGGAGGTAAACAATAAACAGCGTACTAGCTTTCAGTACATTAGGACAAGTATTAACATTAGCGTTATGGGAGAATATTATCATTTCCATCGTAATTTGAATAAATCAAAATCAAAATCAAAATCTTAAACTGGTACTTACGGAAATTTTCTGTTTCATGACGTGATTAATGAAGTTTCCAAGTGCTCGGACTAGCTTTCGGCAGCATTGATTCCCCAATAAAGATAAAGAGAGAAAAAATGGAAAGTTAAAATCTTTTTAACTGTCGAAATTTATTTATTTATGTAATTATCTCATGATTTCTGTAAGTTTGCCTTTTATAAATAGCTCCCAAATATGAAGACGCGTATAGTATACTGATATTCAGGATTCACAAAGGTTACTTTCCAGGGATGTATGAATTTGAAGAAAAAGAAAAAAATGAAAGTTGATTAATATTTTTGGATAACTTATTTAGATGATATAGGTAGTAGAGAATAGTAACACTGAAAATAACTTTTATCCCTATAATTGATGCTATAGTATCTTTGTCAATGTTTATATTTTCTCTCGAAACAATGTTATATAAATACTTATAATTGCCTTTTGAATTCATTCAGCGTTTATCTGTGCTCAATCATTGGGACTTCAGTTCTCATCTCGATCAATTGATCCCATGTCCAGTCAAGAAAGTTTACTTTTCTTATAAAACTATCCCGCAGAGAAAGAGAGCAAATGATAGTCATGCAAGATCAAATGCTTCCATTTTGCATGGTCTGGTTCATTCTTTATTTTAATTAAAATCCCAAACACCGATAATTGGTAATGCCGTTAACATAAATAGCTCACGACATGATAACATTCGACAGACAGTAAAGATACTAAGAACAGTGGCCAATGGATAAGGATCACCCCTTATGAGCCAATAGTACACCTGCTAAATTAGCATACAAGGAGGAAAAATACAGTTGACTCGCAGTTCAAATGGGCAATTTAAATAACATCCAGTCAAGATGAATGCAGAGGAATGATGCAATCCTTATGCAAGAACAGCTTTAGTGATTCTTCGAATTTTCCTTTCGTGAAACCCTTCATAAAAAAAACTCACTTGGAAACAACATATCATTAATAATCGCAATAAATTTCGTAATGCCAGAAGACAACTTTATCCCTTAATTGCCCGAAATAGTAAATTGAACTTTAGTAACAAAATGCTCATTTATAAATCTTTCTTAAGACCTTTACTTACGTATGCTGGACAAATTTGGTCTTATGCAGCGGATTAAACATTAAAATTCTGTCTGTTGCTCAAAACATGACTATTCGGCAAATCACTAACTCCCCATGGTATTTTCGTAATGTTGACATTTATAGGGAGATAAATCTCCCCACTATTCAAAATTATCTTCAAAATCTTGCTATTAACTTCCATAAAGATTTACCAAATGATCTTATTCAAAATCTTGCCGATTACGACCCTGCTGACCCAGCTAACAAGAAACGGCCCTGTGCCATTCTTGCTCGTAACTTTCAATTGTTTGTCCTGTTCTTTGTTCGCTCAGTCTATTTTCCCCCCATATTTTACCTTTACTTGTACTATCGAAGCTTTTTGTTTTCCCCACTTTCTATTTTCCTTCCTACTTTCGTTTTTTACTGATCACTGAAGTTTTATGCATCGCTATATCATCCTACAGTGGAGGGCCCGGCCCATGTACTGTAGTTACCGCTACTCTTCCTGAAGCTCCTGAAGCTCCTTTCCTGAGGTTTGTTGCCACCCAAAGCACATGTCAGTCCTTCACATAAATTTTATAATAATTAACACTGTGTTTTGTGCACCATGCAAAGCTTAAAAGTGAGGTAATATTTTCTTTTAATCACACAATTTTTGTTTCAATTAAAGTTGTAATAAAAAAAAAATCCTTTTATAATGGAACCTGTAAGAAGTTACATTTTTAAACATTTTTAACCAAACTTCCAACGAGACACATCGTTATTCGAAAGGGATATTTGTTTTACATATGCTTGATTTTAGTATTGCATCAGTTGGATGCATCAGCCTTTAGGCCTATCAATAAATATAGGTAAATGACTATAGTGAAGAAAATTACTCCTTTTAAAACGCCTTTTTTTAATATCGAAGTCTTACAAATGCACGCCAAACAAAATCCTCAAACGTAATGCAGACTCAATCATGATTCTATTCAGATTATAGAGCAACAGGTCATAGAAAAAAAGAATAAGATATATATAATCCCTTAAGAACAATTTCGAGAAAAAGAGATATACAGCCCTTTCCTGGGACAGATTCATAGCTTGTAATCAGATATATCAATGAAAAATCCCATGACTGTCCTTCTAAATGATCTTTCATAATTGACAGAAACATTTCTCCATTCTTTTTTCACTATTTCTCATCATATTTTACAAAGCACTTTGTTCCGCTTGCTCTGCTCTAAAACTTAAACTTCCTTCATGCTAAACCTTTCAAATATCAACTTGATTGTTGAATCACCTTTGTGTGTGTGTGCATGTCTTCTCTGTCCTTGCTTCATTCTTTTTATGCATTTCTACCAACCTTTGAACAAGTATTTATCAGTCTTAAATGTAATAATTGCTGAAGTCCAGGGTTTGACTCAAAGTTTGATTGATTATCTTAATGTAGATCAGTGGCGTAGCCAGCACAATTGGCACCCGGGACACATTAACTTTTTGGCGCCTCCCCTCCCCCAAAAAACATACAGTAATATAAAAAATAGATCCTATATTGTCGCCCCTCCGCGAGTGGCGCTAGGGCATGATAGAACCCCTTGCCCATCCCTCGCTACGCCACTGATGTAGATGGTCTTCCTTTAAATATCTCTTATTCGTGGGGCAGCATTCAAGTAGCTTTCGTGTTTAAATTGCTCCCCCTCCCTTTTTACCACTTTCATAGAACATGTATGTAGCTCCCTGCAGAATATTTGAATAAATGCAATAAACATGATAAATATTTTTTACTTCTTTACTCTTAGACTTTGTTAAATAGGGTTTAAAATTCATCATAATGCAATAAAAACAAATTTTAGAGACATATTATTCAGCGTGTTGCGAAATCTGTATAGCTACAGATAAGCGTACTTGTGAATTAACTGGCGTAAGAGATTTTCGTAGATCGAATGACTTGTGCTTCGAGTATTTTTTAGGCGTACGTAGAACTGTACTGGAAAGGGAAAAGCTGATGCACACAAAGAATGCAGTTCCATCACATACTTCAATATGTCAGTTAAAATTATTAATGCAAAGGTATAATGATAACTATAAGCATTACTAAGTACTATGATTAAAGCCACAATAAAAACTATACTTTAAACTTTAAGGATTTTCTGCCACGACCGGATCTTCTCATATCAAGATGAACATTCTTCTTGTGGAGTCTGAAGACATTCTTCTGATGACTTATCCTGATGACTTTAGCCCATGCGCATCGTGATTTTTGTTCGTTACCTTACTAGGGGAGCACCCATTAGGTGAATGAATTTTGCTCCCTATGAGCAGGGCCCGATTATGAACGCTGGGGGCCCCTTGGCAGATGCTATTTGGGGCCCCCCCTTACGGACATTTATAAAAATACATACTATTAGAAGTACTAGGTGCATACACCAAGGGGGTTTTGGGGCCCCCTAGCATCAGGGGGCCCTGGGCAAAGTCCCGATTTGCCCATGCGATAAAAAGGCCCTGCCTATGAGGGCACAGTACAGACACATCCATGCCTTTCACAGATCCACACAGTGGCAGCTTGTATCGCTAACTACCATACAACGTGAGCGGTTGTTAAAACATTTAATTTCATTCATATTTCTCCTCTAACTGTATATGTGTATCCTTTTATCCAATGTATCATCGAATCCCAACTAAGGCTTCGATCTTCCTGTGTTGTCTTCTCGTAGGGAGCAGTGTTGGTTCACCTATATGCTCCCATAATAAAGTTGCCAGCAAACTCTCTGTGAGGACAGGCGAATGCCCTCGGGGCAAGTACTTACCGTGTTGGGAAAAACAGCTCTAGGTACCATATACGTTATATACAACCTATTACTATTGGCCAGACAGGATGTTGACCTCCCAAATATTTTTTCTTTCCGTGATTCCGGTTTTTTCCTCGTGAACTGATCACAAACTGGCATAATTGTCTGTTGGGACTCAACTTGAACCCCATCTAGAGATCATTATCCTTTTCCGCTGCTTTTTTTTTAATAGCTATTTCGGTGTTGGATGGAATTTTAAAATCAGTTAATCTCTCGTAAAATTATAAGCATAGTTGTGAGTAAACTTAAAATTATAGTTTAATAGGCGACTGAAATTTATAATCAAAAGGATATTAAAAACTAAAACTGTATGATAAGATGATTAAAAACTATGCCTATAATTATGATTAAAATTTAAAAAAGAGAACTTAATATTGAAAGTAAAAGTACTGTAAAAATTATGATTATAAAGTAAACTTTAAATTAAACGCAAGAGCGTTATCAAAATTATATTTAAAGCTACTTAAAATTATGTGCACATATAAAATTATAGTTAGTTGTTAGATAATAATTTTAAGGGAAATAAAATTCTGTAAATACCGACGTTTAAAGTTGAGAAGTGGTGAGAACAAACGCTCGAAAATTTTCTACTAGCATAAAATTACTAGGTGCAAAACTGATTTAGTTAATTTAGTTATTTTATTTTTATTTTGAATTATTATTATTATTCTCCGTTTTATAGACTTAAAGTTGGTTAGTCATAATAGTTAGCGTCATGAATTTCAAAGGAGTGAGACTGAGTTCGAATTTCGAATAAGGCTTTGATGTCCATGTGCTGTCCCCGCATAATAAAAAAATGTTGGTTCACCTATAGGGTGCTCCCATAATAAAGTAGCTTAAAAGATTTCACGATGTAGATGGACAATGTCGTCCAGACAAGTGCCTGCCGCATTTGGAAAAAAAGGGTTAGTCTTCTAATGGAATTCGATAGAATGCAATTTACTGTATATGTAATGATTGAGTTACACATAAACAGAGGGCGAAGTATAAGGAACAATGTTAGTTCACTTATGGGGTGCTCCCATAATAAAGTAGTCTAAAAAATTTCGCGGTGTAGATGGGCGAATGTCGTCAAGACAAATACCTGCTGCGTTGGGAAAAAAATTGGATAGTCTTAGAATGGAATTCGATAGAATGCAGTTTACTATGTATGTAATGATTGCGTTACACATAAACAGAATGGGAATAAAATTGAGCAAGTGATCAAGCGGTAGAACAAATTATCTCACGATAGGAATCTAGCTCATGTGCGGATTTAACTTTTGCTTCTTTCAGAGTTGAGGAGAGTGAAATTGTGTCAGTGTGCAGGATGTTTTTATTGGAGGCTGTTTTTATAGCCTTTTAAAGTAAAGTTATTTTTACTTTGTTTACATACCTGATAATCAAACATCACTTTCAATTAAATTTCTGAAATATGCATATAAGAAGGAACAAACAACTTCTCAATATTCACAATTAAAAACTAAGAGTGGCAACCAGTTCCAAACTAATTAAAGTAGTTCTTCATCAGGTAGGGGAGCATTAGGTGGGATTATCTCAATGGAATTTGTGAACTGGCCGTAGAGATAATCACACTTAATGATCTCCGGCCTGAAGAAGAACTGAATTAATTAGCTCGAAATTATCTATAATTCTTAATTTTTACGCAGTTTTTTAAGAATATATTCGTCCCTGTTATGATAATCCAATATTTACTGCTTCCATCTTTTTCTGTTATTGGATTTAAATAACCTCGTTGCCATTCCTTTCAAAACACTACAATTTTTCTCAATCCTGAGATAATATTTTCGCTTAGTTTTTTTAAGAGATTCAATTTCGTTCTCCTTTTTAATTATTATAAATATATGTTACCCCTAATATAATATTCCAATTTCGTCTTTAGTATACGGAAAATGACAAGAGAGTTAAAGCGCGCTATTACAACTAAAATCTTACGTGAAAGTAGCCACCATGTTCAGTAATATTTAACTCGTAGGTTGTTTAATTTTCAGAAACATTTTTCTTACATATTCTGTTCTGTCTTAATGTTCTATTTTAGTGATCTGATGTTAAAATTATTTTTAAAAGTATTTATGCATTATTTTGCTTTTAAAAATAGCGTGAGAAAATTTTTATTTTTAAGATATTTGTGCTCGTAAACTTCGATGAAACGTATAAATGAAAATTTTTCCTATACGTGTAAAACTATGAAAAATATAATTTTAGTGAAAGCGCGCTATTACAACTAAAGCGCGCTATTACAACTAAAGTTAAGCGCGCCATTACAACTAAAATCTATTACAACCAGAGTTAAAGCGCGCTATTACAACTAAAATCTTACGTGAAAGTAGCCACCATGTTCAGTAATATTTAACTTGTAGGTTGTTTAATTTTCAGAAAAATTTTTCTTACATATTCTGTTCTGTCTTAATGTTCTATTTTAGTGATCTGATGTTAAAATTATTTTTGAAAGTATTTATGCATTATTTTGCTTTTAAAAATAGCGTGAGAAAATTTTTATTTTTAAGATATTTGTGCTTGTAAACTTCGATGAAACGTGTAAATGAAAATTTTTCCTATACGTGTAAAACTATGAAAAATATAATTTTAGTGAAATGTCCAGTTTTCTTACCCGAAGCAATCTTCGAAAAAAAATTAGCCAAATGCTGACTAAATTAAAGACCCTCTCAGCGGCAAGCTACGTGCAAGACCCTGCCTTTTGAATACGAATTAAAATAATTCTGTTGGAAGAGGCACATATATTAGAAAAGTTTGAGATAAACTCCGTCGCTTTCAAGGTAACACCAAATGCATCATAAAGCCAACTCAAGTGAAACTCAGAAGTGAGGCATTATTGCCAGGTATTTTGAACACCGGATTTTTTTTATTTTTTTCTTATGAATAATGAAGACCATATATCAAAGAAAAAATTCTTTTACAGTCAACTCTTTACAACCTCTTTTTGCTTCTGTCAAATACAAGAAATACGTGATAAGACTGCGGTAAATCGATGTCCGGTGACATAATAAGCCTTGAAACTTTGAAGGTGAAAAAATTTGATAAAACCGAGCCACTTCTTATAGAAAAAAAGCGCAATCACAGCCCGCGAACGTATAGATTTCATATCTGTCTTGCAAGATAGGACTTATCAGGAAGTAGAGATGTAACGACGTGTTCAAGTGATTTACGAGAGGAAAGCAGTAGCTCAGTTTTAAGTTTATAGGCGAAAATGTCATCACTGCACGCACTGTGCATAACAGAACAGTTAGAAATAGTTTTAATGTTATGAAACTCTCGTAAACTCTGAAAAGACCGAAGTTGTTGAATTTAGTATATTCTCTGTATATCCACAACTCCTGATATCCAGTAATGCACAGAAATGACTGAATTATAATGATAGCAAGACTAAAGATTTCAATTACTCTGTGAACCCCCTCCCTCCCGGAAATAATGGCAGACATCTTATTTTGATAGTGTATGAGGCTGAATTAAGCTAATGCTTATGACCAAGGCACTGACCTATCTACAGATGGTTTCGGGTTCGAGCCCCAGGCAGGAGGGTGTATTTAAGAACTAGTAGGAAGATTGAGGCCATATTCTGAATAATTTAAGGTGGTGCTCGAGCAAAATATATAAACTGGTCAAGTCGTGGTTGCGTCCGGTCAAAGCATCCGTAATGGAGTGGGAGAAGTTTCTTTAAAAAGTGTAGTAAGAATCTTGCTATATACTTGAAGTTTTATAAGCTGATTGAAACAGTTACCTTAAATGGAAATGAATGAGATCACAACATGGCGTGTTAGAGGGAATTTTCTTTGAATTTCATCGATATTACCGCATGGTATAATTACCTCTACCTTGAGTCTAGAAGCCCATTTTTTTGTTTTGTATTTAAGAACTGATACCAAGCAAAAGATAGCTTTGTATCCATGAGGTATCTAGTTTTTTGGTTTCACTAACATTCCATACATCTAACTAAGATGTTATTAAAATAAAATAAGCAAGACATGCATTTAAAATGCATGCATTTATCTTCATTCTTCTCTCATATATCATCTTCATATGAGAACGTGGAATACAAACCTTCATGAAATGGAAAACAAAATATTTTGATATTTGGTGCTGCTATAGAAAAATAAACTTATAAGTTTATTTTGAAAAATAAACCTATACCCCCCCCCCCCCCCAAAAAAAAAAAAAAAAAAAGCACGAAAATAAATTGTCCTTTCTATTCTTTTACTGACACGATAGGAAATATTCTTAGAAAAAAATGAAAAGTAGGATTATGAGATTTTCTTCGTACACGAATTATAATCTAGAATCAAATAAAGCGTGCCACTTGAGTTAATAGTTTCCTGAAATGTATTTTGTTTCGTTCTGCTAGTTGTCATGAGAAAATAATAAAATATGGTAGATAATCAAAGAATCAATAGAATGAGATTTAAACACTCGTATTTTAAAACACAAATATTTTGTTACCCTTTTCGTAGGTAAACACTACACTAGCCTTTAACACACAATATTTTACGAGCTAGAACGTGAAAACTAATTCTGTGACCTCACGAAACAATGATAGCAGTGGATTTTACGAGCCGGAACGGCATTCCGGGTCATCTCATCAGGTCTATTTAATTTTTATCCATTCATCGAAGACTTTGATTTATACTGATAATAATAAAAGTAAATCAGTGAAATTTATATTATTGGTTAAATATAACTTATTTCTATAAAATGTCTTTATCGCAATTTGTTTTATACAGAGGCTGTTCGCACATTTTTTAGACGATTTTGGTAAGCGGTAATAAAAAATCGTTTGCTGCAAAAGAAATAATTGCAATTGTACTATGTTTTTAAAAGTCAAAATTATCGTCTAAGGCTTTAAAGTTTTGTTTTTATTTAAAATGGCGTTTTTAACAAAGCAGTGGTTCGAAGGCTACATTTATGCTCTTTCCGAAGAGAAATATGCATACTCTGTTATCCAAAAACGATGTGAGTCATGGTTTTGTGATATCTAAAGCGTCGATAGGTAATATCGTAAACAAGAAAGGAAAATAACGTCAAATTGGAGCCTCAAGTGAGACAAAAATTCCAAACAAGTATCCAAGGAAAAAACGGACATCTTCGACTATTGCAAAGGTACGTTGTTTAATGTTAAAAGAAAATCCCCCTAGTCAAAGGACAGTTGAAAAATCATTAAAATGCTCGGTGTCCACTATAAACAAATTGATAAACGTTGATTTAAATCTTAAGAAAGCGAAAAAACGCAATGTGCATCGTCTTCTTCCAAATCATATCGCTGAACGCAGGACACGCTGCAGAATTCTATATGAGAAACACTTATCCAAAGAAAAATGGAAAACAATTGTCACAATAGATGAATCATGGGTGTATTTAAATGATTGCAACAAAAAAAAGAGCCATTTATTATCATAAAAGGGGAGAAAAAAATTTAAGTACATGGTTCAAAGAATCGAAAGAAAGTTTTTCTAAGGGATTCATGATTGTTGCTGGTTTTTCTTATAATGGCAAGTTAAAAATAAAGAGAGTGGAAAAAATGTCAAGATTAACTCCAAATACTATCAGGAACATATTTTATCGCCAATTTTTCTGAATGAAATACCATCGCTTTACCCACAGTGCCATCAATCTGTGAGACTCCATCAGGACAAAGCTAGCAGTCACACATCAAAATCCACTGTAAATTTCCTAAAAGAAATGGAACAAAAAAACTGGTATCAAGGCCATACCCTTCACTGATATCCCTACTAAATCTCCCGATGTATCACCTATGGATTTTTGTGCTTTCGGACTTTTAAAATCTGCATTATCCAAACGTCGTCCCAAAACCCTTACAGGACTCTGGAAAGCTGTTCAGGAGGAATGGGATAGAATACCTCTTCTGACACTTCAAAAGGCATTATTATCCTGGAAATTGCTGTGTCGAAAGATAGTTAAGAATAAGGGATGTTGAATAGAACATTTAAAACACAAGAATTTTATGTAATTTAGTTTTGTGAATACAATATACATCGTCTAAAAAATGTGTGAACAGCCTCTGTACAAAGGCTTGGAGTGAAGGAGTGAAATAGTTTTGGGTAATACTTTTTCTCAAAGAGAAATACTTGCAGTGAAATTTTCAAATTATTTATATTCGATTATTTTTATTTTAAATCGGGATCTTAAAATCCTTTTAATTTAAAAAAAAATGAGGTTTTAATAGCATTTTAAAATTATCATAGATAATGAAACAGCAGACATAAACTTTATGTTAACAGATATAAAGGGTTAGTCATAGTAATTTATACAGGGCAAAATGCTTAAATATTTTCTAGTTATAAGAAAAAGAGACGTATGGCCTTTTCACATAGAATCCGTCAGCGTCAGCGTAAAATTTTTTAACCAATCATATACCAATCTTTGACCCATTTAACCAATCAGCGCCAATGGAATCTTTAACTCTAACGCTAACGGATTCTATGTGAACAGGTCTGCATTTGCACTGCTTGAATAAAAGGGAGTTATTTACTTCGAAAGTGAAGGATTGGCTATAAAATAGAAGGTTTAAAGGTTTACGTCACTAAGCACGCTAAATTAAAAATTATCTTGGCTTTAATATTTCAAAATCTAATTGAAAACGTTGCCTATTTAAGGTGTTATATTTATACTCCCATCCCTGTAAATTTCAGTCTTCCTTCACTTAAACATGATAGAATGTCAAGTTTTATAAATCTCTTTAACGTCTCTCACCATGATCAGGGTATTGGCCAAAATTATCAGGTGCGGATTATTATATGTGGTAGACAAAGAATCTGTCTTCACAAAGTTAACCCATACGACGTTAGAGCCTTTGTGCGTACATAACTGCTGGTTTGGAGTTTTCTTCGGTGCTTATGTGAAAGGTTTTGCTAAGATTTTAAACATTTATAAAAGTTCGAAACTTGATATTGTAAACGGAATACTTGTTAAAATTTCCACATGATCAATATTGATTTGAATCCAATTTTTCTACAGAATCAATAATATTTTCTCTTTCGAGTCATTTTTCCTCTTTTCTTGAATATTCTTCAGGTAACTTTTTTTTCTTTCTCGGGGCTTCAATATAACGCCAGTGTTACTATAAAAGCCTCTCACATCGGATAGCGGTTAGAGTCCCATACCCCCATGGAATGGGCTCTGGTTCGAATCCCGACAAAGGCGTGGACATTCTTTCGCTGCTTCCTCATAAGGAGTGATGTTGGTTCACTTATATGCTTTTCCTGTGAAAAACAAGCCCGCGAGTTTGCAGTGTAAAATGGGTGAATGTCGAAAAGGTAAGTGCCTGCCACGTTATTTAAAGGGGGAAAGGTCTCTATCAAGGCCACTAGAAGTGTATCAAAAAGCCCTTCACAAATATTCAAAGTCTCCAGAAATTCAACTGCCGTTATCACTTTTATTTATATCTCCCATACCTGAAATTTTCTTTATTCCTTTCCGGGAACTAAAATTTTAAAGCACGTGTAAAATAACAACTGAGATACACTGCTGGCCATTAAAATTGCAACACCAGGAAGGAAAGCAAATAACAAAACTTTACTTCTTGTACGCATGCAGCATAGTAGGGAGAAAACATGATTAAATTTTTAGGCAATTTAGGGGTATACAGGGTCCCAAATTAGTACACACAGCTGCCGCCTCTGGCAGCTAAAACGGCTCTAACCCGGTTAGGCATCGAGTCGAACTGGGCTTGGAATGACAGATACGGGCAAGTCATTCCATGCTGCTTAAAGTCTATGCCACACTTCATCAATCGTAGTGGCTGAAGAGCGGGGGCGGCCCAGTCTCTCAGCAACCCATGACCAGATGTTTTCAATAGGTGAGGGATCTGGAGAACGTGCTGGTCAGAACAACAGTCGAACACCCTCTGTGTCGAGGTAGGTTAGGATACGACGGGCAACATGCGGTCTTGCGTTATCTTGTTGAAAGATGACGTCTCCGAGGCCTCGAAGATAGGACACCTCCACCGGCCTTAAGATCTCAGAAATGTAACGTTGGCTGTTTAGATTACCGACGACGCGAACAAAAGGTGTTCGTGTCTTGTTCCCAATGGCTGCCTATACCATCACACCAGGTGCAGAGCTCGTATGACGATATCGAATGCAAGAAGTCTGGACTGCCCACGTACGTTCTCCTCGATGCCTCCAGACACGGATACGTTCATCATGATGCTGCAGAACTGGGAATCGTCTGAAAAAACGACATGGTGCCACTCCAGTATCTAGTTTTGTCGTTGGGCGCACCATTGTCACCGCGCGTCTCTATGCTGCAGTGTCAAAGGAAGCCGCAATAATGGTCGCCGTTCAGACAGTCCGTGCTGCTCCAGACGTCGTCGCACTGACCGTGTGGATACTTGTAGAGCTGCAAACAAGCCAGTTTTCTGACTCAAGCTCCGTGATGTGGCTGTACGATACTGCAAGGCCGACCTGACAACATGTCTGTCCTCTCGGGCGTTAATGGCGGGAGGCCGTTGAGATCCTGCAGGGCGTTCAGTATAACCCTCCTGAACCAATCGATTCCATATTGGCATGACAGTCGTTGGATTCCGACCAATGCGAGTAGCGATATCGCGGAACGATAAACCGCACTCTCGAAAGGCCACGATCCTTCCACTATCGAATTCCGACACGTATTGGTAGCCATTTCTCCTTCTTATACCAGGCATAACACGATCTTCTCACAAACAACCAACATTCAAATGCGATTTCCGAATGAGAAACCCACTGCGTAACTTTCCTTTTATACAGAGTTTGAGATGCCGTTTCTCCCTCCTGCGTCGTGCGATTGCGCTTAAATGTTAAACATTTGCATATCCCAGCATCTTCTTCCTTTCACGCAAATTTGACATTTGTATCATCCCTCCTTCATGGTGTTGAAATTTTAATGGCCAGCAGCGTATCTTTGAATGTATTGGTTGCTATCGTGTAAGTATTGAGGTCAAAAGGCAAGTACGCGTATATTCAACAATCGGAATATTTTTCTTGTTCAGTTGTCATCCCTTACCTGACGTACGACTAATACTCTAAAATTGCAACGCCACACTGAGGTGACGTACGACCAATTAAGGTTAATTATACAACCTTTCAAATTTGAAACTTGAGAAACTGGTAGAATTTAGAAACTGCCGGCTACATCAAAAGGAGGCAAACTCTCGTGTTAAGTGTATAATGATTACATTTTCAAAATAAAAGTATTTCTATACGAAGTGCAATCACAGGATATTATTTTAAAGCATGACCATTCTAGAAATTTCTGCTTTACAGAGGGCTGTAAAAGCAAAACAACAACATAGTGCAATCGATTAACTTCAACATAATGCAAGCGATTCAAGGCAGTTACGTTCTTTTACTAACATGGCAGTGTCCTAACCACAATTAGAGGTCCTTGAACATAGTTTACATAAAGATGAGATAAGTGATGAAGAAATTCACTAGTCCGCGCAGAATTTTTTCCCTCTATCTTGAGAAGCATCTTTATATTGGTTGCTGATTGGTTATATATGATGGCTTCGAATATGATTGGAAGCTTAAATTACGCTCTTTGTGGGTAGCATAGGAAAATAACCCATTTAGAACTGACTGAAAAAAAATGAATTCAGGAAGTCTCTTCTAACGAAACTACCGCGGGTTATTAACGTAGGATTACTTATCGTTTCTTACCTTTTTTTCCCATTCTGGTACTTTTCTGTTTAACTGTTTACTGCTACTGGGTTTGGCGCGCTGCCAAAATTATAACTCGCGACGACGTCATAAATTTTGCTTTCCGGAGGACCGTTATTGAGGAACGTAATCCTTAAAGTTTGCTTTCCGGAGGACCGTTATTGAGGAACGTAATCGTTAAAAGCAAGCTATTTGCAATAGAAATATGGATAAAATATTTTGTCATCCACTGTTTGAACCTCAAACTTGATTTTCTGAAAAGAGGATTCTTGGCCTGAAATTTTAAAGGAATTATAGCTATCGAGTGTTTCCGTCATCCCAGTAGGTCATACTTGCCATATGCATTTATTTCTCGAATTCTGTTATCATGCTGGATAGTAGGAACTTGTTTCAAATGGGCATTACAATCGATTCAATAAAAACAATAATGCTACATAGATGAAAATTCTTCGACTGTTAAGTTGTTATGAATCTTGAGTTATCCCAGAACAACAATATTTGAGCCTCAAGGGATTCAGGGAAACAAAATCGAAAAATAACAAAGCAGTTTTTCTCATATTTTCTCATACATTTCGAAAAGATCTTGCGGACAGAGAAATCATAAGCGAGACATCCTTCTTCCAGAGAGGAGTTCTCCAAAACTACTCCACCAGAACATGTTATGATCTTCCCGAACGAACTTCACAAAATTCCTGATATTTCAATGAATTCCTACTTACAACTTGTAGAACGGTTTGATTTAATTTGAACTCTCATTTCAGGTAGACTTTTTATACAATAAAGGAACTTTTCCGATGAATTTTCTCGGTATACATTGTGATATGTTCTAAAACACACATTACGTTACATTATCGAAATGAATTCGTAATCTGCATGATGCAATTTTCAAAATTCTCTAATAGCAAAACAGTAACAGATTTCGGAAATCATTTTCAAGTTTTAAATAGATTCTGACCCAAATTCAAAACGAATTATTCTTTCACAAAAGGCATAAAGTTAGTAAAATTGAGTGATTTATTTTAAAGCTGTCAGCTGTAAACTAAATGTAAATAACTTACTCTCGACTAGAATTCATATCATCATTTTCCTACTTTTTTAACGCACTGGGGGATATATAAGTACAATCCATTTGAAAATATATAAATAAATAAAATAACGAGATATAAGCTATTTTAATTTTTAGAAGTAAATCTGAATAAATGAAACATGTTATAACGCTTCATATATTTCTGTCATATTGTAACATCACCTAGGAAGATTCTTTTCACATTTCGAAGCCTGAAACATAAACCAGAAAGCGTTTTCCGGAGGTGGAAGCCCTTTTCCTCTAAGATAATAATTACAATCCATTAGAAAATATATAAATAAATAAAGTAACGAGATATAAGCTATTTTAATTTTTAGAAGTAAATCTGAATAAATGAAACATGTTATAACGCTTCATATATTTCTGTCATATTGTAACATCACCTAGGAAGATTCTTTTCACATTTCGAAGCCTGAAACATAAACCAGAAAGCGTTTTCCGGAGGTGGAAGTCCTTTTCCTCTAAGATAATAATTACAATCCATTAGAAAATATATAAATAAATAAAGTAACGAGATATAAGCTATTTTAATTTTTAGAAGTAAATCTGAATAAATGAAACATGTTATAACGCTTCATATATTTCTGTCATATTGTAACATCACCTAGGAAGATTCTTTTCACATTTCGAAGCCTGAAACATAAACCAGAAAGCGTTTTCCGGAGGTGGAAGCCCTTTTCCTCTAAGATAATAATTACAATCCATTAGAAAATATATAAATAAATAAAGTAACGAGATATAAGCTATTTTAATTTTTAGAAGTAAATCTGAATAAATGAAACATGTTATAACGCTTCATATATTTCTGTCATATTGTAACATCACCTAGGAAGATTCTTTTCACATTTCGAAGCCTGAAACATAAACCAGAAAGCGTTTTCCGGAGGTGGAAGTCCTTTTCCTCTAAGATAATAATTACAATCCATTAGAAAATATATAAATAAATAAAGTAACGAGATATAAGCTATTTTAATTTTTAGAAGTAAATCTGAATAAATGAAACATGTTATAACGCTTCATATATTTCTGTCATATTGTAACATCACCTAGGAAGATTCTTTTCACATTTCGAAGCCTGAAACATAAACCAGAAAGCGTTTTCCGGAGGTGGAAGCCCTTTTCCTCTAAGATAATAATTACAATCCATTAGAAAATATATAAATAAATAAAGTAACGAGATATAAGCTATTTTAATTTTTAGAAGTAAATCTGAATAAATGAAACATGTTATAACGCTTCATATATTTCTGTCATATTGTAACATCACCTAGGAAGATTCTTTTCACATTTCGAAGCCTGAAACATAAACCAGAAAGCGTTTTCCGGAGGTGGAAGTCCTTTTCCTCTAAGATAATAATTACAATCCATTAGAAAATATATAAATAAATAAAGTAACGAGATATAAGCTATTTTAATTTTTAGAAGTAAATCTGAATAAATGAAACATGTTATAACGCTTCATATATTTCTGTCATATTGTAACATCACCTAGGAAGATTCTTTTCACATTTCGAAGCCTGAAACATAAACCAGAAAGCGTTTTCCGGAGGTGGAAGCCCTTTTCCTCTAAGATAATAATTACAATCCATTAGAAAATATATAAATAAATAAAGTAACGAGATATAAGCTATTTTAATTTTTAGAAGTAAATCTGAATAAATGAAACATGTTATAACGCTTCATATATTTCTGTCATATTGTAACATCACCTAGGAAGATTCTTTTCACATTTCGAAGCCTGAAACATAAACCAGAAAGCGTTTTCCGGAGGTGGAAGTCCTTTTCCTCTAAGATAATAATTACAATCCATTAGAAAATATATAAATAAATAAAGTAACGAGATATAAGCTATTTTAATTTTTAGAAGTAAATCTGAATAAATGAAACATGTTATAACGCTTCATATATTTCTGTCATATTGTAACATCACCTAGGGAGATTCTTCTCACATTTCGAAGCCTGAAACATAAACCAGAAAGCGTTTACCGGAGGTGGAAGCCCTTTTCCTCTAAGATAAGGTTATGGCCTTGAAGGTGCATGGCTTAGGCCACTGTCTGAGCCTTTTTTTATATTTTTTTCCGCACGGTTTGTTCCGATTGCAAAACTTTACTTTCACCAAAAACAAGTCACAAAGAATTAAATGAAGAATAAAAGCGCTTGTAGGCCAGAAAAGAGAAACCGGTTTAAAAAGAAACGGCAATAACAGGTCCTTGACGTTGTATGTCTTCGGTATATAGAGACCACGACTTACCCGCCGTAGATTATTTGACAACAAGCTTCTGACCCCTAAGCAGACTCTTCAAACCTTTTAACTCCCCCTGATATCCACAAAATGTAAGTACTTTTTGATGTCACTGTTTTTGACTTCATACTCATCTTTATCGGTTGAAATGTGTAATTCATACTCAATTTTTTTTATCATGCCTTTTTTTGTGTATGTTTATATATATACAATAAAAGAAAATAAATTAAAAAATGCTAAAAATATCTGATAAGGAGTATCTGAGGGAGCAAAAAGTTGTTTCCAGTTTTAAATGTTCTGACTGCTTACACGAGTTACTTATACTCACTTGAGATTTAAGTAATGAGACAGTCATTGTTAAGTGGGTAATGTGTTAACTCCCAATAAATTTCATTGTCTCAAAATAACTGAAATAATGTGCAATAGCTTTCCGTGTCGTCAGAGATGCAATTAAACAACTGAATTTTTTTTTTCTTTTTCTTATTTTCGAACTGCCTTGTAAACAATCTTTAATAAGAGTCTAAATCTTCCTTTTTGCACTGGAAGTTCATTTAAAAATTATCGAGTACGATAGTGCCTATTACATAAGAAAATTAACTTACGCTAATTATAAACAGAATTAATCATCAGTACAAGTGAGAATATATACACAAGGCAAGGAGAAGCTAAATTTGAAACCTAAGTCAAAGAAAATAAAACATATCTTAAGTTTAAGAATTTCTAGTTATTAACACAATTAATGGTAAAATATGACTATACATTTATATAAATATAGTGGAATCTCGAAAGATCGTTCCCCGAATCATCGTTTTGCCGTATTGTCGTTTATTTCCCTCAGTACCGACGATCATATTTCTTTGTTCTGTTCCCGCATCTACCGTTTTCCCGCATTTATCGTTCAGTTCAGTTCATTCGGTCCCTTGAAAAACGATAGCTCGAGATTCCACTGTGTGTATATATATATATATATATATATATAATTTATTAGTAAAAGATACTGGATGACAAATGATAAATACATACTTTCAAAATTTCTCCCTTTTCTTTTCAACAAATATTACTATAACAATCTATGTTTTCCATGTGTTATCTGAAAACGATTAAAAATTTTGGCATAAGAGATATAGAATATAGTTTTTTAATTGCAGTTTTTAATCTCAACAACTAGAATTTAAAATTTTAAAAATATTTAGAAGCGGAAAAGAATGAATAAAAAGACGTTTAACATTATATCTGCTTCAAATTATATTTCTGCTATTAGATGTATATATAAAGGTTCCTTCTCATTTATAAATACTTTGAAAATCTTATGCTCTGAAACTTTTCAGTGTACTGTCTTTGTATACTAGTTTAACAAATCGGTTTGGTCAGTCACGAGGTCTATCCTTTAAAAAATACCCGGATATTTAGAAGAATCAATAAAATCCTTAACTAAATTTAAAAAAAAATTCTTATTGTATTTAAATTATGGACATCTTTGACATTCAAACGGGTAAATTATTATTCATTTATACATATCTAGTGCTCTAATCTCTTTCTCACGCTCACATACACATCACATACACACATTAGGTTTTTACATACATAGTAAAAACCTAAAACTCAATTTTTTCCTTTAAATAAGACTTAATTTATAATCCAGTTTATCTAGTTTTCCAAATTTGCCACGATAAGGAGTGTTTATGTTTAGGATCTCAACCTTTAAAAACCTCTTTTGCCCGTCGGCTTTAGCGAAGACAAGACAAAGCCACCTGATTTTTTTTAAGGTAAGGTTATTGTTTAGGATAAAAATTTCAACCTTTAGTCCTAAGTCCTTTAGAACCTTTGGTCAAGAGTCCTAAGTTCCCTTAACTTGCACACACACACGCAAACGCGCGCGTACACACACATATACCATTATACAAAATACACACAGTACATTACAATTACCATTATATAAAATAAATAAGTATCGATCTATAGAACTGTAAATCATAATGTAAATCATTTTACAGTATCAATATTATTTCTTCATGGGAATTCTTTATAGCCGTATCATTCATAAAAATCAGCAGACACCCAAGAAGGAAAACTAGAGAAAAGCAAAAAACAAACGTTAAATGTAAGGTCTCGTCTTCAGTCTGCCAACGTTACCATTAATCAAAAGGAAGCTTTTCCTTCTTTCTTTTATTTTTATTTTCTTTTATTTTTTTTAAATTCGGTTTTGTATTCTTAGGTTCTCTCTCACAAGAGAACCGCACCTGCACGTTACCATAGAAGTATTTCTATTTATACCTGTTTCTATCTCTGATGTTGATTGCGTGGTTTTCATCAGTCTTGCTTTTTACTTTTTTACTGATATTTTCCTCGAATGCTAATACTATATATATGTTTCAATGGTTTGTTAATTTCCATTTATCTCAAACCTTTTATTTAAAATATTATACAAACTTGGAGAAAAACTTTTAAAGTTTCGATAACCCTCGATGGTTCATTATTTTTATTTTATGAATTTAGTGGCAAGAAAAATTTCCGCAGTGTTTCGGCCCAGCATTATTTTTTACTGGATTTGAATGCACTGAGTTCCGTGTAGTAATATGCAACATACGCAATGCACACAGTAGATGAAGTAGAGTCTTGAAGGCAAAAGTCTCTCTGTATTCTTTACGAGAGTGTAATAGCGTAGACCTTACAATTAGATTTAACATAAAAAAGGTAGCTGTATATCTTATATATCAAATATATGTATGTTTCTATCCTGCTGAAGTGTGACAGGCATTTAAAACCTTATTCATGATAACATTAAGTTCGTTAATATTCAAAGCATCAAAGTCGTACTTACATTTCACATAATACGCACTTCAAAACATGCCTTTTTTTATTTATTCAAAACACTAGTTTTCGCTATTTTGGCAGCGCATCTAACTTTTTATTCTAACACTGATAGGTTGGTTTTCAAGCCGATTGCAGCGAATAACACCAGAGAAGGGCCGTGGCGGCCTTGTGGTACAGCGCGCTGGTTTTCGGTGCTGAGGGTACTCGGATCGAATCCTGGCGAAGCGCCACTAAAATGCCTCCGTTTGTGTCGCCCCTTCATAGGGGACAGTGATGGTCCGCATATATGGAGCCCCCATAATAAAATTGTCATATGGAGCTAATGGCTATATGGAGCCCCCATAATAAAATGGCCAGCAAAACTGCTGTGAATTATAGGCGAATGTCTTAGCGACAAGTGCCTCCGCATTGAAAAAAAACACACACACACCAGAGAAAAGCATAAGGTAACTTGGTTATTTCATTAACTTAGTTGCTGTATTTAAACTGACCTTACCTCCGAGTACACAAATGTGGAAGTTAGTTGCGTAACTCTGCTATACCATAACCCACTTGAAATGTATGTTACCATAACCTATCTGATTCGAATTTTTTCCTTTTGTGCCTTCCGTTTCTTCTCGATAACTGATCTTTGTAAATATTTTTGTTGCTTTAGTAAAAATTGGCATACTTCTTGACATTCATTACGGCACAAACGTGAATACAGTCAAGTAAAATAAAAGTTCCGTCAAAGCTTTAAAATATTCATGGATGCCACTACCATTTACATTTAAATTGCGTATCATGGGTTTCATGATTTATTTACTTTTAAAATCATAGAATCTATAAAGAAAAAATTATCAAAATGAGTGGAAAATTGCATTGAAATTAGGATGGAGATAGTGAAACCAGATACGTTCAAGAATTAAATATGAAAGGTTATAGTTTTTTTTTTTGTTGTTTGTAAATATAAACTTCAAAACTGCAAAATAAATTAACATTTCTTTTAAAAAACGCTGCCTTATTGATGACTACAGAAAGTTTTAATAGTTAGAATAAAACAAAGCCTTAACAACAATAAAACCCCTTTTTATCCAGAATCAATTTGAGTTAAAAATTAATGTTATATTTACCATTAAAAAATAAAATACAGCACGGATTTTTGTGATGAACAAACTACAAATTTCTAATTTAAATCTCATTCTGCCGAGGTTCACCATTGTCGTACAAGTGGTTGGTTCGTCAGTTCTGCAGACTCCAACATACTAGCTTCGACAGAATGGTGTCAGTTTGCTTCAGCTTCAAAAGAATCTGCATCCCTCACCGGAACACATATTTTGTAGCCGATATTTTCTTCAAATTTCCTATAATTTTCAATTTTTTACTTTGGGTTCTTCTTCATTCACCCAGGCATGAGACGGAAAGGATTTGTCCCCATTGCGACAAGATAAAACAAACAAAACCTATTTATGAACCAAAAAATAGGCAATACCTCCCAATACTCTTATTTTTCTGAAAGTTATGGAACATAACATAGTTATACGTATATTATCATACCTTTTCCTGTTGTAAAATTTGTATGTTTAGCGTACAGTTTCAGCGTAGTAATAACTTTATTGCTTAAATTTTGGCGAAAATGTTCAATGTATTTAGTGTTATTTCAGTATAAATATTACACATAAACATTTTGTATGTAATATGATCTTCAAAAATACATTGACTATCACTGGTTTAGTACAAGAAGAAATTTGAATTTTTTCCCATCAAAAAACTATTACGATTAGTTAGCATTTTTCTTGTAGGGTTTACAGTGACGTAGTGAGCATAACTGGCGCCCGGGGCATACCTTTTTGGCACCCCCCCCCGAAAAACATATAGTAATATAATATATAGAATTAGTTAAAAGGACCATTTGGTGCCCCTCTGCGAGTGGCGCCCGGGGCATGATAGACCCCCTTGCTCCCCCCTCCTCGCTACGCCACTGAGGATTTACGCTTCAACTCTCTGACATCTGTGATGCTTATTCTACATTTCAGTGTTTCTGAATAACAACCATTATATTTGCGAGAACTATAATTTGTCAATATTATCCCTCTGCACTCCATTGGCTCCACTGGACGATCATAATATATTCCATAACTCCATTAGCTCCGAAGTGAGGACATTCACAATATATTTCTTAACTCTATTGGATCCGTTATGGGGACATTGGAGGTGTCAGGTTAAAAGATTCAAGTGGAAAGCTTTATGTTAGGAGATAAGATGAGAAGAGGGATTTCGTCGTGTATTTTAAGAGAAAAGAAAAGGATTGGGGGACGTCAAATGAATTAGGATTGCGATACTTGCCTAAATAAGGTGGAAAGCTTCATGTTAGGAGATAAGGTGAGAAGAGGGATTTCGTCGCGTATTTTAAGAGAAAAGAAAAGGATTGGGGGACGTCAAATGAATTAGGATTACGATACTTGCCTAAATAACCCGAGAATACTCAAGGGAAATAGTTTCTAAATGTACCATACCAAGACGAATTTCAAAATGTAAAATTTAAGTTTTATTTAGATTAGAATAAAGCAGATTTACACTGGGAAAATGTAATGCTGTTTTTGGCATATTAGAAAAACGGAAGTATAACTAGAAGGGTAAGAAGGTATGTTTAAGATACAAAAGTGGGATACTCAAAGCAGGTAAACCCGCTACCCAAAAACGTTAAATCTAGAAACAGGAAGCTTTTTTTAACCTGAAACAGCATTTCATTTCTACAGTGTACAGAATAAATAAATAGAAATCCATACGCTCTCGTAATTTTTACTTTCAAATCAAAAATTTTCTTTTCATTAGAAAAGTATGCTGGAGTTGCTAGTCTTTAGAGTAAAAAAACGTCCTGAGTGCGAAGAGTTAAAACTTATGTCTGGAAACTTACCAGACATGATATTCATACGATGACTATCAGATTCTTTCAAGTACTTAACTAAAGCTATCAGTTGAGGGAACTGGATTTGCATGGTAATGAACTAAAGCACTTGAAAACTATCAAAATTTATCCTTGTGAAGAAGTTTTCATTTTTCCATCCGCTCTTCCAGATTAAAGTATTTCCTGCCTACCAGGAAAATATGATTTAACCTTGGATAGTATAATACTGCAGGTGATATTATTGAAATACTTATGTTTTTATGGGATTTTTGTTAGTTGCCAAGGACATTGCAAGCAATTACACTGACATCTATTCATGATTATAGCTAGCATGCCTTTCAGGGATCAAGATAAAATGAAATAGTCATTATACCACCATCTCAAACAGTCCAGTTATTAGCTGCTGTCTAATATCTCTCCAAATAATATGCCTAGATTTTCCTCTTAGTAGCATAATTAAGAGTGATGTTTCAAACCTAGAAACTATTATTAACTCTTTCTCTTGGACTTGTTTCTATTTCGTGCGGGTGATTACAGAGGAGACGCCCCGAAACATTTTTGATTGACATGTCTGAAACTTATACGTATACTTAACTCAAAACTATTTTAGATTAATGGCAAAATAATAATTAAGCTCTCCTCATTTTGATATCAGTAATAGTTATCTTTCATACTTAGGGTTTTATTTGCATATTAACGTAAGCCATGATAATGATGTTTGAAGAGCACACACATCCATATTTAATTCACGTGTTCATGTATACTTATGCACGTGCAGATCTTGCCATTTAAAAACCCGTATTTTGTTATATGTGTCATCTACCTTGAGGGACAACCGTTTGTCGTCAAGTTTCAAAGGTGCCCCAAAACAAATATAATAGAGTAAACCTCGCGTTAAAGCTTTATATTACAATACATTGTGAAATATAACCCGAGTTACACATATGAAAGTTAACATGATCCAGTCTGTAGACATTATAAAGTATAATGACTTTGTTATATTTATTAGCATTAGAGTCGTAAAAAATAATTAAAAAATGCCATTTACGGATTTATAAGCAGATGAATTTTTTACATTTTCATCCATAATTTAATAATACACCTATTGGTTAATAATACTGTATTTAAGATCTCTAGCGTTTATACTAAATAATTGTTACATAAAGAGATGAAGTTCTTGGTTAATTATCGTCTCGAGGTAAGACACCCTTTTACAAACATAGATTATGTAATGCATACATAGAGAACTACTACGCATTCTGCAGATGACCCACTAAACAATATTACTGGTCCTTGGATGTACGAGTTGCATGCTTATGATCACGCCAAAATTGTAAGAACTTGAAATGTTGTTAACTTTCTTTCAAACCAGTTATACAGCAAGCAAAAGTTTGTCAATTTGAGATAGGATCTGGAAGCAATTGAATTATAGGAAATGCGCAGAATGAAGTTATTACCTCGAATGTCAATTCTTTGGAAATTTCTTTTTCATCGAAAAACTCGGAATGTCTGTTTAAATTTTTTTTCCATGAACTTTTATTGTCAGATCTGAACTTTACAAAAGATATTTTAGAGAAAAGAAAACTGAAAGGTGAATCTAGTTTGGTGTGTGTCTTATTCAAAATCACTAAAACATTTAGCAGCCAACATAAACAGCAAAAATCATAGAGAAATTTGATATTTATGCCTCTTTAGGCAAAATACGCTATTATTATTCCTGTGTTGACTTTCCTCTGTTAATGCAATATTAAAAAAAAATTATAATCAATACTAATCTTATATTAAAAGTTTCACCACCGCTGGAATAGTTGTAGCGGTAGAATAATAAGAAGTCGGAGTCTTTCTATCTTTATACTTTTATTAACGATCTGTTTACTACGAAAGACACCTTATAATCGATATTGTAACCGGATTTATTACTGGTATTTAAAAATCTTCCGAGAACAAGTTTTCATGGTTTAATGGTTAAATTAATTATTTGGTATGTGGAAGATATGAAGTTAGAAGTGAATTTATTTCTCCAAGGAAAAAAGACTGAGACTAGCCAAATGTATGATAATTCTTATATTGATAAAATTGGCCGATGCTTTTGAAGAATAATGCAGTTTTTATCATACATTTAAATTGAGAGGGAGTATATGGAGTGATTAAGCTAAATATTTTATTTCTGTAGAACATTGATTTATGTTTTGGAATCGGAAAAAAAGAAGTAATTTATCCAGCTGCAAACTTTTTGTTTTTTATGTAAGTATAGCAATATGTTGTTGATAGATAGTTTCAATCATCCTCTGGAAGGGGGGATTACTTTAGAGCAGGGGTGTCAAACTCGCGGCCCGGCCAATATATTGGCACACAATAATATATAATAAAACAACCGTCGCAGAATTATAAGATAGGAAGAATTCGCTAAATGTTTTTTTAATTATACTCTTTTTTTGCTATTATTAAACAAAATGCGTATATTTATGTTGAATATACTGTAATTAGGTAAATAAACCTACGTTTCTATTAATATTGATTTTTTTGCGGCCCACCTATAGTTTAACCTTGTTTGTTTGGCCCAAGTTAGCCTTTGAGTTTGACGCCCCTGCTTTAGAGGATGTCGAGTTATATTCCCAACCAACACAGCATCTCAGATCTTGTTTTCGACAACGAAACTCCATGCATCTGAATTCGAATTCGAATGCTGTAAAAGTAAACAGGAATGAGCTAGCATCCCACATACAGTTTTTTGGATTTGGAAGTACAACTGTCAAAAGAGTGTACTGTGAATGCTTCGAAAGCCAAAACACAATAACCTGCAAATTGCAGAGCGAAAAAAAAAAAGTTTGCGAGTGGAGCTAACGTGTGACAGGGTAGAATAATTGTTGCAGATAGATCAGTTACATCTGCGCAAATTACTCGTTCGTAAAACACAGGCGTTCTAAACATCGTATCGTAATACACTAATTTCACTAAGGGTGAGGAATTTCACTAAGGGTGAATATAGATTCGGAAAAGTAACAGGTGTCTCCATATTGTCAGCGGGGAACTGAGAAATAAGATAATTTGAATACGGCAACGTTAGAATGATCTGTTTGTTAGGAAAGATGCCTCGCTTGGAGAGCAAGAGAAAATAAACATACTGGACACATCAGCAAATAACTGGAAATTTCAAGTCAATTCTGCGAAAGAGCATCTTAACTAGGTTTCTGTTGACTGAAAAAAGGAAGACTATGTTGGAAGATGATTCTAGGATTTAAGCGTACAATGTTGCTTGTAGAATCCTACTTAAAAAGAATTACTCTCAGTAATTTGATACAGTCAGTGCAGGTTTCAGAAGACTTTAAAATGGTATGGGAAATAATATTAGACATCTGTAGAAGGACATCTAAAAGCCACTGAATACTTAAACGTTTCTGTGAATAAAGTGTACTGTTCACGGTGTAACTTGAGGACGATGAATATATTCGACAGTGAAATGTTCTCATCATTTAAGCATAGGAAAAATCAATGATTATGACTGTGAATGTACATTTTCTAATTTTTAGCTCTTTCCCTGGTCACCACTCAACACAGAGTTTATGGGATGAAAGAAAAAATAAATACTCGAAATAAATACCTTCAAATCTACATCCTCTGCATTCAGGGAACCTGAATAATAATATATTTCTCAGGAATGTTTCGGTATTCTATTCAATTGATATCTACAAGAATTCAGACAATTAAGAGATCCCAGTTGGGGTCAACATATTATAGAATTTAGCGACTTTAATAAAGAAAGAGATCATCATTGTTTTAATCTATTTTATTGATATATTTCCTGAAGATCTACGCTATAGTCTGTTATGTCCACAACATTCTCCTAAAAACTGATTCGAATGCAGATACACGAGTTGACACATGGTTAATACTTGAAATGCATAATTTATAGTGCTTCAAACTTCTGATAGAATTCGCCACGAAGTTTCGTCAGTGATATTTCCTTATGGAAAAATCAACTGATGCAAAAATCCTAATTTCAGCAAAAGGCAAAGTTTATTCGGCAGTGTCCTTCAAAGAGAGTTATTATGATATTTAAGAATAATTATTCTGATGTATGTCTTGTTCACGATTTTTGAAGGAAGGAAAACTTATTAGTATGCAGAGTTTATAAGCGTGCGTCACGTAGAATTCAATGTCGAGGGAAAATCATGCATTTAGAAATAAAATTTTACAGAATTAAAATTTTGATTGGCATTTTAATTATACCCGAAACAGGATTGGTTTTTCTATTGACGATAATGCAGCACAGACATGTTGTCGATATTTCAGAAACAAGTTGAAATTAAGCAATTATCCGGAAGTTACAGTATCTCTATAGCAGTTGTTATTAATGATTACTAAAGTACTAACGCCTACACAGCCTTTGCTGGTTGTGTAGGCGTTCTCTTATCTAATCTTGAAAGCAGTTTTTGCTTTAGTAATTTGAATCGAGTGTATTTTACCGTTAATTATTGTGAAATGCTTTTCATTTCCGAAATAAAAATTCCATAGAGTTTTAAATTTTGCACTCATTAAAGTTTTACTTAAGTTCCCAGTTAAGTTACATAAACTCATTACTAAAAGAAAGTGAATTCAACCTTTCAACATATCACTCGACCTAAACCGAATTCAGAGTTATTTTGTACCGTTATCTGGTTTTCGTACAGAGATTTCAAAACCAGGCGCATGCAGTATGAAAAATAATTAAGTTTTAAAATCTTTCAAATGTGGAAAGAACTTCTCTTGACGACATTCGGCCATCCCCGACACGAAATTTCCTTGATTGCTTTATAATGGGAGCACAATATAGGTGAGCCAACATCAATTCTAATGAGGGAACAGCACAGAAATGCCCAAACCTTAGTCAGAATTTGATTCCAAGCTCATTCCGTGGACGCTTGCAACGCTAATCACTGCGGACGGCAGTTTTAATATAAAATTATAGAGATTTGAAAACACCTAATGACAAATAAATGATGTTTCATTTTTTTATTGATAGCATTAGACATGGCTTTGGATTTCCTCATGGTTCCCAAATTTGCACTAATTTATCATCTATGCAACAACTTACATTTGAATAGGTTTGTTTTTAATTTCCACAAAGTAACGGAGGCATGATCTACCTAACTCCTCCAGTTTTCACAGGTTAAAGTTCATTGCATACATCTTTTGTTGGTTACGCTGCATGTTGGTTAGTTCATCGCATACATTATATGTTGGTTAGGGAACCAAATTTCCCCCACGTGGGCCCTGCTTCAAATCCCGGCAGGGCCCATCAAGCGCAAGGGTGTTCCTATGTTGTCCATTCACACGTACTGACCTTGATTCATATACAGAATGCTCCCATAATGAAGAAGCCAACATAAATTGCGGTACAAACGATGTCCTCAGCAGAAGTGCTTACCGCATTTAAATAAATTTTAAAAAAAATGTCCTCACTCTGCAAGTCAGTTTTTCATGAGATGAGTATGTGAGGCGATGAACTGGTGGCATTGGTCACACCCGAGTCCTTGACGATTGAATTTTTCTTTATAAGGGCTTTCAAGAGCTTTGGAAAATTTATTCCTGGTCCAATTAATTCCTGGGTATTGCCTTCAAAGGAAAAAATACCGATTTGGGGGAAATATCTGAAGGGTAGAACGGGCTTAATGCTTATAAAAAGTCGTAAATGCAGATTAATCCGAGATCAGTTAATTTAATTAACCCCCATCTCTCATAAAAACGATTATTTAAATCCAGCCACTATCAACTTCGAATATGCAGGCTTATAATCCAATAAAATTACCACATCTATCCCATTTGAACCTTTTAAGTAGTTTAATTTGTTGTTACCATGTTCTATGAAACTACAGTCTCAGTCTCCATGAAGTTCTTAATCGAATTCACCAAGGCTAATAAAAGGGGATTGCCTTGAAAAGAAGTTTTTTAGATGACTCTTAAGTAAATGCGCAGCTTATGTCTATTAACATCTGATAATGTCTATTATTTAGCATTCGTTCCTTTCGTCTCAGTTCCGCAAATAAGAGTTAAGGCCGCTTTAACACAGGATTGTGGTATGCATCAGCCAAACAGACTTTAGATTATATTATAACAATTCTCCCAAGGATACAGTTAGATTAATCCTTGAAGACAGAACATAAGCAACTCTTAATTTCCTTCCTGTTTACACATTAAAATCAATTTTTAAAAATTCTTCTGAGAAAAGTGAAAGAAAATAAAAGGTCCAATCAACGTGAGGTTTTTAATAGGTTAGAGAATCCGTATCGAGGTGAGAAGGTTTGAGTCTGACTCTTGGTTCTGGCAGATATTTGTTACATCTCGTTTTTGATGTTAAAAATTTTTGAACTGTGGTTTTATTAACAACTCTTTTTAAATAGGGAATGGATTAAAAAGTTTTTAAAATGTTTTAACTCGCTTTCGTTGCGGTTCTTTACAACAGATAGAGTCACGATGCCTTTATCCTGAAATGAATAGGCTGAGTAATTTTCATTTTAGGAATTCAATGAATTGATTAAAAGAACTTTCAGTATACTTTAAAGGATAAAAAAATATTACCTCATATAACGGAAATTTACTGTGCTTTTGAACTGCCAATCGAGCATGGATAATTTTGTTTCCTCGTTTTTTAAGGAACCCTCTTAGAGCCATTATTCATACTTGAAGACTAAGCTGTTAATAAAATATTAAAATAGAAAAAAATTAAATTAATTTTTCTTTTGCGTATTTTACATTCGTAGGCACACACAAGTGAGTATTTTACATTCGTAGGCACACACAAGTGAGTGAGGTAGAAACAAATGAAGCCGACAAATCGAACAAAATATAGCGAAACACATTCGTATCATTTATATTCACATCCTATTCATATTCATTGATACTGTGGCTATTGTTTCTTAGCTCATGTAATATTTATTGAAGACGCTGCATGAGTATATAAAACTTTTTTAGCACACAGTCAGAATTCATTTATGTTGGGGTTTAATGAAGAATGTAAACTGCATTATTTAGAATTGCGCGTACTAACTACACGCACAGACACATTAATATCGTGGAGAAGTGGGGTTAAATAATCCTACCCTCTTCAGCTCCTTAACATCCAGTTCTGCAGCTGTTAATCAAAATTACTGTATTTTTCATTCACATAACCGTACATATACTTACTGTGTTATAAAAACCTGTTTGCTGTTCTAACGTTTGCATGTGTAGGATGTGAACTCTCATGTTCAAGAAATATGGAACGTCGTTGACTGCATATGAATTATTTATGAAGAAAGATGACATGAAGATCATTATAATTCTTCAGATGAATAATTTATGAGGTTATACTTCACACTATTTGAATACAAATGAGTATCTAGTGTATGGAATCTTCCGCATTTATGATTATCATAACCGTAAAAGTCATAAATTAAATTAAACATTTTCTTCTAAAAAATGTCGAAGCTAAGGATAAAAATGTTGCTGGAAGTAAGTAATGTAAAGGTACAAAGAGCCTCAAAGCAAAGTTCGATAAGTTCAAGAAAACAGACAGATCCGATATAAAAGAAATAGACTCTAATATTAATAAGGATTTTTCTATTATTTATCTTAATAAAAACCTAAAGGTTTTTTAAGAAGCGTTTTCTTATAAATCTATTTCTGTGTTGCTGGCTATGTTTCAACTAACACTGTTATCTGATTTGACTAGGTTTACTCATATTTCCTTGAACTCAAAAAACAATCAAACAAAAACATGCGTGTAGAGATATACAACTGATTCTATCAATAAAAATATTATGGTCTGGTTTCTATATTGCATTCGATAAGGGGAATAACCGTCTTTGTTTCTTTAGTCCTATTAAATATTCCTTTCAGCCAAATTAGGGACACAAAAAATTTAAGGAAATAAGATTGAATTAAAAATACACATATACATATTACTTATACACTCACAACTTTTGATAAATCAGTATTATTTTAAAAGTTTATGTATGAGTAACCCCCGTATAACAAGGTCGTTAGGTTCCTAAAAAATACCGTGTTATACGAAACAACGAAATTGTACAGAGAACAGGGAATGGTTCCATAAATTAGCAAATCTTTACTATTTTCCTTTTATAACTAAGAGAATGTTTATTAAAAAATAATGATCAAAAGTATTACGTATAGCCATGACATAATTTTTTTCAACTTCATCACTGCTAAAAACCATTAAGCAAGGGCTTTTTCTTTCTGGAATAATATCCTCAACTTCTGAGCTTTCTCCTGCAGCAACTTGATTTCTACGCCCTACTTTTCCCCAAAGATCTGTTATTTTCATTTGTTTGCGTTTATAAATTTCGTTTTATGAAGCTAAGTATTTGTGAAGTTCTCATAAGTTTGCGCTTGCATTCAGGAAATAGAACTCCAATTGTTCGGCTAAATCTATGCCTTCCTGTATGCTTTTTAGGGTAAAATTTAAATTTTAGCGTTGCCATCCGTACTGTCGTCATTTGAATTAATTAGGTGTATCTAAGATGCCATTTACACCAAATTTGCTTCATCAGCTTCTTCCACACGTAATTCATGAATATTTTCAGGATCCATATCTTCAAAACCTTCCCCTCCTAGAGACTTAGTTCTACTAAAGCATAGATTCTGCTTTCACTTTTATTAGAGCATTTCGGATTAAATTTTTGGAAGATGAAAATGATGCTGACTGACATTACATACGAGGCTGACAAACATCTTAAATCCTGTTTACTGTTATAATGCTGGAGAAAACTAAAACTCATTTCTTGTACAGCTTGAAGCTATCATGGTCGGGTCCTGGTTGCCATACAAATCCATGCATAAAGGCTGACATTCAGAGACGCCGTTTTGTATTATAAAAATAATGTATCATGATTATTGGAAATTTGGTGATACTCGAAAACATTACTGAGAAACGAAATAGTGTGTACGTTTTGTGAGAGAGGGGATATTTAAAGTGTTTTTGAAGTTCACTAAAGAAGTTCGTCAAGTACATTCCAACTGTATGCAATGTCACTTTGAGGAAAATATTTCGACATTCTCTGTTGACGAATTTGTACTTCAGTTTTCCTGTCATATTCCCCTAAGTCTTTAAAATCTTTCCTTGCTCACATAGCTGTCTCGTAGTTTACCCTCGTGGAACCTCATAACGTTTCACCTATTTATAACACTTAAGTATAAATCTCAGCATATTTCCGAAAAATTGAAATAAAAATTGAAACTTTATTCTAAATTCTAGCCTTCTATCAATCCACCAAAGCGCTCAAAACACTGAACTTATTTCGTTAATTCACTTTAAATAAATCGATTAAAATAAAACAAAAAGAAATAATCTTTCAGTTTCAGAAGGAACAAATGATATGAATTAGAAGAATCTGATTTAAAGGCATCAATCTGAAGATAAAAAATCCAACACAGAGTTAGCTTTTATCTTTTGGAGAAATCTAATATCTGATATATTTAATTTAACCATATATAGGCTACAAAAGCCAATCCTTAACATATTCACAAACATTTTTTTGAGATCTTGGCCATCTACATAATTTACTTCTAAAATTATATTTTAAAGATTTAAAACACACTATATTGCGAAAAGTTATCGAACATCCCCGAATAGCAAATATAGACAAACTGGCTTGTGCGAATGAAGATGTGCAGTAGGCTACAAAAGCCAATCCTTAATATATCCACAAACATTTTTTTGAGATCTTGGCCATCTACATAATTTACTTCTAAAATTATATTTTAAAGATTTAAAACACACTATATTGCGAAAAGTTATCGAACATCCCCGAATAGCAAATATGGACAAACTGGCTTGTGCGAATGAAGATGTGCAGTAGGCTACAAAAGCCAATCCTTAATATATCCACAAACATTTTTTTGAGATCTTGGCCATCTACATAATTTACTTCTAAAATTATATTTTAAAGATTTAAAACACACTATATTGCGAAAAGTTATCGAACATCCCCGAATAGCAAATATAGACAAACTGGCTTGTGGGAATGAAGATGTGCAGTAGGCTACAAAAGCCAATCCTTAATATATTCACAAACATTTTTTTTGAGATCTTGGCCATCTACATAATTTACTTCTAAAATTATATTTTGAAGATTTAAAACACACTATATTGCGAAAAGTTATCGAACATCCCCGAATAGCAAATATAGACAAACTGGCTTGTGGGAATGAAGATGTGCAGTAGGCTACAAAAGCCAATCCTTAATATATTCACAAACATTTTTTTGAGATCTTGGCCATCTACATAATTTACTTCTAAAATTATATTTTGAAGATTTAAAACACACTATATTGCGAAAAGTTATCGAACATCCCCGAATAGCAAATATAGACAAACTGGCTTGTGTGAATGAAGATGTGCAGTACGTATTAGGTACTATATATAAATGTGATCGCCTAGAAAAACTTCATTGGAATCTTCTATGTTATACAAAGCCGAGCTTAACGGATTTCCATAGAGGTATAGTCATACGATGCTGGTTAAGCCCACAGAATTTATGTCCAGTTTTTGGTATTCTGGGTATGTCGAAAGCAACTGTGGCAGATGTCATTTAAAGATGGAGGACTGACGACACTACCGGAGTAAAATCCTGACATGTAATTGCGTGGGATGCCGCACAAATTTAACGATTGAGGCAAGGGATACTTGTGAAGACTCTAAGGCAAAATCGCTCTTCCATTGCAACACCGTTGGCTTCAGAGGCGACCCAAGCCCAACTAATATCAGTACCCGCACAATACGCCAGGGACTGCATAATATCGGATCGTGGCAGGTCAGTTACACACAAGTCCCACATTACTCAGCGTGAGGTCACAGAGAGACAGCGGTAATGTTTAGTATGTCGTTCTTGGACGATAGAAGAGTGGGAAAAGGTCATGTGGAATGATGAATCTCGCTTCAGATCGAGACATTTCAAATCGGATGGACGCGCCTGAGTGTGGTGTTTGCCCGAGAAACGATTTTTATCTAATTGCATTGTCTAAACTGTTGAATTCACAGGGAATTCTGTGATGATCTGGAACTATATCTGCTGAAAAGGGCTGAGTCCTTTGATTGTTTTGCCGTCAGCTATGAACTGTGCGAGGTACATTTTAGATGATAGCGCACTTCCTTTAAAGCGATGCTACTTGTGAAGAAACGTCCCCCACTCTCCCCTGAATGACCGGGTTCCATTTTCAAGCTGACAGGCTTGGTTTGAAGAAAAAAACTCAAAAATTAGCTTATCTGGCTGAGAGTTCCGATCCTAATCGTATCAAATATTTATGAGACGAGCTAGAAAGTCGGATTCGTCTCAGAGAACACCCTTCACTAAGAGCTCTGGCTGAAGCTTTAATCGAGGAATAGAGGCAAATCCCAGAGATTGGTTGAGAGCCTTCTCGGTAGAGTGGAGGCCATCATTGCAGCCAGGAGGTGCCCGACAAAGTAGTGATTTAAAAAAAAAAAATGAATGTCCTTCTCTTCTGACCTGTTTCTTCCGTCATTAAAGTGTATACCCTAAGTTAGATATTAATTTAGATTATCCATGTATCGCAAAAGAAAACGGCTAGAAATAAAGTACACATTGTTCGTAGGAATATCAATAAGGCTTGGGGGAAAAGGAACTTGCTGACATTTAGTAGAAGAAAAACTGAAAATCTCTGAAGGTTTCATTAATACTCAATTTAAGTGAATCTCAGTTTAATTACTATGTTTCTTTAAAATCTTTGAATGAATATATATATATATATATATATATATATATATATATATATATGTGTGTGTGTGTGTGTGTGTGTGTGTGTGTGTATATGTATAATACCATTTTTGAGGATTCCAGTTTTCTAGTTTTCCATGCTCAGTCGTGCACTCATTAGCATGTATAATGGTGGATTCAGTAGTGTATTTAGGGCTAGTTCGCTGCAATCTTCAAAGTTCTATCCTCTAATATAATTTATTTGAAATATTTTAAGCTAACTCGCTGTAATCTGAAAGCTTTATGCTATCGACAAAATGAAAAGTGTCATGAAGTATTTGAAAGATTCCGTCTTACTGAAAATACTTAAGAAGAAAACTTTTTTTAAACTTAAGAAAAAAAAATTCTGAAGATATGTATTTATTTATTTATTTATTCATAATATCTATGTGTGTATTTGGGAAATGACTGTGTAAGTGAAAAAAAATTGCTAACGATAAAATTTTGTATACATTTCATTTACTCATTCCCTCAAGATTTAATTACTTATTCATGCTTGTAGAACCATAATTTAAAACTAAGAAAAGTTTACGTTACTTCGAGAGGAAGATAATTAATATCTGTATGAGTTTATTTCTATGAATAGCTAAAACAATACGTGTTACCCATTATCTGACATAATGATCAGTTTTTAACATTTTAAGAGCAGCTTTACCTCGCTTCAAAGTGAAACAAAACCTAAAACTAATTATGAAGTAAAACTCTCTGCAACTATACAGTTTTAAAATGATAATAATGATATTTAAAGAAGGCGTAAAAGAATATATTCTTTGAAAATTCAACGATACTTAAGAGAGACGATTTTTAGAAAACGGTCCCGAGAGAGGGAGCCAAAAACTAAGCTAACAAATTTACGCAATGATGCTACAACCTATCCATATTTTTAACATTATTTTTGAAATATTTGTTATCAAGTTTCCACATGGAAAATATAGGATTGGCATTTCACTACGACTATTTAGAATCTGCGAAAGCTATTCTTTGATTTTTCCAATGCTAGATTTTTAGCAGTTAGGCAAAAACTGACTTTTCACACAAGCTAAATATCTCCTTATTTCTTCTTGTTAAAAAAAATATTTACTTGCAATGTCACATTATAAATGGTGATATCATTATGGGTCAAAGCATGCATTGTTTCATTTGAAATTATATTAAAACCCTGATATTATTATTATTTTTTTATTATTTTCAGTCCCATTTTTTAATTTCTTTCTTTTCTTAGAAACTTTGAGTTAAAAATTTTCAACTGTTACTTGACAATTATAATCAAAAATAAAACTAAAAACTGATGATCGAAATTCATTTTTAGCTATCTCTTAAAATGAATTTTTTTCACCACCTTCCTTTGCTATAAGAACTGTGTAACTAAAAGCTATGCCGATTTTATAAGGGTTTGTAAAAGAAAAAAGTTCTTTAGTATAAATAATGGTGATGGTAAATTTCTAAATATGCTTTAGGTTTACATCAGTATAAACTGCCAATAACAATCAACTGTAAGAGAATTCGAGTACTTTATGTTCTCGAGGAAGTTATTATCCAAATTCATCTATAAAATTTCAATATAGTTATTTTTCTTTAGATTATCTTGTTTCGCAGGAGTGTCCATTTCTACTTTTTCGTTTTCTTCTTTTGAAAACAAGTAATATATATATATATATATATATATATATATATATATATATATATATATATATATATATGTGTATATATATATATATATGTGTATATATATATATATATATATATATATATATATATATATATATATATATATATGTGTATATATATATATATATATATATATATATATATATATATATATATATATATATATATATATATATATATATATATATATATATATATACACACACATATATATATATATATATATATACACACACATATATATATATATATATATATATATATATATATATATATATACAGTCGAACCTCCATATATCGAAGTAGCAAATTGCGCGAAAAAAATTCGATATATAGAAATTTCGATTTATAGAATTGAGCTTAGTCTTATCATAATTCTCCTAAAAAAAAAAAAAAATTAAAGCTAATTTTCGTATACGAAACTCCATTTCTAATTTATATGCGAATCCCATTAAATGAAATTTAATAACTAAAAAATGAATTAATATAAAAGATTTATTGATTGCTACATATCTTTAAAAAAAACAATAATGCAGACAGTGGTTACAATGATCACAGTTACATTCTTAAAAAAAAAAAAAAACTACGAATATCTTGCTGAACAGTTAGTTTTGCGGAAAGTTCAAAGAAATGTTCGTATTTATTCAGTCCACTAAAAACTTTATCAGGGACATTTTCCGCGAATTGAAGTCCACGACATATTGTTTCAGATGCCAAAAATTGGGAGATTTTATTCTAAAGTGGAATAAAACCTCCCAATTTGTCTTGAAAAAAATTTCGATATATAGAGATTTTTTCGATATATAGAAACAATTTTTCTATGTAATGAACATGGAGATTTGCTAAGAGTTCGATATATAGAAAATTTCGATATAGGGAAGTTCGATATATGGAGGTTCGACTGTATATATATCCAGTGACGTAGCGAGCATAACTGGCGCCCGAGGCACGATACCTTTTTGGCGCCCCCCGAAAAACATATAGTATATAAAATATAGAATTAGTTAAAAAAATAGACCTTTTGGTGCCCCTCTGCAAGAGGCGTCCGGGGCATAATAGATCCCCTTGCCCCCACCCCCCCCTCTCGGTACGCCCCTGTATATATCTCACTTGCAGAACTGTCGAAAGTTATAGGCAAAACTGACTCCTATTGCGTTGTTTCTATTCCTCAATCCCCGAAAAACAGGACTCATGATATTGTATAAATTTATAGATTTAGTTGTTTGTGGACTACATACTAATGTAAGCTACATTTAAAAATCGATCCAAAGTTACTTCCAGTGAATTTTAAAAAGCTGAAAGCTGTTTTAAGCCGTATATACTTGAGGTATTTCCACTTATGCAAAGGAAATGCATGACAATCATCTCCCACCACGTGATTATTCTCGAACCAAGCGTATTTCCCTGCAAATTCATTGTTCTACTGATTTGATTCGCGCGTAGAATCCGTGTATTGCATCAATGGCTCAAAAAGCTCTCTAGTTTTGAATTTTGTTCCGACGTGGAAAAGGAGCAAAGCTTATTTACTGTGGTGACTTCATTCCTGCGTCTATATTGGTATGCGGCATCCAACCCTGGATTGGTTCCAACATATAATGGGATGTTTCAATTTAAGCAAAGCAGACGGTCGAGCTATTTCTGTCGCCGTACTCTACAACAGCAAGCGCTCTTCCGGGCGGAAAAAAGCTGCTTCATTTCACTTTTTTGCACCTCTAGGGGTTTTTGCCCGACAAGCTATTGTGTGATGCACTCATTTAAACGAATGTTTCTTGTCTGGCTTCCTTTGGAGTTCTAACAAATAGTTTCAGTATAAACGCAAGGGAAATTCACCAAGTTCATTGCTTATTACAAGAACGCACCGAATTACACGTACACAAAACCTTCCATTGAACTCAACTTTTTTTTTGCGCTGTTAACGATCTGTTGCTAAGATCTCGGCAAAAAGCATGTGGAGAGAAAACAAATTATAATGCTAAAGATTCACATAAACATTTTTTCGTATTCCCTTTTCCATTATTTTTCTTTTTTGCAATCACTATTCAAAATGAGGCGTTTTAATTTAAATTAAAACAGCTTTTTCAATAGAGGGAAAGAGGTATTTAATAGAGGTATGAAGTATCCTCACCTCAAAGCTTTCCTAACTGAGCTATCTCACTTAGAAAAGTTATAGCTCAGTAAGGAACTGAGCTACAACGTGTGAACACGTTATCACAACTCTTACCAGAAAGTCTACCCTTACAAGTAAATCTTACAAAAAAGTCAATCATTTTTAGGATAGTATTACAGATAACAAGTACCCCAAATTATAATCCAAGTGGGTCTCTATTAGTAAAGAACGTGGTTATTTCGAAAAATTAAACTCTCAGATATGATTTGAGCTCGCATCTCCTAGCATTGAGGTCGTATTCTTCCAGCTGAACTATACCGGCGATTAGAAAAATTTTCATCTTTAGTGACTTCCCTCGAATTCCCAATTACTTATAGACATGGAGGTGGTCTTTCAATTTTTCCAGTTGTTTGGAGTATCATTCAGCAGTCGGCTGCGTCTTTTCGTCGGATTTTTCTGCCAATTTCTTTCATTATCCGAGGTTGGTCTGGGGTTCTGTGGTACTCATGAGTACTGCGGGCTTTGGCAGGTCGAGTCGCGAGTTTTATATCCACTTTTGCGACCGAGCACACATTTTACAGGAGTTTTAGCATAAAACATTAATAAAGCTACTGTCAAATCCCGAGGTATATAACTGAGATTTTTTTTTTGTAGTATTTTGTTTTAAGGCTGCTATGTACTAAGAAAAAAAATCGTATTTCCTTTTTCCTCTTCTTGCAGACTCTTGTGGTGGGAGGAGTCCAGTTGACAGTTCGAGAATTCCGCCCCCCTTAGGATTGACATTTTGAGGGATTGTAATGGCTCTCTCTCTATAGGGGGGGGTTAAGCACTGCCCCCAAATTGTTTATTTAAAATATATTTTTGTCATCTATTTACAGGTACATAAATGCTGATAATCAAATAAAAGTGGTATTGTCAGATAACCTGAGCTTTTCTGCAAAGCGCTACAGGATTCATTTTATAAATTTCTTCCACCGAAGGAATTTGTGAGCGTTTAAAACACACTATACCAGATTTTTTCCCGAATAATTTAAATTTTAAAATATTAATTGCATTAAAAAAAAAAAGAAAAATGTACACAAATGTAACATTTCTTTCTCTATGATGGAGTACAATTTAAAAAAAAAATTCTTTGAATCCAAGTCTGCAATCCGTGGGCAAATTTTCTTCATAGGTTAACGTTGAGGTGAGCGAATCCAATGGAGTTAGTACATAGCAGCCTTAACTTACATAACTATAACTTCGGTTCCTCTTGGAACCTACGTACAGCGCTAATAGAAAGTGTTATAACTATGTGATTTCAAATGTTGTTAGTTAAAAGTTTGTGCCTATTGGTCCTTTTGTGATCTGATGTCATTGAACATTCAATTTTGTTAAACTTTCTATTATAACATTTTCGATAGGCTCAATGTGTTATGCAGCATTTTTAGGGGATTTTGGCTTTTGAGTATTAACCAGATAATATTAGCCACGAAATGTGTTAATTTTGATAAAATAACCTAAGATTATTCGTAAAAAAATTTAGATCTGACGACAATAGATCGAAGGCACAAAATTAATTTATTTTGCATTTGAAATTCATGTTACATGTGAAAAATGTAAAATTATTAATCACTGTTCGTTGTACATTTACCTCTTATTTATTCTTGAAATTCTGTTATACTGTATATACGTGTGTGTCTGCATGTTTAGAATTGTTTTATTTACACAACATTAATTCCTTATTTCAAGGATTTGTATTGCAAATTTTTCTCCACGTAATTATTATGTATATATCAATATTGTTAATCCAAATTCTTAGTTTTTGCAGTAAACAGATATTACACTTAGTCCTCAACTTTGGAAATGTAAAAATGCACTTTAAATTAGATATTTACATTTCTTCATTTTAATATAAATAGTATTTATAACTTCATTACTAAGCATATTTCCTTTTTTTTATTTCCATTTACTTTAGCATGATAAGTTATGCTAAATAACATTATCTAGGGTGGTGGCGGCTTTGTGGTACAGAGCGCTGGCTTTTGGTGCTGAGCTGGGATCGCTTTGGAGGGATCGAATCCCTCCAAAATGCCTCCGTTCGCGTCACCACTTCATATGGGGTAAGGCTGGTCCGCCTATATGGTGCCCCTATAATAAAATGGCCAGCAAAACTGCGGGGAATTATAGGTGAATGTCTTCACGACAGGTGCCTCCGCATTGGTTTAAAAAAAAAAAATTATCTCTACTCTTACAGCATAACTTATCGCCTTGCACACTATTTTTATTTTTAAAATTAATAACTATAAAAAAAAGGCTAAAAAAACAAATAGTTTATTAAATAGGCTACAGAAATGAAAGGTGCTTCTTTTTTAATTTCCTGTTAAGAGTGACAACAAAAAATAGTAACTTTATTTGAATAGTTTAAATATCTATAAGTTGATTATTTTTGTATTTTGTTCTTTATTTGAGAGACTTTCAACCAGTGCACTTAATGTAAGCACTTAATGTAAGATTGTTCCACTCAACGTGGCTGAAATAAACTTTGAAGAACCAAGCATTATTATTTGTTAAAAGAAAAATGAAGAAAGGATAAGGAAGGACAAACAAACAAAGCAAATAATCAGCACGATCGAGAACGCTAGTTTTCATCTTGGAATTAATCCAAACACTTTTCTATTTTTAAAATGGGCTGCAAGTTCCCTTCATTATGTTGAAGATTCCGATTCTTTGCGGTGAGCTTGAGCAACATCATTTCGTTATGTTTCTACGGCACTGAGATGCAAAAAGTACTCAGACATTCATAAAAGATTAGAAAAACCTCTGATTATCTAAATTTTAGCACTCGATGTATCATTCTATTTGAAAATTCGTTTCACATCTTTTATATTCAAATCCTTCATTTTACAAAAGTCTTACAGGAAAACTTACGGCGAACAGTTTAAACTCGGAAACAGTTCCACTCAGGCTTTCTTATCTCACGAGGCTGCGCTTGTAAAAAGATTAAATAATATTTCATATACATTTAATTTTTATGAAATAAAATTTAAGAAAATAAACAATCATAAATAGTTTTTAAACATGTAATATTTGTTAACTGAGTTACTTTACGGGGCACTGTAAAATCCTTTCAAGAAAGATTTCAACAAAACTTCTTTTAAATATTTTTATATTTAAAGGTAGTACGATATTTTTGTTTACAGACCCAAATGCTTATTAAGCATGCATTAACTATGATTTTCTGGAATTAAGTATCTCACCGTTGAGCTAAAGTAATTTGATTATTATGCAGGTTGCACATTGTAAACTCAGTGCTGTCAAAATAAAATACAGGGTCTCACAAAAGTGTTCAGATATTTATAATTTTCGAAAATTGCACAGAAAAAAAATCCATGAACTGAATCTTTCGGATGTATTTCCCTTTGAATTATACTTTCAATTAATCGGTAATCTTGGATTTGTTGGGGATGTAATACGCCAGAACAAATATTTCAACATTTTAAAATGTAATTTGTAATTTTCAGCACAGAAATTTATTCTCCAAAATCACTCCCAATTATATATATTTAATGGGGCAAAACATACTGCTTGAAGCGTGTGACTCTGGCTGCTTTATAATATACCTGAAGTAATATCCCCCCCCTCCCACACACACACACCACCACCTCATAAATCTGTCACATAAACTCCACAGAACATTTAATAAGAACTGAAATCTAAAATAAAAAACTAACTATTTTTTTCTAAGCGAACACTGAGGTTAGCATAATGCAACAGCATTGAAATATATATTCAAACCGAAAATAACAATGAAGCTTGTTCATTTTAAGCAGAAACGATTCAGTCATATTTTTAAAAGTTAATGTGAATCCAACAAAGGAGTGAAAAATTCTTAGATGAAAGGGTTTTTTTATCGGAAAGAGAGTGTCGAATCCATTTAGCGACTTTATTATATTGCTCTAATGCGTATATTAGGCTTCTTATATTCAACTTATTCAACCATAATTTTTTTTAATATGCATAAAAGTCTGAATAAAATGAAAAATTAAATATAATGTGCAAAACACTTTCTTTTTCTTTACAGTCATTTAATCGGAATATATTCATGAAAGGTAAAAATGTCTGAACACTGTTGAGAGACATTGAGAAAAGATGTGCGACTGTGTTTCAGATATGATTAACAATTTCCATAAAACATAACTAATCAGCCGCTATTGATTTTCAATGAAGTTTTTGATGTCAGCCGATGGAGAAACTTTAAGGAAAAAATTTAATCAGCACAAATTTTAAAATACGGAGGCTAGTTCTGAGACGACAGCATTTTTTTGTGAAAAAGAAATTTTTTCAGTTAATGTTTATATTTGAACATTAAATCGGTTATATAGACTTTTCATCTAAGACCGACATAAAAATTCATTCACTCTGCGTTATTTACTTTGGATAGCATATTTAGATAGTATCAAAGAAAGTCATCAATAGCAGGGATAAAAAAAATACAATGTTTAATATGAAAGAATCAAAGTGTGCCGTCATTAAAATTTCATTTTCTTTTTAAATGAAAATTGTATATCGACACACACACACAAAGTGCACGGTATTATCATGATTATGCGAAACAATGTTTATTGCCATTTATTCTAAAAATGAAGTATATTTTTATCGGCTTGAATTATTTTGTGCATGTCTGTCAAATTTTTAGTTTTATTTAAACAATCACGTAAGTTATTATGGATTTGTGTAATAATATCATCAAGTATTATTCTTGACAAGACCTTCAAATCATCCCCCCTTTAACTTTGGTTAAAACTCTGAAAATTTAAGGCATCAAATTTACTTAAACATCCACACAGCCATTCAAGGGTAAAATATCCCATGTTATGTATGTTAAACTATAAATCACTGCGAATAAAACTTGAAAGGAAAAGATGAAAGAAGTCTATATAAGTAAAAATAAACTCTGTTTTATACGTATGTATTTCAATCCCATTTCATCTAAATATATAAAACAGTTCCGTAACTGACTCACTGACATACAACGCACAGACCAAACCGCTGGACCTAAAGGGCTGAAATTTTGCATGGTGATTCTTCTTATGGTGTAGGGGTCCACTAAGAAAGATTTTTGAAAAATTCTTCTTAGATTTTTTAAATAAAATTTTTAAGCTGTTTGTGTAACTTTTTTTAAATTTGCATTTAAAATAATAATTTGAGGGTTATAAAATTTATATCACGAGAAAGATTATAAAAATTCCTTTAAAATGATATCATTTTCGAACCTTTACCTCGATTTTCTGATTTTTGGTGAATTTTTAAAGATTCATTTTTAGAATTTAATTTATTAAATGCTGATCACGTGATTTCCTTTTCTGGTACTTTAAATAAATTTACCGTCACGTGCATAACAACTAAATAGACAAAAAAAATATTTTTTTTTCTTTCTAATGCAGCAGACGATTAGATATTATCCAAAAAAAAAATATCCCTTACGATTTTTTTATAAATATATATATATATATATATATATATATATATATATATATATATATATATATATTTTACATCAATTGCATGCATCGATCGTCGCATAAATATATATATTTATTTTTTTGGCATTAATTGCATACATTGACCGTTGTATTTAATTTGAATGTACTCCGTAGCGAAGCGCGGGTTTTCAGCTAGTCTGCTTATATAGATGTAGTCAATGACTGTATGATGCAACAGCACCTGGCAGTTACGCTATAAGAGATAATATATCTTTAAGAAATTGAGGGAAATGACAGCAGAAAAAGAGAAAGAAAATTGACCCCCCCCCCCTTCCCCTAAACGTGCTCGTATTGCCTGCAGAAAGTTAAAGCAATCCGGATACTGCCAGTTTTGTTCCATGGTTGTACTCCTTAATAACTGCCCTTTTAGCCTCTAGACGTTCTCATTTTCTAATAGTTGCATCGAGACTACTCCAGGCAAAGACAATCCATTTTATGATCGCTAGCGTTCCCTCCGATACGTCAGCATTCGTTGGGCTACGAGGTCACTCTCTCCGAGAGGTGTGTCAGTAGGTCTCATGCAGCCGGGAAAGCTCTTTTCAAGTTGAAAAAGAAGTGAAAATTAATGAATTAAGAATAGAAAGAGATAATCAATTAGAACTCTGCCCAGTTTATGTTATAGAGAATTTTGCTGTAGCCGAGAGGAATGACTGGGCAAAAAACCAGATTCACCTCACAATCTTTTAAAACCACTAACTTTTCGAAAATATTATAAACGGACTTTTTCAAATTTTAAGGTAGGAAGAGATGCACTTTAAAACTATTACACGAAAAAAATTACTCTAAATTTCCAATCTTTAAATATCTTACAATTTATGGGATTTTCAGTCGTTTGACTTTTATAAAGTTTGTATCGAATTATCAAATATTACATCCATTTAATATGCTACAATATCCATTATACACACACACACACACATATATATATATATATATATATATATATAACTCATGGCACAACAGTCGGAATTGCTTTTCAGCACTGTGGACCAACGCGGGACAATGCGCGGGACCCTCAGAGTTAGTTCCCAAGCATTCTTGGTTCTCATTTTATCCACCCACTCAAGGGATAAAAGGCATGAGTCGACCTTGCCCAGTCGCAGGGTCAAACCCTGGACCTGTGGTGTGGCAGTTTGACGCTTTTAACCACTACGCCACCGGGCTAGTAGTGCGTATATAACACACACGCACACCTTCCCTGAAGCTAAGATTTGCCCTTCGAGAAGAACTAATGTTAATTCCCAGCCTAGTTAATTGCATAAAAAGTGGGATGCCAGCACCCTCGGGTTGGTCATTCATTCATCATACCGACTTATCTATCCGGGGTAATGGAGACATTATGATTTATCATTTTTGTTTTCTTTTATATATTTTTAATACAGTGGTGTGTTTTTTTCGGGTGTGATTGCAAGCGTAGCTAGAGTAATATATCTAAATTAAAGATTATTTAATATACAGAGAGGGGTTTGTGGTGGCCCTGTAGTACAGCGCGCTGGCTTTCGGTGCTGAGGGTACTCGGATCGAATCTCGGCGTCGCGCCACTAGAACACCTCCGTTTGTGTCGTCCCTTCATAGGGGGTAATGCTGGTCCGCCTATATGGGGCCCCCATAATAAAATGGCCAGCTAAGGGCGGTGAATTAAAGGCAAATGTCTACACGACAATTTCCTCCACTAGAAAAAAAAAAAAAAAAAAAATATATATATATATATATATATATATATATATATATATATATATATATATATATATATATACAGAGCCTTGTATTCTATGCATCACAAGTAATGCTGTTTTTTATATATTGTACTTTAATTTTTTTCATACACTAATGCAAATGTAACTTTCTTAATACTTTTCATTAACAATTTAGGGAATTCATAAAATATGCAAAAACCTAGGGTTAAAATTAACGAAATGAATGGAGGAAAATGGGGTATAAATGTATTTCCGAATGTACTGTAAATTATGTAAAAAAAAATGCTATCATAAAAGATAATAATTTCTAAAAAGGTGTCTTATCCATATTCATTTATTTACTTTTTCACATAATTTTTCTTTGCTGTCCATTTAAGAATTTTAAAAGGAAAAAAAAGGAACATGAAAAAATGTTAAGAAGAATAAGCAGACCCAGATGCTTAATTTACAGATATCGCTAGTTCATTTTCTTTTTACTTTTTTTGTGCACAGTTAAGTTAGTACTCAGAAATACGTCGCATTTGAGCATTTACAATCCGGTCTAATTAGTGCCCTTTACACGTACGTTCTTTCGCGAGTGCTTGGAGCATACGGGATTGCGCGCACGCTCCAAGCACTCGCGAAAGAGCGTACGTGTAAAGGGCGCTATTAGCGCCCTTTACACGTACGTTCTTGGAGGGCTGGGATCGTACGGGATTGCTCGCGGGAAAATTTGCAGTACGCTCAAAAGCAGCTTTCCCTTCCTCTCCGACACCTTCACAGGTGCACTCAATCATGCGGGATCGTGGTTTCACGCGGGAAAGAGCGTACGTATAAAGGGCGCTAAAAACCTGCGTATAGCAAGAGATAACCATAACGCACTTAACCAACCAAGATTTGTTATCCTGTAGTAATATCGCCTCATGCTTTCTATGCTACAAAACGTAAGTTATATTTCGAAGTGAAATCTGAGTTTCCTACACATTTCGAAAGAAATGTGTAGAAACGAAATTTACTAATTTTTCTGAATCTGTAAATAAAACTCTTAAACTTGCAAAGCAGTATACAAAAATTTTCCCATGCAAGTAACGGAATTTCATGATAATCCGGGATTCATCATACGCATTGTTTAATTTTTGTATACAGTGAATATTTACCAGCATTTTATAGTTCCCTGGAATTTTACGGTTACAAACATATTTGCGTGGTGTCAGTTCCTCATTTCTAGCTAAAATTGGGACCAATAGCATTTATTTCCTTTATTAACATTTTTAACAACTTTCCATATTTCATTTTCTTTTACTATCTATATTTAAGAAAGCTATCGTGTAAAATACTCAAATGAACTAAGAAAGAATGGAGAATTCTCTCCATGGGAAAATTTTTAAAAGACCGTCTAAATACAAAGTGGTTTTAATGATAAAAATTCTTTTGTAATAAATATATTTTTTTTCAGGGTATCCCAATTCATTTTCCTTGCCTCTGTGTCCATCGGGCTGATAGCTCTCAGCAGTTCTCATCCGACTGGAGCTCCACAAGAAACCTGCAATATATTCACAGCTAATCATACAGGCCACACAGGACAAAATAGCAGATCCAATTATGTCATCAAAGTCAGCCCATCTGCTCTGTCGTCGGGCTCAAAAGCAACAAGTATGTGTGGACTTTTCATAGCTTTATTACCAGACAAGTCGAGCAATTAAAAAACAATGTTTTCTTTTTAAATTTGAGTATGTTGTTTCGGATGAAGATTCCAAAACACATTTTCAGAATCTGAGTAGTCGAATTTACTGGTTTAAGATACAGTTTTTCTTTCACTAACAACCCAAAGATAGGCCCGCAGTATTCTAGTGGTTAGCGCGTAGTTATTCCGTTCTGAGGATGCTCGGATCAAATTCTTACTAGCGCAATTGAATGCCTTCGTTTCTACGCCGGATACGTTAAATTTGTAAGCCGGAAAGTCCCTCTATGTTGTTTGTAGGGGTAGGAAAAGTGTACGAGCTCCCAAGAAGTGGCCCCTGAGGGCGCTTGGTCTAAACTAAGGGGGCACCAGGGGGCGATTCATCTACACGGTGCTCTCATGACAAGAAACCACCAATTTTTTGAGGTGTAGAATAGGCAAATGTCAGAAGACAATATGTCTGCCTCGTTGGAAAGAACGCAGTGATGGGGTGTTTAACAAAAAATTTAAATTATGACTCTTTAAGCAGGTATATGCAATTCAGGGAGTATTTTATTCATCATCCAGTGCATATTGTAGCTTTGAATTCAATGTTATGAGAAAATAAGAATTTTTGATTGAGTACTAATAGAGTAACCATGCTCTTCTGTTTGATGTGTACACCATCTATTTCTGTCCGTTTATGGAATGATACTCATAATGCTCAGTAGAAATGCTGAGTAATGAGTGATATAATTCTGTAACTCATAAACTGTGATGCTAAAAGAAGACTAATTCAAGATGGTTCATTTAAAAACTGTCAGAAGATTTTATCTTTAGTCTGGTGCAGACGAAATCACAAGCGGCCAGAAGGAAGTTGTACATAAAAGAGAGCAAAAGATTAAGCTTTTTGGTCTAAAATGAGATTTTCATGAAAAAAAGTATATTCAGGGGTTAGAATCATTGGGAGTGATAACCCAATAATTCAGAACGGTGAAAAGAATTTAGTTTGGTGTAACCCCGGTATTAGATTGAGGGGAAATACGCATTTATATCATAGACGGCACAGTAGGCAAAATGGTGTATTTCAATATTTGAGAGAAAATGTTTCATCAGTGCAGATAAATTTGATATGCATTGTAACTTCTAAATTCAAAAAGACATTATAATATGTGGAAAAATATTTTCTCTTTTAAAGCTACCTCCTCGTATGTCATATACTCTGCAACATCACTCACATCTCCCAATTTGAATCTTGTCGATTATATTGGAAAACACTTCACGATAGAATAAAATACCATAACATGGAATGTTTGAAAGCTTTTTCCAGGTTAAATGGGGGAATTTTTCCTCTGAATAACGCTCAGATTGGTGCACTTGATGCCAAAGAGACTAATATCTGTTATTAGGAAAAAGGGGCTCACAAAAGTATTAAATGCAACACTACCAGTATTATTTTCAGCTGAGCATACATTTTTATCCTTGTTTTTGATACAGACCTCGTAAGCGTTTTAAAAATGTATTAACAGAAAACTTAAGTTTAAAGTTATGGGTTAAATTATTTTTCACTAATAGCACTGGGATTTTGTTATAAGGGAAAAACTTTTTTTTTTGTATATTTCCTCTACATTTTTCAAAAATGCCTACTTGGCCAATACATGCCCACCAATGAGACTGCAAAGAGAATCAGGAAGTTAAAACTGATGTGTTTGCACTTTGTATATGTTCCAACAAGTGTCAAAATGTTCAGTTTTTACGAAAGAACACATGACGGAAGAAAACACGACGGAAGAAACTGAAATTAAAAAAAAAATAATTCAAGTAGTCTCTTCTAACGAAACTACCGCGGGTTATTAACGTAGGATTACTTATCGTTGCTTACCTCTTTTTTTTAACAATAAAATTCCCACATACGAAGAGAAGGATGAGTGATAACTCTATGCAGAATAGGTCGATGGTAAGAAAAATAAGTTACATATGTCTGCTCTGCCACTCTTGATTTATAACTCGCGACGACGGTTTTGGTGTCATAAATTTTGCTTTACCGCGGACCGTTATGGAGGAAAGTAATCCTACGTTAAAAAGAATTTATTAAGCAAATTTCGCTAAAAAATTTCTTTGTAATTCATAACGAATTTATAACTGTTCAAGGAAATCCTGTAAAACTTCTGCTTCGTTCTCTTGTAAAAGCAAAGATAGTAATTTATCACAAAAAAAAACCCTCTAGAAGAAAACTATTCTAATAATTTCTTAGTGGAAGTAACCAAGTTTTCCCTGAACAATAATGAGGAAAGTAATAAGAGAAAACAATTCTTAAATTTACAAAGAATGGAATTTCATATACATAGTTGTTTTATTAAATAAAGAAGAAATGATGTCCGCTTTCATACTTCGAAATTAAATGATAAAAGTTTCTTTTTTAATACTGGCCATTTAAAGTATCAAATTTCACGCATTTTCAACCTGGAATGTACTTTTATAGAATTTGGACAGAAAAAAAAATGTTGGAGAATTAGGTATCATTCTAAAATATTTCGTTCAAAAAATGATTCATTTTAAATGGAAGTTTTAGTAAATTGTGTTTCTTTTCAGTAACCATTGAAGGAGATACTTTCAAAGGTTTTTTCGTTCAAGCCGAAGATGTAAAAACTAAAAAACCTGTTGGTCAATTCAAACCTAAGTCAGGAACTTCTCAGACTCGAGATTGCAGTGGACCAGGATCTGCCGTAAGTTTATTTTTCTTTGATTAGGGATTACCAATATATGGAAAAAGGTACTTTCTTAGAATAAGACCTAAACAATGTTAAGTTTCGTGTCAATCAAAATATTAACATTTCCAGTTAATTTTATGAATTATTTATTTTATTTTTTTTTACATAAAATATAAATTATGAATGCTTTTCATATGTTTTATTTGCTATATGCTCGTGAGTATGTACTATGAAGGATAAATGGCTTGAAAATATTTTTTAAAACCCTGAGTTAAAATGTGGAGGATTAAACTAAGCAAGTTTTATTGATGGAATTATTTCATGTATTTTTTCTTTTCATTTTTAGACTGCTGCGACTCACGTCAATTCTAATGATAAATCCAGCGTGAATCTCGACTGGCAAGCTCCAGCTTCCTATAAAGGAGACGTTGTTTTCAGGTAAACCTCCACTCTTTCCACTTCATAAAGTTAAAGTTCGTAATAGTCCCCCTTTTTTATTGCAGAATTACTATTTGAAACGAATTTTTCTCCTCTCCATTTAAATGTAAATGAAAGTCGAAAACTTAGATGCATGAAATTCGCCTAAAATTGTGTCATTCAGGCGCTATAATAACAATAAACGAAGAAAATATGAATGTTCATTTCATTATGTTATATATATATACTAGCTGACAACCCGTACTTCGCTACGGAGTACATTCAAATTAAATACAACGGTTAATGTATGCAATTAATGGCAAAAATATATACATACATATATTTATAATAAATACGATGATCAATGTATACGATTGATGTAAAAAAAACAAAAAAATATATTTATAAAAAAAATCGTAAGAGATAATTTTATAGACAAAATAATGTAGAAGAAAATATTCAAATTAAATGTAATAGGAAATATTAAAGAATATAGTACAGTTAATATAGTACAGTTTGAGGAACATATCTTTTACTGTATTTTAATATTTTTTTGGATAATGTCCAGTCGTCTGCTGCATTAGCAAGAAATTTTTTTTGTCTATTTAGTTGTTATGCGCGTGACGATAAATATATTTATTGTACCAGAAAAGGAAATCACGTGATCATCATTTAATAAATTAAATTCTAAAAATTAATCTTTAAAAATTCACCAAAAATCAGAAAATGGAGGTAAAGATTCGAAAAAGATTTCATTTTAAAGGAATTTTTACGATCTTTCTTGTGATATAAATTTTATAACCCCCAAATTATTATTTTAAATGCAAACTTAAAAAAAGTTACTAAAACAGCTTAATTAAAAAAAATATAAGAAGAATTTTTCAAAAATCTTTCTTAGTGCACCCCTACACTATAAGAAGAATCGCCATGCAAAATTTCAGCCCTTTAGGTCCAGCGGTTTGGTCTGTGCGTTGTATGTCAGTCAGTCAGTCAGTCAGTTACGGAACTGTTTCATATATATAGATATGTGTGTGTGTGTATGTGTACACTGAAGTGCCAGAAAAACTGGGATACCTGTCTAATACCTGGTAAGTCCACTTCTGGATCGTAGAACTGCAGAAACAAGACAGAACTTGGACTCTACGAGCTCTCTAAGGAAGTCCATAAACAATGGATACCATGCCTCCTGAAAATGGGTCCACAATTTTGTAATATTCTTAGATGGAGGATTTCTGCTTTTAACGGAACATCCCAGATATGTTCAATAACGCTGAGATCTGGGTAGCAAGAGGGATATTTCATGTTCCAAAACTCAGATGAATGGTCCTCAAACCATAATTTGGTGGCTGTGGATGTGTGTGGTGGCGCATTCTCTTGTTGGAGGACGCCCAAACCCATTAGAGTGAATGCACGGCATGAATGCTTGTAACACAACTGAATAGATGTTAACGTAGCGTTCATCTATCAGAGAAGTTGTAGACGTATGAGGGGTCCTAATTCATACCAGTTCAATACACCCCATACCATTACTGATATCCCACCAGCCTGTACAATCTTTGACATGCTGGATTCATTCATTTATGTCGCGTTATTTGGACGCAGACCTTTCCATCTACCCGAATCAGCTGGAAACGAGACTCGTCAGACCAGGCTACTCGTTTCCAGTCTTCTAGAGTCCACGGATGGTGTTCCCGATTCAAAACGGGGCTCAGAGCTTTGTCTCACGAGGAAAGCAATGAAACTCCGGCGGGGCATCGGTTATTAAAATCCATATTATGCAGTTAACGTTGTACAGTCCTAAATTTAATGTTAGTAGAGGCCCCAGCATTGAATTGCGATGTTATTCGTGCTCATGGTGTACTCCTTTCGCTTGATATGATTCTCAACAGAAAACGCCGGTCACGAGCATCCAGAGTCTCTCGACCCGTAGGTTCGATGTTTTAATAGAATTCTTGTGTTCAAGATACACCCTTGAAATGGTCGAATGGGAAAATCTATGCTTTGCCTTAACTCCGAAATGTCCTGACCCACCACATGAGCACCAACTATAATGCCGCATTAAAAGTCGCTTAAATCCAGCTTATCTTCTATGCTTACTGCGCAATCTAAAAATGTTTATCGTTCTATATGCAATATATACAATACTTTACGATGAAACTATTTACGAGAAAGTGTGTATTGCTAAGTATTTCGAACGGGATCGTCTATCCCAATTATCTGGCACTCCTGTATATATATGAAATACTGGATCTATAGACGACACTTAACGACGATATCCAGGAAAACAGCCGAACAGACATTCGGCTTGGTAGTCGGGCCTTGGACACATAAACTCCAAGTCAATCAATTTAGTTAAACTGAATAACAGTTTTATTACTCTAAACACGTTATGGTTATCGAAAAGTTCAACATATTATACGAAACGTAAAGGAGTAGAATATATTTACATATTTACAAGAAGAGAGAAAGGATGATGGCGTCCACTCAATCTCTGATTCAATGCCAATGCCTATAGAACTGAAGCTCACACCAGCATATATTAAATTTAGTTTCTGTTTACCACGTGACCCCTTGTGGTGCTATATGCCCAGACAACATCCAAGTGCATATAGAAAGAACGAGGAAGTTAGCTATATAATGTGAAAGAGAAGACTGAAATAGAATTAAAACCGGTGTAGCATTATTTTTACTTACTTACTTACTTACTTACTTACTTACACACACACACACACACACACATATATATATATATATATATATATATATATATATATATATATATATATATATATATATATATATATATATATATATATATATATATATGCATACTCAATTTTCCTAGCTTAAATTATTGAGCTGTAACGCAGTGAGAGGATTTTGTGATGAGAGGAAGTAAAAAAATCAGAGTTCTGTACTTCGGGATAGTTCAGTTAGCTATAAGTCAGCTCTAGATTTTTAGACCGAGGTTCGATTCCCGGCCCTGGGAGATGGTCGTTACGGTAGTAACATCACTAGAAAGAATCCTTATGAACAGTTAGCCAAACTTTTGGTAAACATTCATGGTAATGAAGCTCATCGTTAATAAAAAAAAGTTGGTGGGAAAATATATTTACTGCCGTTTTTACATGAACGTCTGGTAAGACAGACAGCAGAAGCGACTCCAGAATAAATTTCCTTTGAGGAATCTACCCTAGCGTATTGTCACCGAAACCTTCATCTTAGATACCTATCCTGATACTCCTGACTGATATAATGATATAGGAGAAATCACGTTTCTTATGATCGTTTCCCACAGATACCTTTAAAGAGCAATATAACTAGTCAGCTATATTTTTGTGAGACCTCACTCACAGCTCTTCAACTGCTATCGCGACTTGCCAAGTGAAATTATTTCATCGTGATAATGCAAGATCATACATCTCCCGTCTTTCTCAAGACTTTTTTCGTTTAGTTTCCCGTTTTTAAGGCTTTTTATCTACCCAGACGTTTTACCAACCATATGGTGTACAGAAAAATTTAAACTGTAAGCTGAGTCATCAAATAGTTTAAACGTACTGGACAGCGGCAAAAAGCTTAGTCAAATTTCTCATAAGATTACATATCAGGATTGATTGGCTTATGTCATACATAACATTATGTCATAGAGATCTAGTGTGTGCTGATTTTTGCTATCAAAGTTGCCACTTTCCCCAAATAAACAACGTCTAGCTTTGAAAATTCCACCATTCCTTCTTCTGTGAGCTTATATCGTAAATGCATTTCCATAGAGAAAGACAGCTTCTTTAGGGGTGCTTTATTGCTTTTGTGCTCAAGTTCATATTATGAATTATTCATATTCGCTTATCAAAAAATATAACTTACTTTTTTTCATTTTCCAGAGCTGTCGTTGTGAAAAACTACGAGACCTTCTGGGACAACCTCAGGAGTAAAACTGTATCAATTGCTTAGAGTGTCTTCAACAGCAGCTCAAAATTAGCTTTCGAAAGTCTGAGAGACGACTTTGTAGACAGATAGTACTAATTGCCTACATTTGTAGTTTTTTTATGTCCATATATGTGGAATTCTCATTAAAAGTGTATGCTAAAGTGAACTGCATAACTTAATTCTGTGACTGGGATAATAAAATCTATGTATGGAGTGAAATGGTGTCATTTTTTGTGAAAGCATAAAAAAAGCTATGATATCTGAAGTAGCCCTGAAGTAGTTAAATCCACATAATCCCATTCTAGTTTGTTTAGAACGCAATTTAGAGGTGTTGTAAAACATGCAGTAGTCATCAGAATTATTTAAGTTGTTCTCTTTTGGGAGAGCATCTTAAAGCTCAAAATGTTGTTATAATAGTAAACAACAGCTTTGTGGGATTCTGCTTTGTTCAATCAGTTCTTTTTAATACATGAAAAAATAAAAGCAATAAAACTCTAGTTTTTATTTAAAATATTTTTAACGGAACTAATTATGAAATGTTGAATCGCTTCCAAACTTCTACTTACGGTAGATTATAAAATGGAAAATTATTTTAAGATGAAACACAAAAAGAGAAAAAGGTTTTGTATGAATACGTAAATTTAAAAGGTACATTTGTTTCCTCTAGTCTCCTGTCTATTTATCTAATAACCAAAATTAAGTTATCGTCGATACCCCACTCCCAGCTTTTATAGCTAAGTGGGATAATGTGCAGTTTCTCGAAAAAGTTTCATTGCTTTTGCCCTTAAGAAGTATCTAGTGATTCAGTCTTTTGAAAAATGTACAATTAAAAGTGATAAAGACATAGCATGCCAAATATAAATCTGTATGATTTGAAGTAACACTATTAGCCCGTTGTTTTGGCACAATATTGTCAAGAATATTCGTGTACCTAACTTGAAGAGAAAGATAAGTGCTGCGCTTCCGATTTACCAACAAATAAATCAATCGACTTAGGAAAATGGCATACAGGCAGGTTATAAAAAGTATTTAAACCTTTATTAGTCGCAATCTTTATGACCAAAATTACCTGTATCATGTTTTTGCAGACCTACCGGCATGCATTCACCACGCGCTGACCTCGAATACCCTCAAGTAAACTTCCATTCTAGGCCTTGTCCACATTGCTTTCTGAACGAGCGGAAGGTCAGGCATAGAAAATTTAACCAATCACAGTCCACAGTGCAATAACCACGTGACACGTCCATGTGATACCAATCACTTGTCCTGTGAACAATCTCGGCTCCAACGTAGGAAATCTACGCAATCCTTCTGAGGCAACGTGAACAAGGCCTTAGGGCCTGTTCACATAGAATCCGCCAACGTTAATTTTTTTAACCAATAATATACCAATCATTGACCCATTTAACCAATCAGTGCCAACGAAATCTTTAACGCTGACGCTGACGGATTCTATGTGAACAAACAGGCCCTTAAGCATCGTCCGAAAGGTAGACTCCTACTTTTTCTCCCGGCTTAAATCTGCATATTAAAAATATGCCTTTCTTGCTCGATCCCACCATCTTAAGAAAAGAAGCAATTAAGCTAGAAAATAAAATTAATATTTGATTTAAAATAAATGTATTTGTATTAACAGTTAACTCGCTACACCATGAGATCATTTTTTACCCTTTCACAGTTAAAGTATATCTAACTTTCAACATGTTGTTAACCATATCATTACTTGAAAGGTAAAAAATACAAAAAATAATACTATTTTCAAATTTTTGGTCAGTTTAAACAGTTGTTAGCTGTACAACAAATTTCTATAATATATATAACATTTTTATGTTATTCCAGGATGGGATTTTTCAGAAATGATTGACAACCACTTTGCTAATTTCAAAGACAAATATTATAAAGTATCTTCGAAGACAGATTGGTGTACCTATTTTTTAATCAAGCGTAATTTCAATTTAGGATACATTTTATTATCGTTTATTATAAAAGACACTAATTTGAAGGAAGTATTTAAGGTATCCGACTACGTTCGGAGCCCTTTTTTTTGAAAAACTGCACTTGCGAAAATTTTTATGTTATTTTTTGAAGGAATATGACACCAAAACTCGAAAATGATGAAAAAGTAGACATTAACTATGCACATTTTTACAAAATAGAGGAAATTGGGTCGAAATTTAGCAAATTTTTACAAAAACGGCTCTAGCGCTAACGAAAAAGAAAAAAATTATGCATATAACATTAACTTCATTTTGGTCTTATGTACTTATTTACCTTCTAAGTGTAATGACCTACAAGCTAATCGATATCTCAAAATCTAAAAAAAATACAGGTCATTATATGCCATTACATGTAAAAGTTTAGTAATTTTCCATAAGATTTTTTATAAATGTATCTACAAATCAACAAATAATATACCTAGAACCAAATCTGTTGTCCATTACATTCTTAGTACTATGAAAAACATACATGAAAAATTTCATAGACGTATCGTGGTTAGATTTTGAGTTATCGCAAGAGTCGTTTACATTTTTGATGAAAAATAAATTCTTCAGAAAACACGATTAAAGTTTTCAACTTGCATTGAAATTCTTAGCTGCTGCTCATCTTTACATCGCTCTCATTTAATTTCTAATGATCGTATCGAAAAAATAAAAGCAGATTTAGAAACATAAATTTACAATCTTTAAAATAAAGGAATGAAATCAATTTCGGAATTTTCGTCAAAATCCATGTTTTAAACGTAGTCTGATACCTTATATTCAATTTATGCAGAACATTATAGATAGCACTAAAAAAACTTCAATTTAGCGTAGGATACAAATATTTAAATAATACAGATTGCACACATATTTTTATATCATTCAAATGTTAATGTAACTATCCAAGATAAATAGATATAACAGCTGTAGCACATAAAAGATTGGGTACTGGTGAGAAAATATTTATTCATATAGTTTCATGAGCAGTCGGAAAAATTCTAGTATACTTGGTGCTTTCAGAGACTGATCTCTCTAGGGCAGGGGTCGGCAACCTTTTTTACTAAGAGGGCATATTTCAGAAATTCGGCAGTTCGGCGGGCACCGCTGGTTGAAGAGGAGGAGGTAGGGTTAATATTTAAACATGAAAAATATTAATGCGACATAAATTTTCAATATATAAATTCAAATTTTAATTTAAACAAAATAATTGTAAAATTGGTAATTAATGCGGTATCTGACATTGCAAATCTGCGGCCAACTCTTTGTAATGTGGCACATAAGTTGAATTCCCAGTTCTCAGACATTTTTCCAAATGAGTGTTAGGGAGGCTTGATCGGTACTTTGAATTTCAGTATTTCCTATTGGGAAACAAATATTTACAAGCATATGTCGACGCGCAAAGAGAGTTCAATTTCAGAGCAGGAAAGAAAGCTGACTCACAGAGAGGAGAGAGAGACCATGTAGAGAGAGCAGGCTGCTCAGTTTTTGATTTTTACGGTTTCACGATTTAAAATTTTTTTTTACCAAAATTATTCATCACAACTATGAGCGTTTGTTGTTTAAATAACTAAAATTTAGCTATTTCAACGACGGGCACTTTAAAATTGTTTCGTGGGCACTCTAGTGTCCGTGGGCACTGCGTTGCCGACCCCTGCTCTAGGGACTCCCGTTCCATTGAAAAGTACTGCTTGAGTGGTGCCAATTCGTTTGTTAACTGTCCTGATCTGGTCTTCAGTAACATCAATCTCGTAGATAAGATATAGATATCTTGATACTAGAATATTATTAAGGGAACGGTGGACCTTTATTTGAGCAAATTTCGTCATTGTAATACTGATTGAGTTATTGTAAAATATATATATATATTTGTAGATTATTGGTACCAAAATAATTTTTTTCAAGTAAAAAATCATTTATGAAGCTTCTACAAAGTAATTTATAATGGGTAAGTGTAGTAATAAATTTTAAATCTGTTTTTCTCAAAACAGATTTTTCAAGATTTTTAGAATTTTTAAATGCTCTATGCTACTTAATTTTTGTTCAAAATTCATGAAATTGATAAGGAAGAATCCTGGTGCCGTTTAAAAAAAACTGGGTATGCATTCTACAATTCGACTTCATTAAGGTAATTAAATTTGATTTGTAACTTTTTAAAAGGCAAAATTTTGATGAAAATCGGAATGGAATTCAGATAAAAATCTCTCAAAAATGAACTATTCAGGGGATTAAATAATTGATACCCAGATTTGTTTGTTATACAGTTTAAAGAGATTAAAATGCAAAATCGAGGAAATATCTCAAAAATTAAGTAGCAAGGAACATTTTAAAATGTTGTTTATAAATTTCAATTTTTTTTAAAAATCTTAAAATTATAATGAAATTGGAAATTTCTTTTAAGGTATTCTATTTATTTATAGTGAAATGTATATATGTACAAAATTTCGTATCTCTATGATGAAAAGTAAAAAAATTAAATTTTAATGTCCACCATTCCCTTAAAAACATTGAAACCTTTATTACTTGTAATCGTTTAGACACATGAGGCGTTGAAAGGCAAAGTGGTGTAAGTCACATTTTCAACTTTTTTCATTTGGGGGCAAACATGTAATCTCCATAATCAATTTATAGTGGAATTGTAAATAGTTATTATTTGCAATATTGTAATAATTGTTATGAATTATAATTTGTGCAATTTATGGTGGAATTTTTTGTAGTTTTTGCAGTTAAACTCTTTTTACTTACACCACTTGACTTACTGACTTACACCACTTTACCTTTCACCGTCTCACATATCACCGACATCAGGACATGCTCCCACATAACTAAGCCGCATGCCCTCCCCATGCGCTAATTTCGAATTCCTAAATACGTAGGAATGATAGGCATTCTATGCAAAATAAAACATTATTCAGAAGTTTTTCTGGTTTAATTAGTCTATGTGTATCAAAAGTCGACTGAGGTCCTCTCAACAAATGAATCAGGGGATTTTCTGTTCCATTTTATTAAAAGAGAAGTTAGTTTGATTAGACTGATTACCATTCCTACTGATTCTAGAACTATATTTCACGACACCCTTGTTTCTAAAGGCCTACAGGGAGTCGAATTTGGCAAACGAAAAACTAGAACTGCAATACTGAATAATTTAACTATTCATAAATATGCATCATATTCAAAATGCCAAAATTACTATTGGACTCCTACTACTTTACATAACTGGGAAATTTTTATGTTTACTCAACACTGATACTATGGACCAAGCAGACATTGAGTATGACGTATTTAAGCAAATGACCTCCTTAGGTTTAACGCGTTGTTCTTCATGCTTTTAAATTTTTCATTAGGTACTGGAAACGAGAAAAGAAATAATATTCCTTGCAATTTTCCAATAATTCCCTTCAATACTAAGCAAAAATTGATCACAGAGAAAGTCCTGATTTGAATGATAGCGTTAGCCTTTCGTAGACATTCCACTAATTTCTGTAACATACTGACCAGAGTTTTCCTCTATTTTTCCTATGGAGGGCCAAAAATGCTTCGCAAGTTGATCCAGTAAGACGAAAATAAAGAGACGTCTCTTACTTGACGTATGGTATTCAGATCAAAGCTTTATTAATGTTCATCAAAGGCACACTACTTTCTAAAACACAGTGGTATCACTGGCATTGTCAGGCTTAAACTGACAATTTCCGTAACTTGTCAACAGGTACTTAAGGCTGCTGTGTACTAACCCTATTGCTATCGCTCACTTCAGTGCTAACCTATGGAAAAAAATTGCCGACATGGATTGAAAGATTTTTTTTTTTAAATTTACTCCGCAACAGAGAAAGAAATTTTACACCTTGGGGCATTTTTTGTTTTAAAAAAAATGCAAATAATGTTTTTAAATTTAAGTTATTCAGGGAAAAAAAATCTGGTATAGTGTTTAAACGCTCATCAATTCTTCTGGGGGATGAAATTTATCAAATGAATCCTGTAGCAAGGTGCAGAAAAGTTTGGGTTATCAGAAAAAGTAATTTTTATTGGATTATCAGCATTTATATAGCTGTAAATAGTAGCCAAATTTTCTCCAAAGGTTAACATTGAGGTGAGAGATCCAATAGAGTTAGACCACAGCAGCCATAAGGCTAAACTGGTCCTAACACTCAAGGAACTTGAAACTTTGCCCTAATCACTATATAATCCCAGAACATAGTTTCTCAAGCTTCAACATTTGAGTGGGCTTTGGAAGTAACACTGTCAGAGCTTCGCATAAGATAGATAGTCGTCCTTTCAAACCTATAGCAAAATGAAAATTAATTCTTACAAAGTCATTTTCATGAAGTTTTAATCTGGTTGGTTGTTGTTTTCTCATACCGGATTTATTTTCTTGGAGCTGTTGTGGTAGTCTGGTATTTATTAGTAGAAAGTTGTTTGACTCTTTTAGAGTGGGGATAGTAGCCTATAGTTTCAGATGAGGTCTTGTGTCTGCAGCGAGTGTGTAAATTTTTGAGTGAAAAGGGGCATTACTCCTATGATGCGTAGACAAAAGTTATTGCTCTCAAAAATTACACATCTGGAACTGTGAGACAGACTCTTATTGCTGTTGGTGTGGAAAAATACAGAAATTTTGAAAATTGTTAGGGCATACGAGAATTATCGATCGTTGCCTCTAAAAAGAAAAGGAAGACGGGATGTTTGTTATCTGTGAAAAGAGAAGGAAAACACCTGATCTAGAAAATGATAAATATCTACTCAAAACCGGTAAAATTCATTGAACAAAAACTAGCTTTTTCTGCCCGAATGCATGTGTATACCGGTGACACCCGAAATTTCAAAATAATTTGCATAATCCCTTCTCTTTTCCACCGATAAGAATACTTTAACCAAATCATGGCACCAAATTAGCGTTTTAGCGTTGGCAAAATGTTGCACGTGCTAAACTTGGGAAAGAAATCTTTCGGACTTTCCACGTACAGTTGCCGCGATAGAGAAAAACTCTTTGTTATCATTTCTACCCTGTCAGTGTTTTTGTGATTAATGTACAGCTTGCACTTCACAGCTAGATATGATTGTACACGAATACTGTTTTTTCTCATCCCACACGATTATGGCCTCTGTAGTAATAGCTATTCAAGGTATTGGCATTAAAAAATACTGGAAGTTGCCATCAAAACAGCGTGTTTTGCACAAGAATGTGCTTTTTAAAAGCAGGTTGATAAGTTGAGAGAGCTGCGGTCAACTTTTGCTAAACAAGTTTAGAAACTAATCACATTAAAAATTTGTCGGACTTGAAACACATATATGTGTTTGTGTATGCATGAATGTAAAATTTAAAACATTTTTGACAGAAAAAAATCAACAAACTGTCCTCTATTTTTTATCCCTAGGTAAGCTGACGAATTATTTATAAGCCACGCTTTACTTACGAATAGCTAATAAATACAATATAACACATACCCATTGCAATGTACACCTACCATTGCAATATAACACATACCCATTGCAATATACACATACCCATTGCAATATAACATATACCCATTGCAATATACACCCAATGCAATATACACCTACCCATTCAGAAGAAGTTTAGCTCTCGTTTACGAATTCACCAATATGACGAAACTTCTGATTTCAGAACGGACAACACATTTCTACTGGAAAAATTGTTTAGAATTTTTATTGTAGATAGAGTTCATTCCCATCTTATTTTTTTTTCTTTGCTTCGTTACAATATTTTATACCACAGTTAAGTGTAAATCAGTTCTGAACGTTAAAGTTGGGTTTAAGGCTGCTGTGTACTAACCCTATTGGATTTGCTCACATCAATGTCAACCTATGGAGAAAATTTGTCCAAGGATTGCAGACTTATATTTAAAGATTTTGTTAAAAAAATATGCTTTGTAATAGAGAAAGAAATTTTACACCTTGGGGCATTTTTCGTTTTAAAAAAATGCAAATAATATTTTTAAATTTAAATTCTTCGTGGAAAAAATGTGGTATAGTGGGTTTTAAACGCTCATAAATTCCTTTGGTGAACGAAGTTCATAAAATGAATCCTGTTGCAAGGTACAGAAAAGTTAAGGCTATCTGAAAATACCATTTTTTTTATTATCAACATTTATGTAGTTGTAAATAGTAGACAAATTTTCTCCATAGGTTAACGCCGAGGTGAGCGAATTCAATAGGGTTAGTACACAGCAACCTAAAGTGATAAATCAAATCCATCATCAGTAAAAGTATGAAGTAATTCTGAATGTATAATTGCGACGCCTTCTATGAGTTCAACGAATGTGAGATGAAGACCCCATAAACAAGGGTTAGGCCTAGACTGTGCTTACCAATTTTTTGTTTCCAATAGCCTATTATGTCGGTGGCATGTGTCCTCAAAACTTCACACATCTCTCAGTTTGGACGCGAAAAAAGGTGATACCAACCAAATGGAACTCACCCTACGAGTATATGATGTAGATGCGCAGTGAGCTATTTAAAGGAAAAAGCGGTGCGATGTTTGTCCATCGAGCGGCACTGACGAAAGCCAGATTAAAGAAGGGGATTAAAGCACCTCTCGCAAGAGTTCCAGTGAAAAGCAGTTGGTGTCAGTGGTAATTCTGGTGGACGGTTTTGCGTCGCGAGTAAGAATTAATTTCAGGAAGTTAGCGCGGGGAGTGAGAGAGTGTAAATTTATATTTAATATTTTAATGGGGGTGAACTCCAGGTAATAGTACAATGTAATCCACATGTCTGTAATAGGTTTTGTTCATCCATCCTAAGTTATGTGTTCAAGTTGAATAGCAATAAATTTTGATTTGTTATATTTGACTACAGTTGTAATTTCTTACTACTAGACCTTAGTCACTGCAACTTAGTCGGTTTTAACAGAAAAAGTTATTTCTCTACAATACACGCTTTTCTATTTTCTCTCTTCCCTTTTATAAATTTGTACATGCGGGAATGAGTTTACATAAATCTTTTCCCTACATTACAAACCATAGTTTTTCCTCTCACAAACTCATCCATAGCCGCTATTTGAGTATGAGAGCTGTGCCACACAAATGAAATTGCTATGAGATGTCCCAAACAAAATTCATATAGGATTATTAAAACCTTAAAATATTCACGACAGAAAATCAAATGCCTTGGAAATTCGCGAATTTCTAAGGCGAAATCAGCTTTCTTCCTCAGTGGCAGTGTAGAAAAAGGACTACACTGTCATCCAAAAAGAAGAAAACAAAATTTCTCACGGAGTGTCGCCATTCTACAACAGAGAATCTGTGATGGGTGGAATTTCCCACATAAGATGCAGAGAAGAATTAAATCCGTGATTGAATGAAAACACAAGAAACAGAAAGGTCACAAAAATACCAGGAAAAACATAAAAAGGAGTGGAAAATCGTACATAATTAGCCTTCCAGGCTGCGTTCTGTGTTGTTTTCCCGTCTTGATTAACTACAACACAGAACTGTTGTTGTTAGTCAAGTTTTTAGCGTTACCAATTATGAAGTTTTCAGTAATTGAACTCAGAGTGCTAAGAATACAGGTATTTGAAAAAATAAACCTGTGCCCCGAGTTCGAAAAATAGGAACTGATGGGAAACTTTGAAATTTATTATTTTTTTTAATCACACCTCTTATTATCTCTTCGCCGAAACATAAGAGCATTACTAGTTTGATAAATATAATTAAGAAATAAAATAAATATCTCATGAAATATCAAAAGCGAAAGATTCTTTCAGAGAACGAAATTGTAGTATGAATTTTTAAATAGCCTTTAAACTAAACCAACAAGTGAGAAATTTCGGAAATTGTGTTGAAATGAAAAGCGAAAAAAAAGCAAATAAATGTTATCATGAAAGGAAAATTCTTTAGTCAAAGAGGTCACTCTAATTTTCTTAAATTTAAAAAGAGCCTTAGCAATAATCGAGCGTTTGTATCCCCAACTCAAGGTAAGCGGTTTTATGTATTTATTCGTAATTTCAGAGGTATGTAATGATCAAAGCAAATTACATTATACATTTTGGGTCAAATACGATTTAAAGGAAACTTGTGGAAAGCGGCAGGCACTTTTTCTTTCGACATATCCCACCCGGGCAAGTGACACAAGTCAAAAAATGGCAATTTTGGGGTTATGTCATTGAAAAATATGAATGAAGTGCCCCATCATGCACAAAAAGCGCACATCTCTATCTTGCAATTTGTCCACCTGAGGGCAGTTGTGTCAGTTTTATTGTAGGCTAGTTCAAGTTTTACAGTATTCTTTAAGTTTTTTTCTCAAAAGCTGCATTTTTGAGTTGTGCCACTTTTGTTGCGGGGGTAACGATATGGCCATTCAACGCCTTGAAATTGTTCGTTGTTTATTATGGGAGCAACGTATAGATGAATCAACATCACCTCCTGGTACCACCTCAATTTAGACCGAGCAACCCCAGGGTCAACATTTGTTGAACTCGTACCCTTCTCCCACCTACATACCCCCCATGAAGGTACTTTCTTGCTTACAAATTTGACGTGCTTATAACTGGCGTAGACACGAAAACAATCAGTGGCGCTCGTCTTATTTTACAGCCAAGCACCTTCGATGCCGAAAGCCAACGTATTCCCCACTAGGGTGCCTCGAGTCCACTTGTGCAAAAGAGGAGCACATAACTTCTTAAAATCCGCAATATAAACACAGGGAGAGCAGCATGTTTCGAACTTACTAATAAATCATCACCAAGCCGAGAGCATTAGATTTGAATGTCACAATTTTTGAATTCTGACATTTGTGAATTGTTCATACTGACGATCACACCTGATGCGCAAAGACATAACGATAAACTTTTGACTAGTTCGAAACAAGCTGTCATCCTTGTTGCGAATTATTTTGCAAGGGGCAACAAAATTCGGGATCGACTCAGGCGTTGTAGTGACTCGACCGGCCCTGTTATCTTCCTTTTATTTTGTCTCAGTCTAAGCAGTGAGAATGATTCTTTATCATCGTCAATAATATCGTAAATAAGATCAAAATTAGTCCAGAATTCTTTTTTTCTAAAACATCTTGCAAATAGACTGAACTCTACGGAGAATAAGATTGCATCAAGAAACAAAAATCATTCCTTAAACTATTGACAGAAAATGTTGAGCTCTACTTTATGGATGGAAACTATTCACTGAAACTGAATAAACACTATGCCATGCTGACGGCATACCAATCGAAATATTAATAAAAGCTCTGTCTGGTTCATTTGAAGTCTATAAGTTTTTTTATCTTACTGAAAAATTACTATCTCACTCAAGATTCAAATTTTTATTTATTTACTTATTTATTTGTTTTTGTTCATCGACAATATTAAACAAAATCTGCCTGGAATGGGAATGGCCACAGAGTTTCCTTTTCAGCATTTTCCCTTAACTTCAGTTAGTGATAATAAATATAATAGATCATCATCATAATTGGCATGACAGCCCCACGTGGGCCCTGGCCTTCTCTAGAATTTTTTTCCAAACTACTCTCTCGCCACCCTTGGATCCTCAGTTCTTAACCTTCATGGCACTAAAGTCCGAATCCAGGCAGTCCTTCCATCTCTTTTTTGATCTTCCTCTCTGTCTTTCACAGAAGGGGACTGCAGTAAAAACTTTCAATGGTGTTCTCTCCGAGTCCATTCTCAAGAGATGATCTGCCAAACTCATTCTGTTCAATTTCCCAAATTTCACTACGTCTTCATTTTTAAACAGTTTGTATAGTTCAAAATTGTGTCTCCTTCACCAAATACCATTATCAAGAACACCACCAAAGATAGCCTTCAAAACTCTCCTTTCAAAAATTACCAGAGCCTTCTCTTCCCATGTTGTCAATGGCCATGTCTCAGAGGCCTATGTTAGCACTGGTCTTATGAGAGTTTTGTATAGCAAGATCTTTGTTTTCCTTTTGGTAAGATGAGATTTCCACTGGTTCCTTAACCCATAGAAACAACGATTAGCTGCGATAATTCTTTTTCTGATTTCTGGGTCAATCTCATTCTGATATTCAATTGCAGATCCTAAATAAGTAAATTTTTTAACAGATTGAAAATTATATTTATCGATTTCAAATAAATTAACATGGTTTCCTTTTTTACCACAATACATATATTTTGTTTTATCTTAATTTATTTTTAGTTTAATCTTTCCCGCAGCTTTTCTAATGCTAGGAAAGCCTCCTTCAGCGTGTTTACAGATCTTGCAATTATGTCTATATCATCAGCATATGCCAAAATATGTATAGATTTGTTAAAAATAGTCCCCCTTATATTTATACCAGCATCCCTAATAACCCTTTCCAGGGCTATATTAAACAGGAGACATGCAAGAGCATCTCCCTGCCTAACACCATTAAAAATCTCAAAGGGCCTGGATAATACTCCTTGAATACGTACCATAGAGAAGGTACCTGTAAAGGCAAGCTTCACAAGATTAATTACCTTTTTGGGTACATCAAAGTCTGACAGAGCCTTCTGTAACTTCGATCTAACTATACTGTCATATGCTGTCCTAATATCTGTGAACAAGTGGTGTGTTTCTATTCCATATTCCCTGCATTTCTCCAAAATTTGTAAATATAATAGAAGAAAATGAATATCATATTTTATTTAGGCTATTTTTCTTTTTCTTTGTCAAAGCGTCTAGATTTGTTTAGAATATTTTACCTGTAAAGGGCATAACATGCAAAAGATACTGAATTTTAGTTCACAGCATAAAAAGTCCTCTGCAGAAGGAAATTCTCCTATCTTTGAAAAAGGAATTAAAGATTAAATTTTTCTACAAACTTGAGGATAAACCATCATTTTCAGGATCTTAAATGTATTCTTAGGATCTGAAACATTAGTCTAAAGCAATTATTACATTACATTTCAACAATTACCTTGAAATAACAAACGATATTAATTAACAAAAAATGTTTAATTTCAATTAAAGTAGTAAAATATTGTATTTAATCTACACGTAATTCTTTTCAAAAATGAAGTAGCTCAAAGAGGGGGCTCAAATTTAGCTCAGTGTATAATTATTCATTTTATTCTATTTTTAATTTCATTACAAATTCTCGGGAAGAGTAAAACCCAGCAGCGCATATGATGGGACCACATCAATTCTAATTCCGTGTGTTCTCCTCTGCCGTGTTTCTCAGTGAAATTATTATGTTATTGTTTATGAAATTATTATGTTATTGTTTATGAAATTATTATGTTATTAAAATAGATGTAATTATGGTTAAGAACTGAAACAATTTGAGTTTTCTTTAATCTCTTAGCACACATTTCTTGAAATACTTTGCAATATGGTAAACACACATGAGTACATATCATCGTTAGTTAACTCGCCGAACGGTGGTCGAAAGTATCGTTTGTAATCGATACCAGAATCAGAAAATTTGATGCCTGCAATGGGCGTTTAAAACCTTCTAACTGTAGGGCGCGATATGCTTATACCTAGAGTAGCAAGTGATGACCATAGTATTCGCTACCAACTGCGGCTGCGATTTGTTAAATAACTCGTCCATTTCTTTCATGGGATCATAAAAAGTTCGTACAGACTTCCCACTAAGTGAAAGAGTTTCACTTCCAATTGACTAATAATCCACGTTCTGGCCTCTATTTCCTCTTTATGAATAATAGCTGAACCTCTAGAAGTAAAATTTTTCGTGGAGCATGTACATGTTCTTAAATATAATCTTCAAAAATGTTCAATATTTTAACCCTCTCGGGAGAAGCTAGGCAATTGCCCTGATTCTATAGAACCATGGAAAAAGTCCAAACTATTCGACACAAAGAGGAACACATAACTTCTTAAAATGCGCAATAGGAACAAAGAAAAGGATGGCAACATACTTTGAACAAATCAATAGTTCATCGTCAGACCTAGAAACATTAGGTATGATTGTCCTTATTTTTGAATTGAAAAAGGATATATATGGTTCATGACAGATTTGATAACAAGCCCTTCTACGTGTTTTCAACAACAACAACAACAAATAAAAAAAAACTTTATTCTGTATATGCATATTTTTTGTGTTGAAAAGGTCTTTGAAACTTGTTGTTGGACATTCTTCAGTCGAGGCATATTTAAGTGTGAAAATTATTGAGAGTGGCAATACTCTTCCTTCAGAGAAGTATCATTTTCTTACATAAGGCTATATTGTCAATATAAGTTTATATTCCGTTTGAAGTCCCTTCACAATATAAAATACTTTCATTTTATTAGTGGTGTAATATGTTGTTAGTTCTAAGTTAAGAATTAGAGAAACCAGTTAACTTTACATTTTCTCCCACGTTACTAACACAATCATAGTAATATACACACACACACACACATACATAAACTGTATGGTATCGAATTCAATTTCCTGGAAGTTACTGTAGAGATAAAATTCGGATGTATTTTTAAGTATAGTTGGAATTTCCCTATCGTTTTTCTTTCCATAGTGCCATTACATTGTTTTATATTTATGAGAAATGATTTTATCTATTTCAGCCTGACCTAAAGCGCGTACAATTTTACCGAATAGTGATAATCCTTTGCCAGGAATGCACGCAAGTCGGACAGAATAGAACGCTTGACCTGACTTAGGTTCAACCAAGAGGAAATTGTCGCATATTTAATGACCTTATTCTTTCGCGTTTAGAAACCTCATGTCTTAGGTCTGTCATCAAAGCAGGGAAACAATGGACTTGAATGAACTTTACTGCAAACCTTGAACCAATTACATACTTAGAAATGAACTTATACTTTCACAACGGAACGCACAATGAAAACGAATAGAATATGATTCCTTCAAGAATAAAATCATTAGTTCTGACACCCGACCAGCTGTGAGCATACTTTTGGCTAATACTTGAATTGTAAATTGTGTACCTGTAGATGCAACGGAATATGTGCGCTTTGCCATCAGCTGTTTTATTATAAATGGGAGGTCATCTCCTCTTGAAAGTCCTCCAACCAAATCATCTTTCTGTCAGTCCATCGGGTTTGTGAAACAATGACTAAACAAAGTAAAATCCCAAGCAACTCTTAGTTTTGATAAGTGAAACTTTAAAATGTTTCGCTTAAATGTTGCGTTTAGAAATTTTTCGATTGAAGACCATTCAAAATTGAATTCATTAAAAAAAGAGAAGTCATCAAAGAATGGTTATTTATAAACAAATAATCGTTTAACTCTGTAGTCGGAAATGATCTGATAAGAAAGGTTTTTATGTATTTGAATATGGCTTTTATATATATATATATATATATATATATATATATATACACACCGGGTGGTTATAATTAAACTTCCCCTATAAACGGCATCCTACAGCGCAAACGGGTGAACGGAATGCAACGAAATTTTGTATATGGGCTATACACGAGATGCGCTCACGGAATTTCGAAAAAAAAATTTAGTTCCAAAATGTCCACCAGAGAGCACCTTTTTGGGAAAAACATGAAATTTAACACAATAAACGACCAAAACGGAATACAGAAACAATATTAACATTTATTGACTAGTTTCTGATCACCTTGTCATCGAACCACATTAAGTAAAGGTAAGGGAGAAACAAAAACAGTTCAGTTTGCAGAAACAAGAACAGATTAGGACGAAATTACACAAGAGGAGCAGTTGTTAATCGTGTCCAGGACGATGTAGGGAAAGCTGCTCCACGTGACCACCTTCATTCACCTGCAAAATTTCAAGTCGATGGACAGTGTGTTCAACAGCAGATCGTAACTGATCAGTTGTGAGGCTTCGCACATGAAGCGTTATGGAGTTCTTTAAGTCATTCAACGTCGCAACACCTCCATGATACACCAGCTCGCTCAGTACGATCGTTCGCTTTCCCTATATCGTCCTAGGCACGATAACAACTGCTCCTCTTGTGCAATTTCGTCCTAATCTGTTTTTGTTTCGCCTTTACCTTTACTTAATGTGGTTCGATGACAAGGTGATCAGAAACTAGTCAATAAATGTTAATATTGTTTCTGTATTCCGTTTTGGTCGTTTATTGTGTTAAATTTCATGTTTTTCCCGAAAAGACGCCCTCTGGTGGACATTTTGGAACTATATTTTGTTTTCGAAATTCCGTGAGCGCATCTCGTATATAGCCCATTTACAAAATTTCGTTGCATTCCGTTCACCCGTTTGCGCTGTAGGATGCCGTTTATAGGGGAAGTTTAATTATAACCACCCGGTATATATATATATATGTGTGTGTGTGTGTGTAGAGAGAGAGAGGTAGAGAGAGAGTCTCTCTAAAGGCATTGCTCTTCCTCTCCGAACCTCTAGATAAAATTCTAAGAGTTGAATTCCTGCTAAAGCGAGAAATACAACAGCAAATAAAAGTTTGCTAATTTCTTTTTAAAATGTTATATCTGTTATACGTAATTAATCATAATTTTAATTCGTAAAAGTTTTGAATAGCCATTTTCACTTCGATTGCCACAAGCAAATCTTGCACTATTGCAAACCCTTCTTTGGCATCTAAAATATTAGATGCCTTGTAGGAAAATACCTCGTAAAAGTTACAACGAGAGTCATGCTTAGATCATCAATAGTAAATCTTTAAAAAATTATGATATCTAACACGTATTCTCTCATCCTTTACAAAGAGAGGTTTTAATTAACGCTTTAATAAACGTCATATTATTAACTGATTGTACTACATAGAGGTATTTTGTAATTTTATTTAATTCAAGGTAAACTTACTTCAGAACTGAAAAAAAAAATTTTTTCTATCTCTAAAAATGGACATTTTATCAACCTGTAGAAAGGGTAAACTTGATTGTTATGCGATTAGGCTATGGAGAGTTGGGCCTGCGCAAAAGTTCGCGATGCTGACGACAGTCAACACCTTCTAAACGGACTCCCCCTTCTTGAGGAGGTGTTGGCAGGACCTAGTGCTTCTAGAGCATTGGTTCCCAACCAGTAGAAGTCTTCGGACACTAAGCCAGAAAGTGAACCCTGTGCACACCAACTTGAGGGGGACCTTCCGGGGGGTATAGAATACCCCTCAGGATTAACGTAGGATTAACGTACTCACATTCTAACGTATCATATTCTAATAATAAAATAATCATGTTAAACTTTTAAGACATTTTAATTCAACACCTGATAGTCATCGGATATATTCGGCCCATCTAGTTCAATGAACATTGCTTTCAAAATCCCCATTTAGTTGGCATTTTCATATGTGGTGCCGGACCACTCCCGAGGCTCTCGCGGACCACCGGTCGGGAACCATTGTTCTAAAGACATGATTGAAGAAGTCATTAAATCTTTTTTAAGTACATCATTAATGGATACATTAATGTATAGATAACTCGTTAACGAAATTTTCGTCAATAATCTTGATAATCTTTCAAAAGCGGCAGATTTTCAGACATGCATTTTGTTCCTTTTTTCTTTTGAAATATACGCTTAAAATCCTTATTTCTTTTGAAATATACGCTTAAGTGTTTCGTACCCAGTTTTAATAAGTTTAACCCTGATCACAAATTTCCTTCAAATATTTCTCGGGACTTTTAATTTTATCTCATTTTGTTTAGTTAACGTTGTCCGTGCCCGCTGTATTGAAAACTTAAAAACAACCTCAGAATGATTTATCGATTCTGGGTATGTATAAAGTATAACAAATAGTTTAAAAATAACAGCACGCATGTTATGAACTCTCTATTTTGGCAAAATAAGAATTCAAATTTCGCAATTTTAGAACTATACACAGCTTCAGAGTTACATTTATTCTTACCAAAAGGACAGGTTTCCGATATATAAATGGTTATCGCTGAAGGCTGGCTCTTGAGACTGATTTTTTACTTTAAAATGGAAAGGTAACTAGGTCATCTAGTATGCAAGGCTAACACGTGTTTCCTCAGGTATAACTCTGTTTGGGGAACATCCTTTCCATCAGGCACTTTAATTAGATTCGCTTTATTTAGGTTTTAGTGTGATATTAAGATTTTAGTGTAAATTATTTTAGATTTCAAGTGAAAAATTCTAGCAGTATAAGAGAAAAGCTACTAAATTGCATTAAAATGACAAAATGCAGGGAGTACGTCCACATGGTCGGAACAAATTGCAAATATACGCACATCCCACCTACACGGCAATTTAGGTCCGACGCTACACCGGAAATGTATATATTTGCTTTAAAATGTTTAAATACATGAGTTTTTATATATTTTTTCCAACGAGGCAGGTACATCATCCTTAGGACAAAATATACAAGTTTTATATCTTTAATTCAAATTCGTATTTTTATTTGCTTAAAAATAATATTATAATCTTACACAGAGAGTATTGGTTTGCTATAGTTTATAAACCTTTTACACACCTAGAGATCAAGAAAAATAAACTCTTTTATTTATAAAAATTAGCCGAGTATCTATTAAAATAAGTAACAGTAGTGTGTATGTTTCGAAGTAAGCGGAAAAAAAGAATACCTCTGAGCTAAGTATATCATTTCTCTCCAACATGAATTCAGCAAGACTGATGTTATTGATATTTTGTCAAAATCTTTTATTATTTTTCAGATTTCCCTACATCTTGTACCTGCCTTTATATAAGGGAACTTGTTTTGATCAAATTCATAGTTTATCACTGATGTAAATTTTATTCTTTTGCAATAAGTATGCCCAATAGAGACTGGTAAAAAATTGTATACGTTTAAAAGAAAAAGAAAATAAATAAAATTATCTCAACAAAGTTGTGAACAGTATCTATTTACTTATTTTATATATATATATATATATATATATATATATATATATATATATATATATATATATATATATATACTAGATGAAAACCCGCACTTCGCTACGGAGTACATTCAAATTAAATACAACGGTCAATGTATGCAATTAATGCCAAAAAAATAATAATAATTATTTATATATATATATATATATATATATATATATATAATAAATACAACAATCAATATATGCAATTGATGTAAAATATATATATATATTTATAAAAAAATCGTAAGGGATATTTTTATAGACAAAATAATGTAGAAGAAAATATTCAAATTAAATGTAATAGGACATACTAAAGAATATAGTACAGTTAATACAGTACAGTTTGAGGAACATAATATATTTTATTGTATTTAAATATTTTTTTGGATAATGTCCAATCGTCTGCCGCATTAGCAAAAAAAAAAAATTTTTTTTGTCTGTTTAGTTGTTATGCACGTGACGATAAATTTATTTAAAGTACCAGAAAAAGAAATCAGGTGATCAGCATTTGATAAATTAAATTCTAAAAATTAATCTTTAAAAATTCACCAAAAATCAGAAAATGGAGGTAAAGATTCGAAAAAGATCTCATTTTAAAGAAATTTTTATGATCTTTCTCGTGATATAAATAATATAACCTTCAAATTATTATTTTAAATGCAAACTTAAAAAAAGTTACTAAAACAACTTAAAAATTTTATTTAAAAAAATCTAAGAAGAATTTTTCAAAAATTTTTCTTAGTGCACCCCTACACTATAAGAAGAATCGACATGCGAAATTTCAGCCCTTTAGGTCCAGCGGTTTGGTCTGTACGTTGTATGTCAGTCAGTCAGTCAGTCAGTTAAGGAACTGTTTTATATATACTATATATGTGTGTGTGTGTGTAAGTAAGTAAGTGTAAGTAAGTAATTCTTTAATAATGAGAATTAAATAATTAAAATACATTTAGCAAAGGATGCATGAAATATAAGAATTTAACTATCTGAAGTGAAAAAAATGATCGTAGTTCTTTAAACCAAACCTAAACTAAACCAAACCTGAAAATATAAGAATATGTCAAAGAAAACTTATATGTATAAATAAAAAATTAAAACTTATATGTATAAATAAAAAGGGAAAAAATGCATTTTTCGGAGAAAAAAAAATTTAGTTACATGAATTTCAGAAATATTTTAAAATCCATAATGAAATAATTGTCTTACGAACAGGTAGAGACGGAAAACCTTTTCTCAAGGCATCAAGCATGCATTTAAAATGACTCAAATTGTTCAATTAAACCGGACTTCGTGTGTTTTACAGTAGAATCACTATTCATATTTAATTAAACCGTATTGTCCCTGCCTCTTAAATTCAAATCTAGGCGTTATCAACGAAAGATGACATGTTGCTCAAAAAAGGTATCCCATTCTATGCGAAAAAAATATTCCCCTTACGTTTTACATACTGCCACGCTTATTAGTTGTAGCAGGTTTTTATCATTTTTGTCTAATCCTTTGAAAACATACATCTTGTAGGGGAACTAAGTTAGATTATATAATTTATTTCCATTTTAAAAGTAGCATAGCGGAGATTATTTTAATTGGTTTCCGACTATCTGACAGTTGAAAACCGATTCGCGCCCTAATCACTCGGGTGACGGCCGAGTGATTAGGGCGCTGGCAGACGGTACCAGGGCCTATGGGTTCGAGTCCCACCGTTCGTTTGGATGTTTGTAGCCGTTCGGAATCGGCAGTAGGTCTCGGTCAAATTATCCCTTGTGTAGTAAAAAATTATAGTAACGCACTTAGCCAACCAACCTGACAGTTAAATGCAGTGCGAGGTATCAAAATAATATACAGGAAAATTTTAACAAATTTTGTGAACACAGTCACAACTTTTAAACTCTGGATTTAATCTTCTAAAAAAAATAGTATAACTTCATTAACACAATGGGAATTCATTTTGTAATCTGGACAGAAAGGGGATTTTCTTCACTTGGAAACCGTACTTTTACTTTTGGTCCTTAAAGGATAATTCATAGCATCGTTCTACGTAGCAACCTCTACATTTTGAGTTACGGAAGTAATTCTATCTCGGTGATTGCATTTCTTTGGAACTGCAAGTGGTCCGCTGAAAGGTTTATGACTGCTGTCTTTGTTATTCATGAAGTAGAGTAAATTTATGATGATTGTTTCCACGCCTTATATTTTAATACTTTCAAAGAACCTTAAAAATTTCAACTTGATACTTGTTGCATAATTTAATTTCTCTTAGAAAAAGTAATAAAGATTATTTCTATAAGAAAAAAATTTCAGCAAGATTTTGAAAGATTTTTACACCAGAAATCAGAATGAGGAAATTCCCAACGTCATTTTCCCGTGGGCCTGATTCATCAAAATCACAGTATCTGCCAAGCAGCGAAATCTTCGTAGTAATTCTTAAACTATCATACGTAAGAAGAGAAGAAAAAAGTCTCTGCTCAAACAGGAACTAAATCTATATACATCTGTGATAGAAGAGGAAAATCTCACAGATCAAAAAGAAACTACATTAATATGAATTTGAGGTAATTTTCCGCAAAATTTTAACTATCATTAATGATGCAAACAAAGACATTTGGATTTCAAATCGAAAAGGTGTTATCGGAAAGAAAAAAATTGGAAATTTGAAAATTTAAATCTCGTAATCGTTGTCTAAGGCAAATGGAAGCAATAAATGGTTATAAAAAGCAGTTAAGTCATGAACAATATCTTTTGAACCATCAGCTTATAATTAAAAAGATTACATTCGAACAGTTATTCGGGACCACCTAAGAAAATAAAGGTTTCCTTAGGTGGAAATTTCTACGAATTATTTAAAGTGTGGGTGTGTGTATATATATATATATATATATATATAACCATCGATTAAAAATAATGCTCCAGTCTACAATTTCGCAAAAACAAATCTGTAAAAGCGGAATTCAATATAAATACCCCCATACTTGGGCATGAAACGCAGTACTTTTTAGTGAAAATAATTAAGCATGTTAAATTTGAATCCGAAATGTGACACGTAAAGAAAAACCAAGTTCAGAAAAATTTTGAAATTAAATTTAGTAATAACTTCTTTTTATAAACTTTGCTTATATAATCATTAAATGAAGGATTGTATTTGAAAGATGTTATGTTTAATATGTACAACTTGGTGAGAGTTTAAACTTACAATAGTTAAGGAAAATAACGAATTATAAGACATTTATAGTAGAATTGTAGTACAAAATAACATTATTTTAAATAGCTTATTGAAACTAATATAAATAACTTATTGGAACTAACGCAAGTAACTTATTGAAACTATTATAAATAACTTGAAATGATTACAACTTAAAGTGGTTTATTGAAAATTTTATTTGAAAATTTGAATAAGTAAAATTATTATGCTGAAAAAGGCCACGAGTTCCATATTTTCGGCATGAAAATTTTGCTTTCTACAAGACTCAATTCAAGTGCAATTCTTGAGTTTTGACCGTACCAAGGTTCTTCCCTTACTTTATATGCGCTATCTCCAGATCTCAATCTCATCGGCTATTTCTGAGATAAATTGAATGGGCTGTTTTGATGTTTACCTCAATTTAAGCTAAAAACCACACATTATGGACATTTCCCACGTTCAGCCCTGCGAGGCATTGTCGGCTCGGTAAATCTGAATCCGATATAGGGAGGTAAGAGAAATAATGAGCAATTAATACGGCAGTTTCTTTCTCTGTTTTATACTTATATTTTGTTATTTTTTCTTTTGTATATTGATTACCATTGGAAATTTTTAAAAAGTTTAACACAAGCGCATTTGTTGCAATTACGGGACAGTGTACTTGAGTTATGGAAAAGTATTCCTGTTCGACGGTTCCGTACACTGGCGGAATCTAAGCCCTGTTGTGTACAAGAGGCGGTAGTAGTTGCGTACAAGAGGTGAGAAGTCCAACTCGACCCCAGAATGATATACCTCAAGGTGGCCATCCATTTTATTGGAACCTTTAAGCAATCATCAAATACACTGAGTGGCCAATTTATTACCAATTACCAATAAAATTGCGCTGGAGTTTGTATTGACGACGCTGACTGTCTTACAGACAGATAATTAGGATTAGCTACAAATATTTAGATTATGCATTACTCCATTCATACACGAAACTCGGCCTCTAAAATATTGATCTTCATAAAGTCCTGTCTCAATCTGTTAAAATTACTACTTATACACTGAGTGACCAATTTACTATGACCACCTATTCTGTACATCTTTGGGCCACCTTTTGTTCTCAATACTGTTGAGATCATCTTTCGCATGGACTCTATGAGATGTAAAAACGTGGGTTGATGAATCTGAGATGATATCCGATAAACTGCCCTATCCAGTTCTCTAAGATTTGATGGCTCTGTATCCATTTGTCTGTTACCCCTTTCGACCTCATCCCACAAATGCTTAATTGGATTGAAATATGGGGATTGGGGAGGCCATCTAAGCAGAGTGAACTCTCCGTCATGCTCTTCAACCATCTATGAACAATATGAGCTTCATGGCAAGGAACATTGTCCTTCTGGATGTATCCATCTCCAGTGAGGTACACTAGCAACTAAACTGGATGAGCTTGGAAAACGACAATTTTTAAACGCCTTTCGGCATTCAGATGTTCTTCCACGTGAACTAAAGGGCCCCAACAATGCCAGAAAAATATCCCCAAAAACCATGAAATTGCAGGCACCAGTTTGAAGAGTTGTGGTAATACACCAAGGTAAACCTATGCTTTCGTGCAGTTTTCTCCATATTCTCACCCTTCCATTTGCAAGGTACAGTTAGAAACGAACCACACTACCCTTTTTCCATTCATTTATTGTCCAATCTTTGTCACCCCGTGAGAACTGGAGACGTTTGATCTTGTTAGCTGCAAACATCAAAAGCTTTCGAACATACATTTGGCTTCTGTTTTCGATGAGGTGTAATGTGTGGTGAACAGTACGTTGAGAGGCAAAAGAAAAGGGGATTAGCCGAGACGCGCCTTAGATTGCTCTAAAGATCAAAGAATTCTTTTGGCAAACACGGTTGCCCATAACCCATTTATCCTTTGTCCACAGATACCACTCCTGGCTATCGTTCACTCTGGTGACTCGGTACAGAAGCGTCCGATCTAGACTTCGTAGGAGATGGCGCTAGGAGCAAACAACACTGATTCTCATGCGCAAAAGCAATCGACGCAACAAGATATGCAACTTGCCAGCACATACATGACCCAAAGGCGTCAATTGGAGTTACGTGGGGTTGCGACCACAGCCTCAAAATTTGTGAATGGGTGTATTATTTAGTTCAACATCACACTTTTTAGAACACTCCATAGCAATAAAAGTACACCCACGAACAGTAACGATTTGTATATGTGCTACTACAATGCGTCCAGGTCTCTTCTGTCAAACACATCTTAGGAGTTCTGCGGCTTTCAGCAAGACGAGATTCCTGCAACCCTGCTTTTCGGGTGCAATGACATAAAGGTATAGAAGTGCTCCCTCTTTGTCTACCACTCGTGGAACACTAAGATATCCTTTTTGTCTCGACAGGCTGCAATTAAATATAAATAACCAGTTGCGCAACATGAGCGTTCTAGTTTTTTTAGGGAGGTAAACAAATGTTCCGTTTCTTGAGGGTAGTGTTGAAAATTAACTGCAAAATTTACCCTTTTCCATCCAGTTTTGGACTTCTACGGATGGGGGTGGGGTCTAAAAATCCCTTGAAATATGTTTGAAACTTTCTTACAAAATTGAAAACTTTTTTAAAAAGTGGCATATCCAAAATTAAGTCAAATTTGTAAGCAGAGTTCCTCTTCTCCTTATAGATACGTATTAACACATCTTGTGAGTGGTTCTTTTCTTGTTACAGAAGTCTAAAACTTGTACATGCATCAGGAGTTACCGTTTAAATCGAAAGCGACGCCCTAGTCTATCTATAGATACCATGTATAGCACCATGATGTCTATAGACATCATGGTGCAAATACAGGCAACGAGTCTAGCTCAGGGATTCGTCTATCTTTGGCGGAACTCAGATACATAGTATATTCAGAGGCTAGAAGCGACTGTCCAGTTACACACACTTTAAGCAAATAACTATTTTACTGAAACTGACAGACAGGGTCAAAATGTCAGGAGAGCCATGTAAACTTCCTCAGTTGCCATCTGGGAAACTTGCAACTTTGTTTAAAAAGTAGGAAAATAACAAAGTACTGGTGTTCTCACAAAGTTAGTGAAATGGCAGTATTTAGTTTTATAGGCTTACACTTTTTAACCATTTTTCCTATTATTTATTTCTTTATTATTCTTTTACTAAATATCCACTTTGCACCCATATCAGCACTGGAAGGAATTGATTTAAATCGTTCCTACTAAGAAAGTTTCTAAAATGTCGCACTTGCGTATTAACTCCTGCTTGTAGAAATCAATTAATATATGCATTCTCCTGACTTTAGTTCAAACCTGAGTAGGTTAACAACAGGTGGTATACAGTTCCAATCTCACCTACATTATCATATAAAGTGAAGCTATTTCCCCTTCGCCAAAACTGTTAGAAGAAAAAAATGCTGTTGCTCAATGCTCTTTTACTCCTGGTCACAGGTCCAGATCCCGGCCATAGCTCACTGCGATTTAAATTGCTTCAGTTTTTTGTAGCAAAACGTTCTGATTTGTGTAAGAAAGTTATAACAATCAGCGCGTGCATGTATATGCGCTTTACTGTAGCAAGTAAACTTAATGGAAACCAAAAGCGAAAGAAAAATTCTTATATTCCAAGATACCAAGTCATAGACGCTTAACAATGATGTTCTGCAAGAAGAAAAAGCAAAATTTCAGAAGCAATAGATGAAAAATAGGTAATTCCACCACTGTTGAGAAAAGAAAATTCCTTGCTCACATATGGGATCTCCTGCAAAAAGGGTTCTAGTTGCGCGGTGTCATAAAAATATCATAATATTTTACTCAAGCTAAAAGGATTTTTCTTGTTTCTATCAACTTTCGAAAACATATTTACACATTCATCATAATATTAGCATTCTTCAGAAAAATATAATTTTATATTTATGTATAAGAGATTCACATTATTCCTAATTTGGCTCTCTTTCCGATGCATTTATACATCTATAAATATATTTATATATTAATTGTGCTTAATATAAATGAAGCTTAATGCATTATTTCAATAGTTTAGATTAGTTTAAAATAACTTGTTTTTGTTTTTTTCGTGTTTACTAAGCTATTTAAACGTATGAAAATTTCTGAAATTTTGCGGTATTGCTCTTTATTACTCTTGACTTCTCACATTTCAATTAGTCACTTACATACGTTAACCGCATCCATTCGCATCATCTGCGCAGTCGCAGTTCTGTTTGTAATTCTCTTCAGTTAAAGGGCTCCTGCCTGGAAATACGAGTTCTTTTTTCTCTTACCTAGTTTAGCGTTTGTATTGTGCAAATAGGCTTGTACAAATTTATTGTGTGTGTGTGTTTGTCAAAAATTAATAAAGATGATGGACCCAGAGGCTTTTCTAGAAATTGCGAACCAAGTTTCGAAATTACCAATGTTTCCTTATTTCGAGCTAGCACATTGTTTAATAATGTGCATGTATTGTAAAGAAGACATAACCGGTAAATATAAACGAAACGTAAAAAAATCATTTGTCTAATTTTAATCTGCTGATAAAATAATATTTTGAATGAAGTTGTTATTTTGTTTCGTACTATGCTCTTGAAAATGATATGTGAATGATATAAATACTAATGATTTGTTAAAACGAATGTCTGTTTTACATTTTGTAAAAATGTTCGCGTGTTCATTGACATAAATACGTCTTTAAAAGGAAAGGAAGTAAGATTTTTTATTGTGTGTTTAAAATGGTTAAAATATAGATCTTCATTATGATCTCTTTTGAACTTTCTCGCTTCATTTCTGAAACCCATATCATCTTAACGCTAATATTAAATTTTACATGTTATTTGGAGATTTTTTTATTTACAAAATGCACAATCTCTTCCCCCACATATATAAATCCTATACGTATTAAAGTATGTATCTATAAAATCCAAGGGAAGGTCGCTTGATTAATGTAAACTATACATATAGAGTGACTGTACTTAAAAGGTAAACAACAGATCTATCGGCAGTGTAGTTTATATTTTCTCTCTCTTCAGTTAGTATATGTTTGTAAGAAAATGCTATTTATTTAACCTACACATAGTTCTTAACTCATGGTTTCAGTTTATTAATAAAATTTTATCATTGTAAAAATTTTGAAATTTTTGTGTGTGTGTGTGGTTGTTTCAATCCTAAGAACTGCATATTTATCAGCGGCAATTTAAAAACATTTTGCATTGCCTTAATATATCTCCATTGTTAATAGCATCTCTTAAATGTTGAAAGTTAAGCATTTGATTGGTGTTGTAGATCACTTAGAGAAAAATATACAAACAAATCTGGTTACTAAAGTTGTTTTGATGAAAAAATTTAAAAAAATTTTTGCTACTGAAACCTAAGTTTTGTTTATAAATATTTATATTTAGTAATAAGTTTCTTCTATTCAAATTTTGGATGCATTATAATTAAAATATGTTGATAAATTCAATGCGTTAAGTGTTGTTATTGGTGTGAGGAACCAAAATTTCAGGTGACAAAATCAACTTTTCCCAGTATTGTAATTTATTCCTCATCTTCAGTGATCTTTCACAGGAATGTGTTCCGTCAATTTCCTTGCAAACTCTGATAACAGGATCTCTGATTTGATTATTTGTTGAAAATGTTTTAATTATTATCATTAGTTTAAGTATCAAAATTTAGCAGTAGTTATCATGCATTAAAATTGGTTTTATTGTTATAAATAGAGGAATAAATATGTCTATCCTATTTCATAAACTGATTTGTGATCTATGTATTTTTTTTCCTGTTCATATTCTTCGCTTAAATATATTATTAAAAATATATGTCTTTATTATAAAACTGGGCCAATTAATTATGTTGTCATTTTAAGTACTCTTATGTTTGATATTATGTAAGGTTAAAGTGTATGATGTAAGTTTAATTAATGATAGATAAGATTAAGGTACGATATTTTTGTCTTGTGGAATGTTTTTTAGGATATAAATTAATTAGGATAAGATTGTTTAAAAGGATAATGTATTGAAGAACTTTTGTTGTTGTTGTTAGGTGGTTAAATTTTCTAAGAGTTTGTTGAACCTGAAAAAAAAACTTCACTGTGTGTGACATAAGACCTTGAATTTTATTTTTGCTCTCTCTGTTATTCTCCAAGAGTAAATCAGGCTGATAGCACTGACCTGAAATCATTCAAATTTTATGCTAATAGTAAAAACATATATTTAACGATGTTTTCAGTTCTATTGAAATTAAAGATCCAAATACTGCTTATCCTTCATAATGCACAAATCTGTCCCAAAAACTCATTGCTGTCTATTCAGTAAAAACATAAAAAGCATTATACAATCCTTAAGTCTTGAAGAACTCCTTATTTTCATATCTTTTTTTAAAGGGCTTTTCTAAAAGTACTAATTTTTGTATTCTTTAGCTTTATTTCTTTTAGTTTGTCATCTTGCTTTCAGGCAATACTAATTTGCTTGTTCCATGTAGAAAACAGGTATTTAATCCGTTGCTATTAACAATGTGCTTTGTAAAATTTGTAGAAAATTTTCATTCATTAGTTAGTCGTCTTGTGTAGTTTTCAAGTCCGATTCATCAGTTGACATCGTTTAGCTATGGGGGGGGGGGGGGGGGTGTCCCTTTTGTTATTATCAATAAATATAGATCACACTTTTGAGAGATATGTGCAATTTTATCCTTTTAGTAAGCTAACTCTTCTGCAAGTGCCTTTATTTTGACAACAGTTTTGTTAAATAAATAGAAAATTCAGAGTAGAAAGTTGACAATAACTAAAATGTGCATAGCTCTATCATGAATTCAGAAAGATTTATTTTAAAAAAGAAATTGTGAAATAAAAGAAAGAAAATATTTTTTAAAGGAACATTAACACATTGTTGATGGGAGATATGAATTGGAATCTTGCATTTTTTAAATGTTGAAAACACAAGATACCAAATCATATCTCAGCATGACAATTCTTTATTGTGTGAGTAATAATCTCTAAATATATATGATTTTGTGTTTGTTACATAACGTCTTTATAGATCTCAATTCAATTCTGAACAGCTAGTTGAAAACAGGGCATCGATTTGAAGAAAATAGTGACGAATTTTTCACATGTGTTTTCAGATGTACTAAATGATATTTGGAGTGAGGATAAAAAATGACATTATTTCTGATAGTGATAGTGACGAATTTTTTCTGATAAATATAAGAAAAGGAATGTTTAGCTTTTGCTGAATGATATAGACATAAGTGATAGTGAAGATCTTAAAAATGAAGTTGTTATAAAGAAAACAACAGAAACAAGTTCATGGATTAAACAAGACAAAATTCCTGTCCAGGATGTATGTATAGGAAATCTAGGCTTGAAACAAATTCCTTCCAATCTTACAAGCATGTGTGTACCACCAGGACAGTTACCTGGTAATATGTGACAGCATTTTTGACAGTTAATTGTCGGTAAAGGCAAACAAAAATATCCTTGATGGTATGTGTACTATAAACAAAAGAAGAGACAAAACACAATATATTTGTAAATTCTGCTTAGTACCTCTCCTAAGACAAACTGTTTTCTTGACTATAATTCTAAAAAGCACCACTAGCATCATTAATTGTACTCTTCAGTTTTAAATAAGGTTTCATTTAATAAAATATTTACGCCATTTTGAATAAGAGCACACTTATTGGACATGTTTTCTAAAAATGAGCAGGAACAGGGACAAGACCCATTTCAAAATATACCGTCACCATTGTGTTAATAAAACTTTTAACATTTTCATAGTTTAAGCATTTTCTAATACTATGCCTGTTTCATACAATTCCTTCCTTCCTTCCTCAGAGGTTATGAATGTATAGTTCTAACATTTCTTTTGATTATTTTTCCTTTCAAACCGCTGACTGTGAAAACCTGTACTTCATTGATAGTAGGAACAATGTGAATATCATAGTTATTAATGAGACCCTTTAGTCTAATTGACACTAACTTTAAAAAAAAAAAAAAAAAAAAAAAAAAAAAGACTATTTTTCTTTTGGTTTATAATAATATCTCCCAATCAAAAAGTACTGGCCTTTCCCGAAAACTTTAATTTAATTTAATACTAAATCTAAAAAGTATGGAACTATTTAGCGGTACTTAATTTTTTTTCAAATGGATATGAGGAATTACTATTATTGTTATTTATTATCATTATTTTTATACTTGATGATTTAACTTTGGAATAACATTTGCAATCTTCAAAAAAATGTGTGATGTGTAATAAGTATTTTTGATGTAACTTTGGGTGGTTGTTTTCCAAATTACATTGTGTATACAGACCATGAAACTTACAAAAAAGATTCAATTAGATAGTCAGCAGTGTTTCAGCTTTTTGAGTTAAAGATTAATTTAATTTTTTCTTCCATTATTAAGCTTTCTTCTAGCATTTAAACTTCTGTTAATCATTAGTTTGAGATATTTCAACAGCTTAAGCAAAACAGTCTCAAGAAAGTTTTATCGTATTAAATATGAAAGTCTGTTAAATAACTAATAAAGAGCTATATAATGGGAAATTTGAAATTCTAGGTAAAGTATCTCTAATCAACTAATCTTTTTAGTTCAGAACGAAAATGTCTATTTGATATTATTACACCCTCCATATCGCTAACGTCAAAATGCTCAGGCTAGTTATATTTATTATCTTTGAGAGTAAGTTACAATGTTTGATGGGTAGAAAATCAAACATTGCTATAAATAAAGTTACTTTGTTATTTATGAAGTTGATGTTTTTAAGAAAAACTAATGAAGTTTCAATTCTAATACTCAGGTATTTTAAGATGTCTGAACTTAAAAATGAAACATTTTTTCAAGGTCCTTGAAACAGCTGTTATGTGTTCTAAAGAACTTCTAATCTTCATTTTTTTTAAAATGACTATGAACTGTGACATATATCCTACGTGATTCCCACCTAACCAATCATTTTATATCTTTGGGGTTTTGAATGTCATTCTGAAGCACTAAGTAGTGAAAATTATTTGACAAAAAATCACCTTGAAAGTCTCTTATAAAGCATGTTGTTTAAAATTCAGTAAAGGTATATTAAGCAATATCTTGGTAAGGGGCATCAAGTAACAAATTTCAGGGAATTATATGGTACAAGAGATTTTGATATATGCACCTATGTTATATTAAAAAATAATTTATTTTATAAAAATATTATAGTTCAAAATTATCAATATAGAGGGGAAAGTCCTCAGGGACTGCTTTTATCTCTTTAAATAATATTACAAACCAAGAAGCATGCAAATTAGTACTGAGGTTAGACAAACTGAGCCTAGGCACTGTATTTTTCAACCACTTTCAGGTCTGAGTGGGTTCTGGTTCTTTTAGCAGTAAAGTTAAAAAAATGTACTTGACTAAAAATTCAGTATATTTGCAAAACTGAACCTTTATTCTTTTAATTATAAAAAAAACAGCTTCTTAAATAATGATTTTAAAATATTTGTTTGCTTTTTTATTACTTGAACTGCCAGAGATTTATTTAACTGAGGGCTGAGGTAGGCTCTCTCACATTGTCATTTGTACTTTGAGAAAAATCTCAAAATTTAGTATACCACAGTCTCGAACCTTGAAAACTAAACCAGCAGTCATATTTACTGGTCACCCTAACCTCAGATCATGTACCCTAGTAGTAGAGAATTTAATAATACCTTCTCTTAAGAAATAAATCTTGTTCAAGATAAGAGAGCTTAAGCATTACATATCGTACTTTCAGGGTTATCTGATATTTCTATCAAATTGTTAAATGTGAATGTGTGCATTGTATGTTGTATTTGTGAGAAGCAATTTAATAGGGCATTGTACAAAGTTAAGGTTACATGAGCCATGATGTTAAACTAAACCATTACATAATGGCAAATTTATGTAGAAATTTTAGTTTTATAGATACACTTTTTGTTTTAAAATTTTACAGACCTTTTGGTGAACTGGCATCTGAGTTTTTGTTTAATGTATAGTTCTTCTCGGTCACTCTAGACTTCCTTGATAAACCATATACTCTTGCCCATCTGAAAAATAGTAAAGAGACCTGATATCCCAACCAAATCCACCTATTTTGTCTGGGCATCATTTTAAAGTTTTTCAATAGTTATCATATTACAACTTACTAGAAAAGTTTTTCCAGCCATAAATTCATTTATATTAACCTAACATTTTATTTAGAAATAGTTTATTGAAAAGTATCGATATCTTTTACTTTACTAGCATGTTACATAAACTCTAAACATGTAAAGTTAGATTTCTGTGTGTATCTATATATAAATACATAATAGCCATTGATTATATGTGGCCATTATATTCCTGCCAAATATACTAGCTCCTGGGTTAAAAAAAAAAAAAAAAAAACTGTTAGACAGGAGAAAACTGGTTGATGTTAAGGAGATAGGCTAGAGGGCAACAGTTGTATCTGTAGTCAAATAGACTTCTGAATGAATTTTCTTAATATAATGGTTATCATCCAGAGACTCACAACTATTTCTCATTTAATATATCCATCCCTTTCAAGTTTTGTCTTAGTGTCATCTTTCCTTACATTCCATCATGATTGTTACCTTTAAAAGTTTTCTAAAAGGCATCAAAGTAATTAAAAAAAGAGGGGGAAAAGACATCTATTGAAACAGATGCTTAGATTATATTATGATCATGCTTTTGTGAACTTTTAAAGCTAGATGTCAAGTATACCTTATCCTTGGTAAATAAAATGTTTTTCTCTATGTAAGATTTTGGCTATTTGAATTTTGTTTTGTGTGTAAGGTCTAAGATATTTTCTTTTCTCATTTTATATGTTTCTTTAGATCATGTGGTAAATTTTAGCCAATATTTCATTTTAGCTATGGTATTTTCCTGTGCAACAGATATTATTTTTTAACCTTTATCCTCCATTGGCCAGTTGGCTATGTGGTGTGTTGCTGTCCAGTACAACCTGGTGATAGAACCATGAGTGGAAAGATGAGCACTGTCAATGTCCTGCAGTCCTGGACAAGCACCTAGGTGTTGTCCATTCATTGCACACAAAGTGGACAGGTTGGGGAACTCACAATTCCAATTTTACCCAAATGATGCCCAGTGAGCATTCTAAAGCAGGCCATACTCGTTTTTCTTGACAGGTTAGATGGATTTTTACCATTTATGTAGTTAAGGCATTCTCAATTCTTTCCAGCAGACCTTTCGAAGTAATGGTTATGCCTTTTCTTCTTCAATTTTGAAGATATGAAATATTTTCAATTTTGCACAGAGAGAGGTAGACAAGGTTAGGGTAATTGAGAGGAGGACCTAGCAAGGACATCTGCTGTCTCATTTCAAGGGATCCTACAATAGCTAAGAATTCTCTGGAGGACAAATTTCTTTGTCCATAAGATGTCTGATAGCCTCTTCACACCCAACATGACAAGCAGAGGAAGAGTTATTAGCATTTATCAGGAAACAGATAATGGACTGTGTCAATGAAGAAAAAAACAGTTTTTTTTTTCTCTGACTGACTTGTCAGTGCTTTGGCAGATATTAGGACTACTGTGATTTCATCATCAAAATTGTCACTATAGACTCTTACAGATTCATGTCTATTGTGAGAATGACAAGGCTCAAAATATTTACAAAAATCTCTAGCACCTATATTTTTAGTGGCAGCACCCATAGGTCCATTAGTATAAATATGAAGCCACTCACAAGAAGGATACCTCTCATTTTGCAAGAGCTGATGATTTTAGTTTTGAATCTGAGAAGAGTGTTTTATCACAACAAAGTGCAAGATCAAAATTTGCTGTAGTAACATTCACCAGCTCCAAGTAATTTGTGGCTATAAAAGGCTGTCTATCCAAAACAGGCATGTCCAATAAGGAACTAAAGTTTGAAGTCATACTGAAAATGGTAGGTTGTATTTTCAGTCTACATTTTGCAGGTCTATAAGAGACCCAGAAGTGATCATCTCTTAGCAACTTTTCCATCAGGATAATGGCCACCCTCTCTCTATTGTCAACCAAAGTTTCAATGCATGTCTGTAATTCCAATGAAACAGTTTGTATGGACTTAGCATCACCCATGATCCATCTGAGAGCACAATATTGAGTGATATCAAGTTTAGATACAATATTATTAGATGTTGTAACCAGTGATTCACAACCATAACCAAAAAACAAACCTGGCATAGAATTTATATGCATAGGATTTTAAAACCTCTCATGAGGCATCCCAACAAATACCAGAAAGCCTCTGGTATTTCTAATGTACTTAAAAACTGGTGGTCTGTTTTGGAACACTTGAGATAAATAATAGAATCATTACATATTGCAACTGATCGACAAATACTTTTATCTAGACCCTTTAATTTTCTTTTTATTTATTCAAAAATTATGAGAGAAACATCCAAATTACATTCAATTCTAGAAGTTTTTATTCTTTTTGCATGAATATTAACTTCCCTAAAAGAAAATTGTCTTGATAATAAAATTTGAATATTCTAATTTATATCTCCCTACATTCAGAAATTTAAATTTTAAACATTCCTCCTCATTAAAAGTACTCTATGGAAGGTATCCCTCGTACTGAGCTATATTCTTTATATGATGTGGTCATAACAAAACTATTTTAAGCTTCTATATTCAGTGACATAGTTTCAAAAATAAGTTAGTGAAAATTAGCCAAAAATTAAACCAAAGAAGTAGTATTTTCATTTTATTGGAGTGAATAAATATAAAAACTGATTTAATTCAATTATATTTTATTAAGTGGTAGATGCAATTGTGTTTCAAGATTAAGAGCTGTAACACTGTCTTTTTTTTTACGTACCCAATATTTTTAGGAATATGTTAAAGAATTATTTATACAAATCACATTTGTAAAATAAATCTAAATATATTTGGTCTTATTCTAATATTGAAATGAAATGTAACAACTTGGTACTGTCATTAAGGACATGTCATTAATACAAGACTGTTATGATACTAGTTTATTGTGATTATCTTGTGATGTATTTACACTTCAAAATTTATTTTTTTCATTGTTTATACAATGAGTAAAGAAAAATGTGTCTTGTCTTATCGTTAAAATTAATCTATATAGATTTTAAACTGAATAATGTAAATTGTTTTGAAGTAGATAATTCTAACGTAAGCTTTTTATAACAGGTGCTCATGGCTTTTCCCGGAAGCATCCACTTGCTTGCTGGGTTACTAGTATGCTATCAATTTATGGTGGTCAAATGCTCGCAAGTTTTTTGTTAGGAGAACCTATTATATCTCCACTGAAAAACACATCATCTTTGTTGCTGGCTACAGGAGCATGGTATGTTAGTCTACTTTATTTTGAATTTTTTTATTTCACATTTCAAAATTAAAATAATTTCGTATTGTTTTTTAATTCCCTTTTTCCTTGTCCTTAGTGTAAAAGTGTTTAGTAGTCTTTGATATATTTTAATCCTGGGGATTTTGATACCACTATTTATTGGAGTCTCAAAAGAATTTTTTGTATTTCTGTCATACATTTTTATTAAAGTGTTTATTGTTATTTTTATAATATGCTATTTCATGTAAGAAATTTGTAGATACTGATCAATTTGCAATTTGTGTGAAGTATGCATACCAGATTGAGTTAGTTACATGATTATCCATGTCAGCAAACTTAGTAACAAATCCCAAAATCAAGTTCTATTTTTTCAAGTTTTATTTTTAGTCACAAAATGTTTTCTCTAGATTGACTTGGGCCTCTGCCCTTTATGTATTTGAATTGTTGATGTCACCAATAGACTTGAAAATTTGAATTAAACCCAGGAGTCCTTCATTAATACACTAGTTATCAAAAATTAAGGAAAAATCACAAAAAGAGGGATAACATGTTCAAAACTAGGCCAATCTGTTAAAAATTTGAATATGTTTTTAAGTAAAAGGTGCTGAACAATAGTACATTATGCAAAATAGTGGTGCAGCAGTCGGAATACATCATTTGCAAGGAGCATAAAAGTGCATGTCTCAGAGCAAGGTGAGAATTGTCGCTGCAAGGCTGAGATTAGACATCTGGCATAGCCAAATTGTAACAATGACCTCCAGGCATCATTTGACCGAAGAACTGCGATGGCAAGCTATTGGGAGACTAGAGGCAGGCCAAAATCAGACAGAAGTGGCCAAATGGCTAATGTGAGTCCGTCTGTGGTTCATAGACTTTGGCAACAATTTTTAACCACGGATTCAGCATCCAGGAGGTTCAGCCAAGGACGGCCATATGCTACAACTAGTGCCGATGACCGATATTTGTCATTATGCACACAAAGGAATAGAACCACAACTCGGTCTGAACTCCGTCTGAACAGATCCTCCCTCACTGTAAGCTCCAGAAGGTTGGAATCGACGTCAACTGTGCGTAGAAGGCTTCACGAAGGTGGTCTTTTTGTGAGGCAACCAGCCATTTGCGTCCTGTTCACGTCACGGCATAGGCGGGAACGTTTGCAGTGGGCACATAAACATGTCCACTGGACGCGTGATCAATGAAGGGCTGTTCTCTTTACGGATGAGTCCAGGTTTAGCCTCCAAAGCGATAGTAGGCGTATTTTGATTTGGAGAGAACCTGGAACTCGTTTTCATCCATCACACGTCCGTGAAGAGATGCATATGGATCAGGCAGTGTCTGTGTTTGGAGTGGTATCATACACCATATTAAAGGTACTTTTCCTATACCAAACTGACACATCTGATTTTTTTTGTTGTATACATATGCTAGTTTCTATAACACCATAATTGTCTGGTGATTTCTTTTTATGCTATTTTATACCTACCTATGTGTTGTATAATGTGTATAAGTTTAATTAAATTCTATGTGTAACTTTTTGAGTAATACCTGTTTTTGTGACTTTATTTTCTAATTTTTGATAACCAGTATACATTGCTATTTGGAAGAGTTGATATTGGTACTGCTGCTGAAAATTATAATTTCCCAAAAAATTGTGTTGTTTTTAGCATCTAGTTATTTTGCCAAATACAGTAAAGGCAAAAATATAACTGAAGCATTTAACTTAATATGATACTAATAGATATTGAGTTGCTAAGTACAATAATACAACAGAAAATTAATTTTCTATTAAACTAGCTTAGCTTTTTGTTTAATGAAAGTTAAATGCTTCTGTTGAATAATCAAATGGCACTCTTCCATACTGGTACATGGTGTTTGGGCTGAAAGCTAGGAACCCTGTCATCTTTAGATTTTATTTTATTGTGGAATTTTTGTGAAACTCTATTTAGTATGAGAGAAGGTTATATTTTAGAAGTATATAGAGAACCAAGAATTATAGACTGCCAGTTACAGTACTTCTAAAATTAAAGGCTTTTATTTGTGTGTGTGTATGCATATATATAGTATTTTAAACCAACCTTCTCATTTTCTCTTTTCAATCTGTGTCACTTTTACAATTTATTTACATTCTTTTTTCAACTTTGTCAAATTTTGCAAAGTCTCTTTCTTCCCTTTCATATGAAATTCCCTTATGTTACTCTGCTTACAAACTTGCCCTCTTTCTGTACTGTTAGCACTTTAACATTCACAGCTTTAAAATTTCCTCCTCTTCCACTGAAATCCAGATAACTTATTTTAATAGGTCTTTCATAAATGTTCTTTTCACCCCTATATTTCTCCTTCTAATGCATGCATGCAAAAAAGGTCATAGTGAAACTTATCTCCCCAAATCACTTACTTATGTTTTGTAAATTTGAACTTTTATATGTCTTTCTTTTTAGTTTAACTTTAAACAGGTATTGAAACCAAATATATAACAAAAAATTGAGGCTAAACAACCTCTTATTAGAGTCTTTAATAATGGTATATTTGATATTCGCAGAATTTCTCTTTTTGATTCGAAGATGCAGGTTTTACAAATATCTTATGAAGGAATAATTTGTACTATTAGCATTTAAGAATGATCTGAATTAACATACATTTTCTGTGTTTTATATTTAAAAGAATCTGCTAGTTGTTTTGAATGTAGATTTGAATTGACATGCTGTAACATCTTTCTCTTTTTAGGTATATCATCTTTTATTCCCCATTCGACTTTGGCTATAAGGTTTTTAAGTTTCTACCTATCAAATTGGTTCTTGCTGTAATGAAAGAGGTTTGTGGAATATTTTGTTTGTAACTACATGATGTATAAATGGTGTTTCTAAACTGATAATTTCATTCATACTTTTTTGTTATGAAAGAAAGTCTTAGTGTACCTCTTAAAAAGGTTAAAAAATGACATATAAAATTAAATTCATACACTTGTGTCAGGGTCAGTTAATTTCAACAACAGGCATCCTCATTTTGGTTTGCAGATCCTGTGAGTTTGAGTCCCACTGTTGGTATGGATGTTTCTAGCCATTTAGAATCAGCTTTAAACTGTAGGTCCCGGTCTAATTTGTCCTTGTGTAAGCAAAAAGTTGACTGTAGTACTCCAAACCAAACCAAACCAAACCAAATTCAAAATCTCATAATGGTTTGAAGCACCTGGGAGTATATTAACTCTACCTAATTATATGTTAAGATATATTAATATTTTTTTGTGATTAAAAGCATGTGGATACCTGGGAATATTTTTTCTTGAACTGGGAATACTTAAAAAGTTTGTAGGTTTACTTTTTGCATCTGAAACAGCTTTCATTCATCTAAAAAAGTTGTCCTCTCAATTTTAAAGGTCTGATGTAGGAATTTTACTCTATTCTTAAAAAACAGCATTTGCAACTTCCTTCACAGATGATTTATGTCTTGACTAAGCTCAAAATTACACTTACAGTTCATTCCAAGGTGGCAAAATACACAGATCATGCCCTACTGGACAGAGCTGATTGCAGATTTATAGAGCCACCATGCCATACAGCCCAGTACCTAAGTTTCAACCTTGTTATAGGCTTATCAGCAAGGCCAATGAGTATGTTGGAGGGAAAAGAATTACTAATGCAGAATTTCTCTAAATGTTTACCGGTGATTAAAGTGCAGTCATTCAGCCCCTTTTTGGAAAGAACCATTGTTTATCATGAATTGTAATACATTTTCAAGCACTCTAAATTGTATACCATAGTTTGTGATTAAGATACTAATGGTTCTTGCCACAGTGGGTTCAAAGGTTGCACTTTGTCAGTCTCCAGTAAAAATTAAGAGAAATTCTGCTTTTGGAGTTCCTCTCCCTCCAATGTGCTCATTAGTTCTGCCTTGCTGAGAAGTCCATTAGAAGGGGGGAAACTAAGTTCAAGGCTGCCTGGTAGGCAGAAGGTGTTCACACAAGGAATGTTTACTCAGAGTTCAAAGTTGTGAGAGATTCAATACATTTGCCAGATATACATGTAAACAAACTACAGCAATATAACATGTGATCAATAATTGGAAGCTATAATATAATGCTTGAAAAGGAATGGGTTTACACTAAACTGCTGCCTCAATATTAGAAATGCATAACTATCTAAATATTACTGTATACCTCAGTATTAAAGCAAAGATCAGAACTGAAGGATCCAATAGGTACCATGAAAAAAATATACCCATGTCTTATTCACCAAACTTGATATCTAGTATAATACTTTAGAGTAAGCAGCATTTATATAGCATTCCACTGATCCAAACTTAGCCATTTGTTCGCTAGAGAGTGTAGTGAGATTATTCACTCCATAAAAAAAAAAGTTTCCATTGCTCAGGAATCAGTTAATAACTTGCTTTACACCACTCTGACACAAGTATTCATTATGCAGTGTCAGAGTGGTGTAAGCATCTTGCTAAACCTTGATAAGCCTCTTGTCCTTAGCTCTTGATAAACTCTTGTTTATCCTGAAGTGTTTAAAAGGATGTTCAGATCCCCCCCCCCTCAAAAAGAAAAGACCACATTCTTTTATAATACCTTCTTTTGCACTCAGGAACTCATCTGTTAAGTGCAGTCTATCAGTCACACAGTTCTAGCTTCCATTTGTTTCTACTTTACATTAATAATCATTTACAGTAGTTAATTGAAACATGTTTGAAATATCTCAAACAAATTTGTTATCAAGGCATTGCATAATCATTTGTCCCGAATTTGAAGTAACTAACTTCTCTACATGCTGTTCTGTTGATATTGTTTTAGAATGAGACTTTAATCTTAAGACTGTCTTCTAATTCATGTGCTTGATTATATATTGCTTGGAGCATGTAGTATGAGATATGTAAATGAATTCACTAAATTTAATAAATATCTGTAAACTTTTGATCATTTTCTATGTATACATCACCTAACAAAAATGATAGGGCCCTTTGCAAGTTGAAAGTGGTTTCAAAATTAACATATACATTAAACAAAAATTCTGAGAAATATTTTCCCTTTAAGTTTTTATTTGCTTAGCATTTATGATATTTGTATACCTATCAATCAATATATATATACTTATTTATATTTATTTTTATTATTAGGTCATACGTTGCAAAAAAGTCCATGATGGTGTAGTTCATGCGGCTAAGGTGTATCCAAATTCATATGTAATTATGATCATCATTGGTACCTTGAAAGGTAAAATCATTTTACAGAACACTTTATTTCTTTAAGTTGAAGTATGTGAAATTTTTTGTAACATATATTATAACTTTAAAAATAGTATAAAGTTATGTAACTGATTAATACTCTTGATTAAAAGACAAAACATGTTCAGTGAATTAATTTTTTGTCATAAATACCTTTTTGAGTAAAAAGGTGTTTAACTTTTTCATTTTTCCATCTGAGTTGTAAAACAGTGTGAACTATTTAATATGGTGTTACATGTTAATTTTCATGTTTGAAGGCACTTGCATTATTTTGCTAGTGTTCCCATTATGGATATCTATTCTCAAAGTTTGTACGTTCTTTTAAAGTTATTAAGAACTACTTATTTTTAGGTAGTCATTCAAAAAGGCACCTTAAAGTCCTTTTCCCTTTGGCCCATAACATTTTTATCAAGGATATGTAATGCCCATTATTTTTTAAACAGTTATCAAATATGGTACAGGGATCACACTCAATGGTGCACCCAGGGGGGCCTTGCCCCCCCCCCCAAAGAAATGGAAATTGCATTATGAATATTGATTTTGCATTATATTTTTATCCATTCATTTCGGCCCCCCCCCCATGCATTATAAATATTTTTACCTGTTCATCTTGCCCCCCCCCCCCCAAGAAAAAATCCTGGGTGCGCCACTGATCACACTAGTTTACTGTAACACAAATTTTACCCTATTTTTTGCACAGAGAACATTTTTGAAAAAAAATTGTCATTATGGACCTGTTTTATTCCCCTTATCTCAACTATTGTTATATTCCTCCTGTGATTATGCTGGCTGTGGTAAAAACTTAATTGTTTACTTGTTTTCCTGAGAACTTGTATGTGTGGCAGGGAAACTGCTAGTTTATTTGTCAAAGAAACTTTTTCTAATTACTTTTATGAGTCTTCAGTGGTAGGCATTTTACAGGGATGCCAAGTATTTCAAAAATTTCGAAGTTGCTACATACTTTTAAGTCAAAATACATCTGATTGCTAATAGCTGAAGAAAAATAGAAATCAGTACTGAGGACCAAAAAGTATGGAAATCAGTGTTAATGATAAAAAAAGAATACATAAATAAGTTATACCTAAATTTTTTCCTTGAATAAATTTCATGTGTTACACTTGGTGGAAATTTCTAAAATTTGTTGTTGCCAAAGTGAATTTTCTGTTTGGCATTTTTACTTTTGTACCAATGAAAAACATTATTTGAGAAAAGAAAAAGAATAAAATACTAGAATTATGTCTTCTAAGTGTATGAAACTGAATTATTTATTATAAATACTTCACTGTCATGTACTCCACAGATAAAAGGAAGCAGTAGCTCATCTATTCCAAATGTTTTATATATTTCCTATTTTAAGACAACTGTAAATTTCCTGCAACTGATAATTTACTTGATTGTTAACAAAGATTATGTGAGGTTAGCATCTGTTTCTGTCTTAATTTGGATTTTTGGAGAAAGAGAGATGGAAGTTGGATGAAGCATATTGAATTGTTAGGAAATGATGAAAAATATCAAATTTCTATCACATCCTTTAGTTTCTGAAGTTATTAAATATGTATCAAGAAATTAGGGCATCCTCTTTGTATTACAAAGAGGAATTTGGATTGCTAAATTTGAAAATTTGTGCAATGTATGATGATAACTGTATAAAAGCCTGGGCAAGATTTCCCTGTTTAGTTTTTGATTTTCTCCCTTTATTCTGGATAACTTGATTGAATAAACAGATTGAAGTGAGAAGAAACCACATTTGATGGACTTATAAATATTAGAACTTTCCTTGCATAAATTTTATACATTGATTTACTCTGAAAGTGAAACATTGTATTAACTATTGAAAAAAGTGTTTCAATAAAAATGCAATGCTTTTACTGCATTCAAAATAGCAAATGTCACCTTAACAAACTCTAGTATCCTAGTTTGTTTGTGATCTATTTTACTAAGGTTTACAGTTTTAAAGCTGACTGTTAATAAGCCTCACTTTTACTATGTTTCATTATCTAAAGACTGAGTGATTACAAAAAAAAATTAGTTTTGTACAAATTATCTTTTTTTAAAATTTTTAAATACTATATATTGATCTAACAATTTTTTTAAATAAGGTCATTAAAAGTCTTAATTCATTTCTTATTTTTCACTTTCAAAAGTTGTATAAACTCTTAATTTTTCTGTATTGTATTGTTATACCGTAATAAAAGATAATTGTATAAGACTAAATATTTTATTAATGTCATTTTTTAAGCTAAACTAAACCATCATATATGGTGTAGTGATTAGAAAAAGGTTGAAAATAAGTAATGTCAAACTAGTGAAAACACATTATCCTGCTTGTGGTCAATTGAATTTTTGTTAACCTATTTACTTTTCTGCCTCTTGGGGGCCATGTTTTAAAACAGTATTAAAACAATCATAAAAAAATCTTTAAAGACTTAAGTTTATTGTTTATTCAAGATATGAGAGCAAGAAAACCCCCAAAAATTATTTATAGTTCTAAATATAAAACTTCTTAATACTTGTCTATGATAGAGCTAAAAGTTTGCGTATTGTAAAGTTTCATTCATTTATACACATACTAATATGTGTGTGTGCATACATATATATTTACATTTAGGTGTATTTTGTTTTCCTATGAGTAATCTGATGTTAAGAAATTGTTTGTTACAAGTATTATAGAAGATATCTTTTTTTTAACTATTCATATATAGGTAATGGTACTGCATTTCTCAAAGTTCTTGAACGTCTTCTTAGAGGAGTTTGGACACCTTCAGCTGTTGAGTTGATGCAATTGAGTTTGTAAGTCTTTTCATCAATATTTTTTAATGTATCTCATCAACAGATATTTATTTTATAAAGTATTAGGGTGAATGAATATATTGAATGGGCTCTTAATGACATGTTTCTGTACTAAAAGCTATTTGTAGATTTCAAGTAATAGAGAAGGTGTTTTAATACATTGAAAGTCTACTTACCTCCTTGCATGTTTTTAAAAAACATTATAAGATACCCTTCTCTTAGTTGAAATATTCAGGCCTAGCAACTTATCTGTCCAATATTACCGGGGAATGAAATGTGAAGATTGATACGTAATTGTATTACTAAATCTGTTTGAACAGAAACAGTTAATTTTATTAATCACATTGAGGATATGTAGTTTTAATTCCTGAATATAAAGTATTTGCAAAGCATCTGACTATTACCAGTTCTTTGTCATGGTATTCATATCAAATTACCTCTTTATACCATTGTTTTATGTAGCAAAAGAGTTTTCTACCTACTCAAATTTATTCTTGTGAGAATCAGAGATTTATTTGAGTGAAACTAAAATAAAGGAAACAGAAAATCAAGATCCTTATGTAAATTACCTTTGTTTCACTGTGGTACTCACATTCGACATACGCACACACAAAAATAAGAAAAAATTACAGCTGTATTAGAATTACAACTATAAATATGAATTTAAAACAAACACTGATACCACTTTAAATATAATAACACTAAAGCCTTCTTTCTTTTAATTTGCTAACTCAGGCATGAAAGTGACAGTTTTATTTATAATCCAAGTTGTTACAAAATAGCATTAAATGAATATTTACAACCTATTAAAATATATGCATTTGTATTTCACAAATACTTACTGTTATTTTTTATAAAAATAGCTCCATAATCATTTGGCCCTCCAGTAGCTCAACAAGTGATTTCAAGTACTATATTAGAATAAAAATCGGTTTGATTTTGTTTTTCCTAAGACAGTAAGAAATATGGCCTGGTAAATGTCAGTGCCTATGTCCTTTGCAACAATAATGACTTTGCAACAATAATGTATTCACATGTGCTAATGAAAAATGGTTTAGTACACCCAAATCCTGAAAGAAAAAAGGCATAATCTGAAAACCTTTATAATAGTATTTACTGTAAGGAAAATACATGTACAGACTTATCTACTTGAGTGATGATACAGGATTACAATTATTATGCTTATTCAAATAAGGAATTTATAATTTCTTAAAGTACCTGTATCACCCAATTTAAACCACATGCTTGTATGTAATAACTTTTTCATTGCTATGAATTTTATTTTTTCCATTTTATTTAAATATTCAGGATTTGAAATGAATTTTTCTTTTCAGCCCAACCAAAGCCTCCATTGCTGCCTCTGTCATCTTTGTTTTAGACAAAAAGACTGAATTGATCTCTGCACCTCATGCTCTTATTAATTTCGGTGTCATAATCTTTTTCATCTATTTCAAATTGTCATCCATGCTTTTGGGCATTCATGATCCATTTATTCCTTTTGAAAATCTTTTCTGTGCTGTTTTCCTCGGTGGCATTTGGGACACTCTTCAGCGTCTTCTGACTCCTGCCAGCAAAGGAGACCAGTCAGCTATGAAAGGTGATACTGCCAAAAATGGTAAAACAGATTCTGCCAAAAAGAAGGAATGAGCATTCAAGCATGATTAAATATGGTCAATAAAGTAAGTATAAAGATATTAAATTGTACTTTGTTGCATTTTTTTTCAATGAGTTAGTTAAATAAACTGCCTAGCTATAAAATAGCTCTATATTTTAAATTCTTAGCTTGCAAACATAGAATTAACTCCTGTGCTATAACTCTTTTCTATCTGTTATACCCAAATTCTTCAGACAAATAAGTTTAAACATTAGCATTGCCATAGTGATGTCATTGTGATTCTATTGAAAGATGCACCTGCCAGTTTATAAATAACAAACATGTATTGTACACATCCATTTGATTTATAAATATTTCATTTTAACATGTATTTTATCTAACTTAAGAAAACCTTTGCAGGTACTATGTATATTTTACTTATATATATATATATATATATATATATATATAAAATGTGGATTTTAAAAATGAGTAGTTTTCAAGTGTAACATGGATTATAATTTAAACATAAGAATTTTGTTAATTCATAAAATTAGTTATAATGACATTTCAAAGACACTTAAAATAATCCTGTCAAACATTCATACATTTGTAGCTTTAAATTAAACATCATTTTTCCACTTATGATTATTGTAAATATTGGAATTTTAGAAAGTACTACTAAAATAGTTAAGACTGCATTATTGAAAAAAATGAGACACATGAGTGACATTATTTTGTAATTAAGTTACATTTGCCAAAAGTAAGTTAGCAATGAAACACAGAAACATGTTCATACTAGTCTACTGACATTGACAAAATATAGTTTATAAAGGTTCCTTATTTATATATATATATATATATATATATATATATATATAAATTAGTGTATAACAATTGAGAGGTGGTGAATGGATCTCTGAGATTCATTTAATTTTCTTTAACTTGAAGTAGCTCCAAACTATGCAATAACTTTTTTTCTCTCTCCTACTAAAATAATATTTAAAACTTTTTTTAAAATCCTTGTGCTGAGGGAACGAATGTACAAAACATACACATAAAATTTCATAAATTAAATTTAGGTTTCATTTTACAATTGGTTAAGTTGCTTTGTTTTCTTTGTCTGGGACTCATATAGATAAAAAAAAAATTTAATGCACTTTATTTTGCTGGAGCTGAATATGTAGCTGTTGACAGTCTAAAATAGATACTTGGTATGATGTGAAATTTTGGGAAGGCCATCTTTTATATCCTTTCCAAAAACTGTTGATTAAATTTCTTTTAGATTTTAAAAATTTGTATTATTTTTTTTTTTAATTTTAGCTTCCTGCATGCTACTTCAGATATTGCAAGTGAGAGTGTTTATTCGGTTAAAATACTCTATTGCCTAGATATCGGGTACTATTTAAATATACCTGAAGTCTGGAAAACTGTTTTGCTTCTTTGCATGTATTTATGACAAACTCTATGTGATCCTAAAATAAATTTAATTTTGAAGATTACATATGAATTTTATGGATATCATTCAAACGATAATCGGTTGCTGTAATATGCTAATGATTTAGACTCTTAACTTTTGCTTTTGTTCTTGTCTGGAAAGTCTTGGGTTGGATTTCTTTGTGTAAAAGCACCACTCAAAATGAGTTTTTAGTGTTTTTAGTTGCATTAATTTTGTGAAATTCAAAGGTCATCCAAAAAATTTTTCTTATAAGGAAGTGTTCTTTTTTAGGGATGCTGCCTTTGCCAATGCATAGTAAAAATAACAGCATGTAAACATACTTTCTTGAATGGCAAATATAAAATTCAAATAATCAACTGTCTGTTAATACTTTCAGAATAGTAATATTTTGTAGGTTGATTTGTTATATTTTTACCTATCTGTCTGTGGATGTGGTTTTGTGAAATTTTATTAGTCATTAATATATCATAAGATTCGCTCAAAGCCAAAAACTTTGTTTCCAGAGTAAGCATTTCGTAATCTAAAATTTTCTGTATTATTACAGGAACACGGCAACTTGAAGTTTAAATATGCTAAAAGTTTACTATACAGAAAGTTCTACTTTGTAATGCTCATTTAAAAAAAAAGCACTTTAATGCACTACCAAAATAATTTCTTAGTCTGAATATGTCTACATTATTACAATTTCAAACTGAGAAACTTTCATAATAATGCTTAAATAAAAGGACTGTACCAAAAGATTAATTTTAAGAACATCACTAGTGTTTTTAGTAAAGATGGTCTTTCACATAAACCTTGAGTTTAACTAGAAAGTTAAGTACATAGCACTGCATAATTTCTCTTCATGTTTATATTCTGTGCATTTGAGATGTATGTAGACACATGCATTTATTTTTCTTATTTTTTATATCTGTTTAGCTAAGGTTAAAATGGAGTTTAATTTTAGATCTGATTCACAGCAGGAATGAAATACTTCCAAGTGTAAAAGGAAATATTTAATGCCTACTGAAACAGTAGACAATAAAAGGTCCCTTTATATGAATGTAAGACATTAAAGAAACATGAATGGGAAAAATTTAGAATTTATTCAGTTTATAAATTTACTTGATACGGTTTAAATTTATATTTGCCAAAGATTGTGACTCACAGTCATGAAAGACAAACTTAGATAATGACTTCTTTTCTTAGAGATTTAATTTTTAAAAAGTTTCAGAATTTGAAGCCAATGTTTCTTAATTTTGTGTTAATTCTATGTAAAATTCCATGTAATGTAATTTCAGTTAGATAAGTAGTGTGTTATCAAAAATTAAAATTTAATTGTTGTGTTTGTGGTATATGCACTGGTGTAACATTTACAGTTAAGAGATATTCTGTAATTTTCCTGTAGTCTGAGGAGATTATAGCAAACATTGCAGGTGGAATCAGTAACGGTCTTCTTTCCCTATCATTTTTTAAATAAACAACTTTTTAACTAAAACAAAAATTATGGCTGATAGCTGCTGTAAAAGTTACATTTTTAAGCCATTGATAATCTTGTTATTAATGTGTCTTTTTTAAAAAAATCAGATATTTATCAGATTTATCATATCATATATATATCAGATTAATTATCATATTAATCAGATTCATTCCCTCTTTACCATATACTTTTCTGTTGAAATTTCCTTGCCTTAATTAGCTCTATGTTTTGCTGTAGTAATTAGTTATCCATTTTCATCCTTATACTAAATGACATCCCTCAATTTTCAGCTCTAGGAATTTTTTTCCAGCAACTTGTTTTAGGTGATGTTCATTTGAAATTTCGCTTATACTCTTTACTCACAAAAGAGAGAGATCTTCTGGATTATGTACTTAATGACCAAAATTTTTAATTTACTTTTTATTTACAGGTTCAAATAGTCAAGATTACTTACGACTTTTGAATTTTTTTTCTTATGTAGCATGGTTCATTGATTTATCCACTTTTACCTAAACAATATGTAGTATATACAAATTTGGTCATATTTTGTTTTAGATTATAATGCTGGGATTGTACAGTCATAAAATCCATCAGAATTCCTTATTGTCAATATTGGTTTTTTAAGGGCCCAAAAAATGTCATTAAAATTATTAATTTTTGCATCCAAGGTCCTTACTTGTTTTTGTTTCCTGGTATGTAAAAAGTACTTGTTTTCAAGTTGAATTTTTTCTTTTAAATATATGATATTTGAAAACTGCAGTTAACACTTTCTTTTGCATGTGCCATTTTTTGTATTATTGTTATTCAGGACAAGAACACCCTTTAGATATTATCCCTCTCCCCTCCCATTCTGAATATGAAAAAACTACTGATTTGCTCTAATTATTTACTGTATAGGTACTTACCTATGTAAATTTATTGAATTCACAAGTGTACAGAAACCAAGCAGATTTCCTAAAACCCTTTAACCTGTGAAAGCAATTTTGAAATATTCTCACGATTTCATAAAGTGAATATTTTAGTAGAATTATAAGTTTGTTAGATTCTAACTCTGAGATATTTTTAATGCATAAACTCTGGAAATAGAATGTATATCAAATAATTTTTGAGGGCCTTAAAAACTTTAATTTTTGAGTATAAATACAAACCCTGTAATGAGAACATGTGGATACAGAGAAGGTTCATATACTACCCTAGTTAAATGTCGTTTTCAGATTCAATTTTGATGCATTCAGTGCATATGGTCATTCTAATTTTAAAATTTTGGGTTAGTAAAGTTATAACACTTGTGTAGAAATCTTAACAAAATACCAGCTTCTGCACACAATTCAATATTCTTATTCTGAATGCTTTTTAAGATATATTTATAGTTAGTTATTTCTCTCTACTTTAATATGTTTTAGTTTTATTTCCAGTAACATCTTTTACATAATGTTATAATAGATGTTTATAATTTAAACTGTGTTTTTTGAAATATTTCTAAAGCTGTTTTTATTTTATTTTCAGATATTTGAAGCACAATTTTTGAGCCATAATTCATATTTCAGTTGAAGCAAAATTGTAACTTGGTACTTATAATACATGTTTATGAATGTTCATTCTAATTTTAAATGGAATATTGTGATTTTTTTTCAACGTTGTAAAGTCCAAGTGTATTCATTATATAACGTTAATGCTTAATTTAAAAAGTTTTTAAAATTTTTATTGTGAAATGGTATTATGCTCAGGATTCTGTCATAATGTTGCTCTCATTTTATTTTCTGGGAATTTGTAAGACTGTCTGAAATTCTCTATATCATTTTAGTTCCTGATATTTATATTATTTATGTACTCTGGAATGAAAGTACTTAGTTTTTACTTTTCTCTAGCGATTTGGAAGCTTACTCTCTTCCATGTTTTAATATTATGAAAAACAGTCAACTATCTAGTCAATAGAAGTACAACTAATACATATTTAGATGTTGAAATGCATTTCTTTAGATGCAGACTGTCAGTGTAGAATTTGTATACTTGAACTTGTTTGTGGTATAATCACTTACAACAGACAAACTGTATAACTTAAGAAAATTGCCTTAAAAGTGACAGTCCTTATATTTATTACTGTAAATATTTTTTTATTTATGAATTGACTATTTTAAAGTAAAAAATTTGGTTGCTAACTTGATGGAATCATCTCCTTATCCATGTGTTCATTTTTGTTTTCTTTTTTAAATCATTGAATACTCATGTAAAACTCATGTATCAGAGCACACCATGCTGTTATTTTTCCTTGTTGTTATATCTGCGTTATCACCAGGTTCATTCAAAGTTATTATAAATTTTTATTGTGAATGCATAGGTTTTATTGAAAAGTTTTATAAATCATATCAGCATACTTGTGTTTGGATTGTTGTAATTTTAATGTCAGTATAGCTGTAACAAGAGAATTTTACACTTTTTCATTTCAATCAAAATATTATGATAGTTATAAGTTTGTGTCAAACATTTCTTTATACCTTGATAAAAAAAAATTTCACATGCTTGTGCTGTGATCCTTTGTTTTTCATTCTGCTAAAAATAAATTTAATTTTCTCCTACAAAATTTAGATTATTTTTAAATTGTTCTTTACGAAAACTTTCAGTCATTTGTTTTAATTAATATAGATTATTATTTGTCTACACTCCATAGTATAATTGCAACAAACAAACATCATGTGAAAAGGTGGTAATGATATTAAATGCATCTTTATGAATATTCTATCAGAAAAAGATAAAACAAACTAGTGCTCTTAATGTAGAACAGTCCATTAACTGAGTTCAAAGTGTACATTTATGTATGTATATGTAAAATACATACACATACAGTTATATAAATATAAAAATTTTAAGATCTTTTAAGATACTGCAATAATCAGATATTTTCCCCTTACTCAATTAACTCTGATAATTAGGAAACTTTTATTAGTTGTCATCATCCTTCAATGTAATATTTATTTTATGACCTTATGTGCTTCTTAAACTCTTTGCAGTAAAGTGTAATAGAGTTTCAAATGTGTAATAAAGTTTTCAATAGTATACAACAAATGTGAAGACACTATTACATTGAATTTTCATAAGGTGTATAGTTTATCTAATCAATAACTGTATAACTAAAGCTCAGAAGATAAAAATAATGTAGCATGTAAAAAGTCACATTAGTCTACTCATGAATTTTACATTCTTTTTATACAATTGCTTCATAAGGAATTTCAACAGTTTCTAAATATTATGCCTATATATGGTAATGGAAAAGGATGCTGTAACATACTCTACTATTGCTGTAATCAAAACATTGTGTAGATTTGTTACAACACATCTAAAACAACTAGAAAAATATTATTAAAACTTTAACCTGAAACAGTGCGTAGATTGCTTTTAAAACACACTCATTTTGATATTTTTAATTAAAAGGTCAAGTCCTTTAAGAGCACTGTGGTACTATATCATCCCATGATATTCAACTGCATATTTAATGTTGCTTATTCTTTATTTTTGGTCTCGTTATCTACTTATGAGATACTAAATATTTTATCTTTTTATGCAGAAAATTTAAATTAAACTAGCCACATGACCTTTACCTTATCATTTGTAAAAGTCCCATATATATATATATATATATATATATATATATATATATATATATATAAATGTATTTGGGCAGTATGAGTTAAGGGACTTAAAAAGTAAAAGCAATCACTTCTTTAGAACAAAGAATAGTTTTCAAAATTTAGTGTAGTTCAATTAATTTAATTTGGTGAATATCTTGGATATTTTTATATGCTTTGTCAGCAGAAAATTGGAATTACACAATATGGGATTTCATTTTGTGCACATTTTTTTATTGTGTCATACATGCTTAATCTCTTTATATTAAAATTTATATTTAAATAGAGATGAGATGGGAAACAGGTTAAATTAATATTAGCTTATTCTTAATTCAATTACAAATTTATGTGAGACACTGTATTATAAAGGGGTAGAAAGTATGTAGCCATTGTATCTAATATAAACTCTGCTCTTATATTTACAGCTTAAAAAGCAAATTGCCCCACACAAGCATCCAAAACAGAAATGTGGGATTATTGTTATGCAATCAGGTATATGTTATCTTTAAAAATTGTCCTCTTTAAAATTTTTTTAGTCACAGGAAAAAATATTTTTAAATGTTTTTACACGAACTGTGTAATTAACAGTAGATGGTGTTGTTTAGAGCAGAATGTCTTAAATCTGCATTACTTTAATGAATCATTCTATACTTTAAAAGGGGGGGGGGGGGGAGATTTTCATTTCATTTGGTTCAGCACTAGCGTACTGTATTTTCTAAAATACTTCTGAATTCAGTGTTTTTTTAAGTAAAAATTTCCATCTTGAATATATTTTAGTTGAAGTTTAAGACAATCTCTTATGGCTATTAAGCTAACTGTTGCTAAATGTTCACATTGACATATTTAAAAATATTGAAGTTCTATACTCTCATTACTTCCCCATACTACTTTTTTTTTAAGTAATCTATTATTTAAGTATTTTTATCAAGGAATGTTGAGACAAATCAAAATTGGATGCTAAAAATTGCAAATGCAGGCATCAAAAGAATTCTTTTCAATGACTTACATCTCATGTTTCTGACATAGAAGCTGTATGCTGTGTTTTAAGAGTCCCGCTCTTATTCACCTCCATTTTCAATGATGCCAGCAATGGATCTTACCCTGACACCAAAATTTTTATATTTCTATGGAAAGTTTCTCCTATTGAAGCTCAAACAAATGGTTTCCTAGTGTATATTTAATGTAGTTTTTATCATATTCCTGTATGAGAAGTAGTGAATCATATTTATATTAAATCCTACTATACACAAATTTTTATTCACCTGAAAAAAATTTCCACATCCTATGTATATACTCTAGGAACTGATTTACATTACAAGTAAATTTCAGTAGCATATTTTCAATTAATATTTTTAAGATTGTAAATGTTACTTCCAACTTCTTAAATAAGTTATTAAGCTAACAGCCTGAGTTTTCACTTGGAAAGTCATCAAAAGAGAAGTCATCAAAATGTCATTAATATAAAAACATTTAAAACACTAAAGTCACAGTTTTCAAAATAAGCATATTTATGAACAAGCTCTTGAGTCAAAGTGCATTTCCATTGGTAGGTATTATGACAAATTTTCCTATTTTGCTCAAAATAATTAGCACCATTCTTCAATTAGAGATATGTTTAAATTTTCTTTTTCATTCAAATCTGACATATCTACATGTTAGTAAAGAAGATACATTATTCTTTTAGAGCTGTTTAGTTGTATGCACATGTATAAATAAATGCACACTGGTTTCAGCCATTTTGTATGTGGGATCCAAACTTACATCTGAGTCTTGAATTACTAGGCTTTATTACACAATCGTTTTCAGTTATTACAAGTTCTGTTAGAGAATCTTATTTGAGATAAGATGTATTGTAAATCTGTTTTAAATTATAATTTATAATTTTTTCCAATTTTTTTTTAATAAATAAATTTAAATAGTGCATTAGTTAAAAAATGTTAGTATCTCAACTGCTGAAGAGTTGCATCCTTTGGTATCTTCTTTAGTAATATATATTTAAACACACTGTAATGAGATTCATTTACATAGAACTGATTTTTTTTTCTTTTCCAAGTCTATTTGGTAAATATAAAAATGAATGACATCAGCACTTAAACTTAGTAACACTTTTTGAATAAGAGTGATTTAATTTCACTTTACAGGGGAAATGTTATAATAAATAGACTGTAAGCAGTACTCTGATTAAGATGCATATTGTTAACATACTTCTGTTGACAGTCTGCCGTGAGGAAGTATAATAACTCAACTTCTTTGCATTGTAAAATTATAAATTATTTATCAGTGTTGTATATTCAAGGCTAACTGGGAATCTCATCCTATGCAACTGATCTGACATTAAGCTAATTATCTATGGTTAGTAAGATATTTCGACGATTCCCCTTTCAGAGAATACTTGAACACGCTAGCCATCAAGTTCACATCCCTATCAATGATATAGCCAAAAAAAATTTGGAAGGGAGGCGGACTCAAATCTGTTTTTTGTTAATACTGTTGTGATAATGTGTAAAAGACAAGAATATCGGGAGGAAGGTTTGCCCCTGCCTTTTTCTCTCAGCCTTTGTCCAAGCTTTCAGTCTTCGCTTAGTGGATCAAAGACTTGCAATGCGTTAGCTGATTCGCGTGTCCATTACAACATGAAATGAGGGAACTCCTTTCACCATGGAAATACTTCGGAAAGGAAATGACTTTTCAGACTCGGATCGCATTCTCTTGCTTGTCAAACTCGCTTAAGTTACGCGAGTTGCACTGTTTTAGCTGTGTATGAAGTGTCCATTAATTATCAGTAGTGCTATAAGTGATATATGAAAATTGTATGTATTGTTAATATGTGCAAGTGAAGTAATTATCACAGCTGTTGGAAATGATGGCATTATCTCAGCGTAGGAGGGATGATAAGTATTGTATTGTGCAGAGTGGAAGGCCTCAGATTTAATAGATCTTAAAATTGAACAGAAGGAAATGAATCAATTATACGTTATACTAATAAAAGTCACCGGAAAACAAGAAAGGAAACTTTTGCATTTATTGAGATATTCATTAATAATGCGTCAACCCGCTTTAAACATAATTTAGCCTTCGTGGCGCGTTTTTGATATGCTTTTAGAAAACAGTGATAGAAAAAACTTCCATTTTGTCACTAATGCCACCGCCAACTAATAGTAGGCTTGTGTTCCATCTTCGTATTCTACATTGTAATTCATCCCATAGGTACGCTATCAGATAGAAATCGGAGCAGAATGAACACGATACGTCCTTAGCTTCAAACCATTGCTAAACAGTTCTTGCTTTGTGGCAAGATGAATTATCACGCTGGTACAAACAGGGCTTGTAACTTGACTATCGTCATGGAGTTACAAAGGTGTAATTGAGTATGTCAAGGTTGACTGACTGACTGGTTAACATTTTGTCTTCCACTTAACTACCTCCAAACGGTGTTCAGAAATGTACAAACCACCAAATACCGTCGACACATGGCCATCAGATTTATGCTTATTGTATCTGGATTAGACAGTACATAGGACCTGTTTCCGTTGCACTAATACCAGGTAGAGAAGTCCATTGCACTATGCGAACAAGTGTGCAGTATTTAGGGGTGTGATGTTTAGCTTATAAGCAGCGGGAAGTGCATAAAATGATGGTGTCTTCGAATGGTATGCGACCATATTAAATTTCCTGCTGTTTTTAACTTACCTGTGCGTTTAGTTGTTTTACAGTAAGCCATCGATTAGATAAAACGGCTCTCCCTACGCTTCAACGTTCTCAGTCACTGATTTATTTGTTTTATTTTGCCTCCCAGTACGTCTTGGGGGTTCAGGGGCACCACATTCTTCCAGCAATGTATTCCATCCACAACCTTTGATTTATCTTAATGCAAACGCTCTCCATGGTTTCTGATAAACAAATCACTGAGGTAAGATCCCGGAACGTTACCTTTCTCGAAGTCTAATCTTTCACGTCTCGACCTATCAAACTCACTATGTAAAACGATTCAGGAAAGCGGCAGGCGTCCTTCTATATCATTTGCATGTGCTCTGCTGAATTGTATTAAGCTCAGCAGACCAGCGCAATTTGATTTTGACGAGGTGCCTAGTGACTTGTCTGTATGGTAAATATTAGGCTGGTTGGTTGGTTGGTTGAGAACGCTACCGTCATTTTTTGCTACACGAGGGCTAATTAGACCTGGACCTACTGCTTAAAGCCGATTCCGAATGGTTACAAACATCCATGCCAACAGTGGGACTCGAACCGAATACCAACGCCCTAGCCATTCGGCTATCACCTGGCTATATTAAATATATACTAGGGATTTTTATATTGATGACTGCTAAAAATACTTATGGTTAACTAGATCGAAGGACTCGGATAAACTCTGATTTTGGTCTTGTTTTTTTGTTTTTTTTTTTTCCCTTCAACTGAAACAAGGTTTTTGAATGATACCGATATTTGTTGTTAAAATTTAGTTTCAGTGTGTGCAGCGCCAAAAATTACTTTGTTACCTATGACCATTCACTGATCTACGGACATTAGGATCTTGTAGAGCTAAACTAGGACAGGTACGCTTGAGCAGCTTGGCTCTTTTGTCGGTAGAGGAACCGATTTTTTAAAACACGAAAAAGTACGGGGAAGAACTTTTTTTATAAAAATGTGACATTCAGATTCACAATAAAGGGGAAAATGCATTTCATTTATAAATGAAATATACAGAGGCAAAAGTACCCGTATCATCCTAAAATGAAGGATAGAATTGCGTTTGAAAAATGTGATATTTTAGATTTAAAAAAAAGAGGAGGAAAAAGAAACTTAATAACAGCAGGTTCAAACTGTTTTATCGTAGCGCTTCAAATCATTAGGCACACGAGGGGAAGTTAGACTAGAAAACAACAAATTTTACTTTTTAATAATTTCTCGCATAATTGATGAAAAATAGAGCATAATCGAAAGCAATACAGCATTAATGCTCCAACAAACAACAAATTGAATTAGTTTATAGAGACTTATGTCCTAAAATAGAAACTAATATTGTGTATTTATTAAGTGTATATCCTATTTTAAGTTTTTATTTTTACTGTTACATATAAGTACAGTTATCTTATTGAAATTATTGTAATTGATTTAGACAATAAACTTGGAACATAAAATTTTCCATTGATTTGAACTTACAAGCTTGAAATTATTGATTAATAATTTATTTTCAAAAACTGATAGGAATAAATAAAACTTTACCAGTGATACTGTAAATTGAATTAAACATATATTTAAAACAGTTTATCCCATTATTTATCATTTTGAAATTTATATGAATGTGAGCTAATCCATTAATTTTAAACGTCGTTGATAAAACTATCAGAATAGTTTTAATTCCGAAGCGCTTTTTTTGTAAATGATTTAACATGTTTAGTCCTCTTACTTTTAGAGCATATCTATTGATTCGTATGAGTTGATTAACGATATTATTTTTTAAAAATTTATTTGTCATAAGTACTAAAGTCATGAAATTCAAATTTATCAAAATTATAATCAGCTCTTTTTTTCATATTAATTAAATTTCAACTAATGATTGTCATTTATACTAATATTTAAATCCAAGAAATTTACATTTAGATGATTATAAAAACAGATGATAATAGCTGTTCTAAAGATGTCAGATAAAATGCACGTTCTGTTGTAGAAATATTTTTATTCGTTATATCATTATATGTATATGCATAAATTATAGGTATATATAATGATGTTACTACACTCATACGGATACAAATTTAAGCTGCCTAGAATACTAAGAAGCATCGCCTCCTTAAGAGACTCCTTTAATTTGTTGATATATTCTATTTTGTGGTATGTAGTAATGTCGGGTGGCCAAATTAAATAATTTTGTAAAGTGATTAATTCTGAAATAATCACATAGATGTAATTAATATTGTTTTACTAAATTAATAACCTGATGTAAGTCTTATATTTATGTCATTGAATAAATCTTAGTCATAGGTTTCATTAAATTTAATAATTGGTTCGTGTTTTATTTGATGCATTAAATTTTAATTTATCTGGTGAAATTATACTCTGTTTTACGTAAAGATATTAAAATGTATTGAGAAAGAAATATAGTACTTGTTTAGCTGGCACAGTTGATAAGCCTCAATTAACTTCTAGAAAGATAGTTGGTAATTTATGAAACTTTAGTACCAGTGTAACGTAGAGAAAATTATCACTTTTTACTCGTAATTGTTTATAATTCGTCATGACTTGTTACTCTTATTGCAGATGTGCGATTTATAATGTTAAATATATTATGATTCTCTAATTGATTTTTAAACAGGTTGTATAATATCACTTACGTGTAATTATTGGCTGCTTTGTCAACGTAGATGATGTTGAATTTTTCTTGCAGCTAATTGGTGACTATATTTACTTGTTAGACACTATGGGATTGTTTAACTTGTATTTTATTAGCTATTTTACGTTACCTATTTTAATTTTTCACATTTTATAAGCTTCAAAGGGAGTTGGATATTTTATTGTCTTTTTTTTTAAACTTTTTCGCATATCTCTATTTATAATTTTTTATAATGCTATGAATATTATAATTACTGGGTCAATTTTATTTACTGCTATATTCTCTACTATGTTCGGATTTCCAGTAATTACATGACTATGGTTATTATAACTATGATATTGTTCAACGTACATCATATACATACGTACATATATATATATATATATATATATATATATATATATATATATATAAAAATTTATTTATTTTCATACATATATACATACATACTCAATAGTTTACAATTAATATTACATTAAATTAATCATCATTGTCTCAGAGGTTAACTTTTTTTTAACTAGTAATGTTGATATTTGTATGTTCATGTATGTAAATATTGTTTATTGAAAGAATTTTGTATAGAAATTTTGTATAGAAGTGTTAACTTTCATTCAAAACATAAAGTAAATATAACACATCTGGGCTGTGTTTTTTCTAGTGGAGGGGGTCTAAATTAAGATGTTTAGAATAGTAATTTCATTTATTAAAAACAATATTCTATAGTATGGAGCTTTGTGATATTTTCTATGATTTGTTCTGCCGGGTCATAAAGGATAATTGAAAATACACGCATTTTTTACCAATGAATTTCAGGTCTTTTAAATTTACTAACAATGTAATCACTGAGTAATGATGTATTTCTTTCGCTATATATTTATACTAGCTGAAAACCCGCACTTCGCTACGGAGTACATTCAAATTAAATACAACGGTCAATGTATGCAATTAATGCCAAAAAAATAAATATATATATATTTATAATAAATACCACGATCAATGTATACAATTGATGTAAAAAAAAAAAATATATATATTTATAAAAAAATCGTAAGGGTTATTTTTATAGACAAAATAATGTAGAAGAAAATATTCAAATTAAATGTAATAGGACATACTAAAGAATATAGTACAGTTAATATAGTACAGTTTGAGGAACATATCTTTTATTGTATTTTAATATATTTTTGGATAATGTCCAATCGTCTGCCGCATTAGCAAGAAAAGAAAAATATTTTTTGTCTATTTAGTTGTTATGAACGTGACGATAAATTTATTTAAAGTACCAGAAAAAGAAATCACGTGATCAGCATTTAATAAATTGCATTCTAAAAAATTAATCTTTAAAAATTCACCAAAAATCAGAAAATGAAGGTAAAGATTCAAAAAAAATCTAATTTTAAAGGAATTTTTATGATCTTTCTCGTGATATAAATTTTATAACCCTCAAATTATTATTTTAAATGCAAACTTAAAAAAAGTTACAAAAACAGCTTAAAAATTTAATTTAAAAAAATCTAAGAAGAATTTTTCAAAAATCTTTCTTAGTGCACCCCTACACTATAAGAAGAATCGCCATGCAAAATTTCAGCCCTTTAGGTCCAGCGGTTTGGTCTGTGCGTTGTATGTCAGTCAGTTCCGGAACTGTTTTATATATATAGATAAGTCTATGTTATAGCCCATACTGGGTGAATTCAGGAAAGAACTTACCCTAAAAGCCCAAAATATATTTGTATTTTTCTTTTCTTTTTTTCCTTCTTTATTTCGTCTTTTAGTTGTTATATAGTCACTATCACATCCTGGAGCACAACAGCTTATAGTAACCTAGACATATTCCTTTATTACTGCTATTTAGAATGTCCTTGTTTTATATTAGTAGGCCAGAATTCGATCAGCAGTTTGGAGCCTAGTATAGTCGCTTAGCGGAGGCTACCCCTTTAGAATCACATTTTCTGAGAGTTCGTTGAAAGCGAAAAGTTGGAAGGAGTTTCGTGAAGCTCCCTTCACCTTCCTGGTGTCTTGAATTATTATATACTAGCATTATTGCCCGGCGTTGCCCGGGTAGATATATAGATATAAAATTTTTCATGCATTCCATCAAAAAAATACTGGGCTGCACCCCCCGCAAAATAAACACTCCCCCCCCCCCCCCCCCCCCTCGTCACCCTCAGACAAACTCTCAAACCACCCCTCAGAACAAACCTCTTTTTCCCCGCGTATCGAATTAGACTGGTTGTGGTGAAGGGGCTGTATCCATATTTAAGAGGTGCGCTTAGGGGCACAAAAATCATTAAAAAATTAATTAAAAAAACTAATTGAGCCCCAAATTTCGTTTTTCCTGATTTAAGTTTCTCGGGTCCTAAACATTAACTGTGCCGAATTTGGTCCCGGTGGGTGAAACAGTCCATGATTCTATAGCGGACAAACAAACAGACAAGCTCTTTTATATATATAGATTTGACGATTCCCTTCCAGTACCCTAAACTCTACCCTCCTTCACAATCTGTTCTAATTACAATCATTTGTAATTCTTACTGCGAGCATCTTCACAGTAACATCCTCTCTTTTAACTTATAATTTAGAGTGAAAAAAGGTATTGGAGTAGTGTGGACGCTGTTATCAGTGCCTCTATCTCTGACACCGATCTCGATCTATAACATCGACACAATACATAGGTTCCCATAAAATATTTAAAATATCAGTAAAGAGCGCAACAGGGCAAGGAAAAAACCCCAAGGGACTAAATCACCTTTCCATAAGCAAGCCTACATTTACCTAAAGCAGCAAGTAACCATGCAAATTCGCGATTTAAAGCGAAATCCCTCTATAACTTCCTCTCGGATTTAAATCCGAGAGGAATCTATAATCCCCCTGAACTGCACACAGAAAAATTAAAAGAAATTGACTCTAATCCCTCCCCCTCCTTATCATTTTCTCGACGAAGTAATTATTAACCTTTTCCTTACGGGGTGGGATAGCATGTATCCCAAGAATACGAGCCGAAGAATAAAAGAAATATATAAATAAATAAATAAATAAATATTATATATATATATATATATATATATATATATATATATATATATATATATATTCATTCATTCATTTTGGGCCCGTATTCTTGGGATGCATGCTATCCCTCCCCGTAAGGAAAAGGTTAACGACTCGAGTAAAGCTAATACATGAATACACCAGACAATTTAGTAATTATGGTTACAACCTAAATACTTCTTAAGATCGCGAGGCTGGTCGCACGTCAGGAAATACACCCCAGTAACTCTTCCACTGGCACTATCCCATCCTCTCTCCCTCATAAGTTACAGCACGAATTTATAGCCTTAACTCTCCCTCTGAAGTTGTAGAAATTATTCATCTTCCCCTCTCCCCAAGTCCCAAGAAGATTGCGAATACCATAATTAAACATCTGCCCAAACACTTAATGTATTTTATAATCAATAACAATGAAATTTTTACATTTGATTGCTCTCCGAAACCCTGGAAGAAACCAATTATATCCCCCTTTACCCAAATGAAACGTTAATCGTACCTTTCCCCTTAGGACCTGTTCACATAGGAGTCCGTTGCGTTGCGTTGCGTTGCGTTAAGGAAAAGATGACGTTGAGACGAAAATATACCAATCATAGGCCTCCAAACGATTAGCAATGAAATTTTTAACGCCTATGATTTGTTTATTTTCGTCTCAACGTCATCTTTTCCTTAACGCTACGCAACGGACTCCTATGTGAACAGGCCCTTAGTCGGGCGATGGCCGAATAGCAAGGGCTTTGACATTCAATCCAAATCCTGTGGGTTCGAGTCCCACTGCTATGGATGTTTGCATGGATGTTTGTAGCCGTTCGGAATCGACTAAATTGTCGGTCCCGGTCTAATTGGCTCTTGCGTAGCAAAACCTGACTACCAACCTTTACCTTTCCCCTAAACTAACATCCAGTCTGCTGCTATGGTCTGAAACCAAAAGCACTGTGAATGTTGTTTTAATCAGAACTATCATGCTCCTAAAATAACACATGGTAATATTACCTGAACAATTCTATGCATCACTATCCACTACTCTTAGTTGATTTGATAGGTGGAATCCTACTCAGATTAATTATTCAGACAGCGAAGATCAACCGCTACTTTACTTTAACCCTTCAGCAGGCGCGCCAATTTTTGGAACACCAGCAGGCGCGCGTAGCACAAAGTGCAACGTCTCTTTCAACCTTGATTATTCCTTTTGTAATAAACTTTTTTTTTTCAAATTGAAAATAATAATTCTGCGTTTTATGACAAGATATAAAATGTTGATAATATTCAGATATATTTACACTGGTGTAAGAAATTAAGAGAATTTGCAGACTTGGTCGATTATCTTTAGAACTACTGTACCGAATTTAATGAAATTTGATATGTACATACATTGATACAATACAAAACAAATAACCATTCAATAATTGTAATACACACGCATGATCGTGCGTAACACTCGTTGGAGTCGGAAGGTATGAAACAGCGGTTGCAGAATAAACAAAAAAATGGGTTAATAGATGGTGTTATTTTGCAGCAATCGGTTAATTTCAAATTGTAACAGTAAAAATGAGTAACCACCAACGTTTAGATGATGGAATGATGTGGCGAATTGTGGGGAGGCTAGAAGCAAGCCAATCTCAAGTCCAAATTTGGAGAGAGTTCAATTTAACGCCCAGCGTCGTGTGTAACTTATGGAAACAGTTCCAGGATACCGGATCCATCGAGAGAAAGCCTGGACAATGTCGTCCAAGAGCCACGACGGCCAGAGAAAATCGCCATTTGTCAATTATAGCGAGGCGTAACAGGAGTGCTACAGCTTCTCAGCTCTCTCGTGACTTGTATGCAGCCACAGGAACCCGTGTATCAAGGGTGAATGTTTCCAAAAGACTTCATGTGAGAGGGTTGTTTGCAAGAAGACCTGCTGTTTGCGTCCCGCTCACTTCTACGAACAGGAGAATCTGTTTATCATGCTGCAGAGAACATAGAGATTGAAGTATGGATCAATGGGCGACCGTTCTCTTCACTGATGAGTCCCGGTTCAGCCTAAACACCGATTCAGCCAGATTCATTGGTCAGCCAGATCTCCAGACGTTAACCCTATAGAGCATATCTGGGACGCTCTGGGGAGGGCAATTGCAACTCGCAACCCCCCTCCGAGAACCATCCAGGGAATGAAAACAGCGTTGCTGAACGAGTGGGACCAACTGCCACAGATGATAAACTGCCTTATTTCAAGTATGAAATCACGCTGCGAGACCTGTATATCTGTAAGAGGGGACCATACCCCCTATTAACCCATATATTAACCCATTTTTTTGTTTATTCTGCAACCGCTGTTTCATACCTTCTGACTCCAACGAGTGTTACGCACGATCATGCGTGTGTATTACAATTATTGAATGGTTATTTGTTTTGTATTGTATCAATGTATGTACATATCAAATTTCATTAAAATCGGTACAGTAGTTCTAGAGATATCGACCAAGTCTGCAAATTCTCTTAATTTCTTACACCAGTGTATAATTAAAGGCCAAAGAATGCAGATACAATCGCCTTATTTCAAAACTGTCCGGTTTATTGGATCTAAGGACAACTTGCGAATGGATTCCTATTATGTCCAAAAAACCTAAAAAACAATGAGATTGTCCATCTTCGTGATATGCGAGATACCGTGTAGTAGCTGCACATTTGATCGACTACAACTCCTGCTTTTGTCGTATTGTAATCCAGTATAATCGCTGGTTTACCACGGTTAAATCACTACTAACAATGAATGGAAAGGAATACAAGAGTAAGAAAATCAGACGTGCATTAGAAAGGGTGTAGCTATGAATAGAAACAGCATAGAACATTCAAACCTTACATGTAAAAACAAACCATTCAAAATTACGAAAATGTTGCACTTTGTACACGGGCGTGCCCTCTGAAGGGTTAAGGTCAACACCGACTCAAACAGTGTGTGTTGTTAAGGTAGGGGGTTTTCAACCTTTTCATGTTCGCGGGCCACCAATCAGTTCGCGCACACCAATAAATTCGCAAAGTTCCGCGGGCCACACAACTGTGAAATAAGTACACTGCTCAAAACAATTAGGGGAGCACATGGTTTTAACGAAATTACGCAAATACTTACACATATAAGTAACATAAAATAAATCATCCATAATTTAAAGCCTAGCAGGAAACAGAGGAAGAAAACTTCATATGCAAATCAAAGTTCATGACGTCAAAACCAGAAAAAGAACATAAGGGCGGAAATCGGGATGTTGCAGAAACGTCTGTTTCACTGCCTTAACTGTGAAATACGATTGCTCAGTTATTCTTTTTGAGAAAAGGTGACTTGAAAATGTCTCAACAACGTGATTTACCGGAATCCATGGCATGGCGTATTATAGGCAGACTTGAATCCGGGCAAACACAACGTAGTGTCGCGGACGCTGTTGGAGTCGCCAGAAGTGTCGTTGCAAGGCTGTGAAGAAACAGGGAATGTTAGACGTCGACCAGGGCAAGGTCGGCCGCGCGCCACTACAGCAACTGATGACCGGTATATACTGTTAACAGCTCGTCGAAACAGAACAGACAATGCTACTCAGCTGCAAAGACAGTTGCTCTTGGCAACAGGACGAAGGATGTCCAGCCAAACTACGTAATAGGCTTCATCAGGGAGGTCTCTATGCACGTAGGTCAATGGTCTGCATTCCGTTGACCTCACGCCACCGTGCGGCCCGAAGAAGATGGGCAGCTGAACATCGAGATTGGGAGCAACATGATTGGAGCCAAGTGCCGTTTACAGACGAGTCCCGATTCAGTCAGGAGTGTGACACCCGACGTGTTTTGGTATGGAGGGAAAGGGGCACTCGAAATAACCCCACATTCGTTCACACAAGTTGTGAAAGGTCACAATACAGACGAGCTGGTTTTATGGTATGGAGTAGAATCAGCATAGGTGGACGTACGGACCTGCATATCATTCGGAATGGTACTTTGACGGTCCGAAGGTATGCAGACGAGATACTGAGACCTCATGTCATACCTTACGCTGCAGCCATTGGAGATTCCTTTGTTTTCCAGCATGATAATGCCAGACCGCATACAGCTCGTCTTGTGGAGAACATGCTTGAAGCTGAAACAATACCGAGTATGGAATGGCCGGCGTGCTCTCCTGACCTGAATCCAATCGAGCATGTTTGGGACATGCTTGGACGACGCATTGCTGCGAGACCAAGGCCTCTTTTTACTCTCCGAGACTTGGAGATTGCACTTCTTGGGGAGTGGAACAGTATTCCCCAAAGTCTTATCGATAACATCATCGCATCCATGGAAAACAGGTGTGCAGCAGTCTTAGCTGTTCGAGGAGACCACGCGCCATATTAAAAGTTTTACATAATTTCTAAACAATACTTCTTTTTTATCGTTTACATGTAACCAAATTGTTGCCCTAAAACATCTTTTCATGTTTTTTCCATATTTTCAAAGAATTAAAGCTTAATTACAAATTTTTTTACGGCTTTTTTTCTGTATTGCGCATTGATACGCGTGTACTATCCATTTTATGCCAATACGTGGCTGTCTCGCACGGTTTTCTTAACTTCTTTGCTTGCTCCCCTAATTTTTTTGAGCAGTGTAGTTTGACAGAGTAAAAAATGTATTATTTGAAAACGAGCTTTAGCCTTTGAGCTTGATAGCTTGATTTGCTTTCTATAACATGATGACGAAGAATTAATTCCTTCAAAATACGTCACTGAAGTTTTGTGTATATGGTGTGTTTTAAAAAGTATTTTGTACCTTTATAACCATTATTAATTAAAAAAAGTTTGTATTTATTGATTTCTACAAACAACAAAAAATGGGAATTGAATCAATGTATTTTGTACTTTAAATTGCATAAAACAGAATGAATGCAGAAAGACGAGACGCACGTGAGATTCTGGAAAGAAAGAGCCTTGGCATGCTGCTTTTTGTGTTTATTTCGTCTTAAGATTCTGAATACAATTACCAGTTTATTATTTTGATAAGCCTATGTGCCGTGGGCTACTTTCCCCCGTGCATTCTTGATCTTTTTGTGTGAGAGAATTTGCCGTTCTAAGGTGTTTTTTCTTTTTCAAATTTATATCGAACTTTAGTTTTGCATGATTAAAATGTTTCGGCGTGCCACGGGTTGAAGACCCCTACTTTAAGGTATAAAAAATACAATAGATAAAGAGTGGCATTCTAGTAATCAGTTACAAACTTACACAAATTCTCACATACTAGACATTTTAATAAATTTTAATGGGTTTGTAAACAATATGCGTCTCGTGTAAACAACAGAATAACTTCATTTTAAAACATCGACAGTGGGTTTTATCAAGGCTTCATTATTGGCCCTACACTTTAATAACAAAACGTAATATTTTGGTCGTCTGGTTGATAATACATTTAATTATAACCAATCATTTTTGTTACAATAGCAATTTATACAACAATGCGTTTAATGGTATTATCAAATTTCTGTAATAAATTTGAGATTACTCGTAAATACTCTGAATATTTTTTAAATTTTAGAGAATGACGTGTTTGAGCGATTAATGCTAAGCAGGTCGTTTCCTATTTCCTAAGCCAGGAATTTTCTTTCGATGGGGGTGATTGTAGACATTATGAACTCAATTTTACATTTTACTTTTTCTTTGAATTATTATTTTGTCTCTATTTTTATGTCAATACTGTCCAAGCTTCAGTTTTCTCTAGCTCTGAGCAAAATGTGATTATAATCAGCTGTATCAAAGAGTATGTGTTGTTATTTCGAACCAAATTTCTACGTAACTGAAAGTATTAACGCTCGATGAAATACCTAGGGTATAAGATTTGGAGTAAAAAGAAAACTAATGTTGCAAAGCTGTAATATTTCTGTTAGCCTATTTATTTAAGAAAATTCTTTGAACACTTATGTACTTTCAACGTGCATCGTTCTACAAAAGAAGTTATTCAAGTTTGTAATTTCTTGTTAAACAGCGGTAATTGTAACTACACGCGATCTTTTGCCTGTGTTTTTAAGGACTAAATAGAGACCTTCTTTAGTTTTTCGTTTGAAAATCCTGTAATCGAAAGTTACAGAGTAAAAGAGAACAACATGCCATCGCACCAATAGCTTCGTCGAGAGAAAAATAAATAAAGTCTCGATTCCATGATCATTTACTCAACAACGAGTCTATGAGAGAATGGTTTTTCCTCCAGAGTGAATCTAAGTATTTAAGCTCCTCATTTGGAGCCGAAAATACGCTTCATAGTTTCAACTAGACAACCAGATATCAGAGAGTTATGTTCATGCATGCTTACCCCTCTCACGGAAAAACTTCCAGATAAACTCCAGAAATGGGATTAAGCATTTTGATTGATAAAAATTGCGTTCCGTTTCATTTCTTTAAAATATTTTCATTTCTGAATTAATTATTTCAGAAAATATAAAAAACTTAACTGGTGACTTTTTCAATAAAAGTACATTTTAATTTTTTAACTAAACTTAATTACTCACTGAAAGAAATAAAACTGAAGCAGTAAACATCGCTATAATTACGTACATTTGTCACCATTTAAAATATTTTCATTATGCATGTCTTTTAATAGATTATCAACTGCCTCAATTTTGTGACAGTATAAAAGTTATTTTATCAAAAATGCTATTAAGAGAAATTTCATCGTGAACATTTGTCACCATTTAAAATATTTTTACTATGCATGTTTTTTTAATAGATTATAAACTGCCTCAATTATGTGTCAGATAGTCTAAAAGTTATTTGATCAAACATGCCATTAAGAGAAATTTCACCGTGAACATTTGTCACCATTTAAGATATTTTCACTATGCATGTTGTTTAATAAATTATAAACTGCCTCAATTTTGTGACAGTATAAAAGTTATTTTATCAAAAATGCTATTAAGAGAAATTTCATCGTGAACATTTGTCACCATTTAAAATATTTTTACTATGCATGTTTTTTTAATAGATTATAAACTGCCTCAATTTTTGTCAGATAGTCTAAAAGTTATTTGATCAAACATGCCATTAAGAGAAATTTCACCGTGAACATTTGTCACCATTTAAGATATTTTCACTATGCATGTTGTTTAATAAATTATAAACTGCCTCAATTTTGTGACAGTATAAAAGTTATTTTATCAAAAATGCTATTAAGAGAAATTTCATCGTGAACATTTGTCACCATTTAAAATATTTTTACTATGCATGTTTTTTTAATAGATTATAAACTGCCTCAATTATGTGTCAGATAGTCTAAAAGTTATTTGATCAAACATGCCATTAAGAGAAATTTCACCGTGAACATTTGTCACCATTTAAGATATTTTCACTATGCATGTTTTTTAATAAATTATAAACTGCCTCAATTTTGTGACAGTATAAAAGTTATTTTATCAAAAATGCTATTAAGAGAAATTTCATCGTGAACATTTGTCACCATTTAAAATATTTTTACTATGCATGTTTTTTTAATAGATTATAAACTGCCTCAATTATGTGTCAGATAGTCTAAAAGTTATTTGATCAAACATGCCATTAAGAGAAATTTCACCGTGAACATTTGTCACCATTTAAGATATTTTCACTATGCATGTTTTTTAATAAATTATAAACTGCCTCAATTTTGTGACAGTATAAAAGTTATTTTATCAAAAATGCTATTAAGAGAAATTTCATCGTGAACATTTGTCACCATTTAAAATATTTTTACTATGCATGTTTTTTTAATAGATTATAAACTGCCTCAATTATGTGTCAGATAGTCTAAAAGTTATTTGATCAAACATGCCATTAAGAGAAATTTCACCGTGAACATTTGTCACCATTTAAGATATTTTCACTATGCATGTTTTTTAATAAATTATAAACTGCCTCAATTTTGTGACAGTATAAAAGTTATTTTATCAAAAATGCTATTAAGAGAAATTTCATCGTGAACATTTGTCACCATTTAAAATATTTTTACTATGCATGTTTTTTTAATAGATTATAAACTGCCTCAATTATGTGTCAGATAGTCTAAAAGTTATTTGATCAAACATGCCATTAAGAGAAATTTCACCGTGAACATTTGTCACCATTTAAGATATTTTCACTATGCATGTTTTTTAAGAAATTATAAACTGCCTCAATTTTGTGACAGTATAAAAGTTATTTTATCAAACATGCCATTAAGTGCATTATTTAAAAAACCATTATAAACCATTTGCATCATGAAAGTAAATCTTCGGTGATCTAGAAAGGTTTGTTTTTGAAGTATGCATTTACGATTGTAATTAGAAATTTTACAGCTGAATTTTCTTCAATTATATTTAAAACAAATGTTTATAAGAGAAGAGCTATTGACTCTAGAAAATGTTCTATCTCTAATGTTATCTATCTTATGAAAAGTAGGTCATTCAAAATAAGTAAAACTCTTATTACCTTTTCTTTCAAACATCGGCTATTGCAGCTTCTGCTCGTAAACGAAATGTAAAAGAATCTATAATCCATATACATATATGCAATAGCTTTCTTTATCTTTTTTTTTCTTTTTTTTTCCAATCTAGTCCCGAAGGTTAACAGTACGCTTCATCGACCCCAATTTTATTAACCTCTGTAAGACATGGAATGATTAAGCTAATGCTGGGATTGTAGTATGCGTTATAAAGGGATGCTAAATTTTGAAAATGTCCAATTCAAAAGATGAATTATTTGCTGTCATATTACAGAAATATATTTTATTTGCTATACAGGCAAATAATACTGACGCACCAATAGTATTATGACACATGGGTTTAATTTTAAATCCCAAAAGTTTCAAAACTGCAATTTTTTCTTTTTTCTATTGCGGAGGCATTTGTCCTGAAACATTCGCCTTTTGTTATTCACCGCGAAGTCTTGCAGGCTACTTTATTGTCGGACCACCATTTAGGTTAGGTGAGCCAGCATTGCTCCCTATGAGGGGACAATACGTTAACGACCAGGCCTTAAGGCCTGTTCATATTGTAGTCCGTTAGCGTAAGCAGGAAAATGGCGCTGAGGCGGAAATAAACCAATCATAGGCCTTAACAATTTCGTTGCTAATCGTTTGGAGGTTTGCCATTGGTTAAATTTATTTCAACTTTTACGCTTACTGTTGTGAAGGATCCACAATTTGGACATTCTGAACTCCTTCCAACGTCATAGCCAGGCATAAAACGGCCATATTGGAGAAAGGGGGAACTGCACCAATTTTCCAAGAAACATCGCACCCCCTGAATTCCTCAGGACGGGAGAAAGAAATCTATACATATAAAACGCGTAGGTACGCGGCACAAAAATTGATGATATTTCTACACTCCGAATGGCAACGGCTGCCACTACCAGATGTAAACATTAGCGGCCATCCGCAATTTGCAACCGCATGTCAACATGGATTTACGCACTGAAATCAGGAATATTCAAAAGTGAGCTGCACGATCAAGTGAAAATTGGGAACAGTCTTAAGAATGAAAGCGAAGAAATAATTCATTAAGAGAGAGCATAAATAATCGTGAGGTTAGGCTTAACCGTCGCCGACATAGCAATAAACAACCAGTAATATTTAATTTTCTACACTTTTTTCAGTACTTGCTGAATTTTTACTCCATTTTATAAGTGAAGAAATTTTCTTAAAAATTTATTATTTGATATAATTAAGTGTAGATATCTGAATTATGAACAGTAATACATACAGAGAGTGATGTAATCAACACTATATTTTAAAATTTTCCCCAGCAATTTCTTATTTGTTGTAATGATAAAGTGTATATATCTTAATTTTGAAAAATAGTACATACAAAGAGGGATGTAATTTTTAAAATCATTGATGTTGGGTTTCTCAGTCTTATCTTTAACTCTTTTCTGAGGTAATGGAAATTCACATTTTTTGATCACGATGTTCTAGAATCAGCCTTATAGAGAATACCCCTTACAACATATATTTGTGATAACAGGTAATGGTAACATTCCTTATATATGTTACTTTCAATTGCGTTGTTTTGCAAAAGAAAATATAAAACTAAAAGCGACCATGCTGGTCGCACAGCGGCTAGTTCCAGGAAATTCAACGGACATCCAATTTTCTTGGAAATAAGAGTACCACGTGGGTCAACCGTGGGGATGTCGGAGCATCCTGCCCTCGAATAAAAAACTCGAAGAGGCAATAAATTTACGTGAATAACTGACCTGGGGAGGAGTCATAATCCGAATGGGGGAAAAAATGAACAATGCATTCGTTTTTCTCACAATGCAATGTGAACAGAGCCATATTCGGGATTTTAACCCAAGCCCACTGCGTGGAAGCTTAGGGCGCTAACCACTATACCATGTGGGCGGTGGAAAACTGCCATTTGAAAGTCGAATTATCGATATTTAGCGTATGGTTATTTACTGATGTTTTAATTACTGATAATGTCTGTTTAACGCAAAAAGTCTATGTTCGAGGCTCAATAGAAGTTACACTGACCAATCCAATTTGACTCATCGTGCTTCTTAGTTCATTTTTTATACACTAAAATTTTTAAAATTATCGTTCATCACTTTAGTTAAGCATGAAACAAATACAAGCGCAACGTAATTTCTACATTTTAAAAAACAAGATTCTAAAAATTATCAGCCATGTGACAATACAGCTGAAACTATACAATGTCTAGTCGGGCACCAATATAACAAGCGAAATCAGTTTTCACCAGCACAGTAAAAATTCTTCCCTATGACTTTTCTTCTATATATTTCGGATATGATTTGATAAGATTTGATGACCACTTTAAAATCACACTGGGAGTATATAATTGTAACCGTTAAAGAAATTTAATTACATTTTTCACCTTTTGAAAAATTTCTAACATTTTGACTGGGAAGGAAGCAAGTAGTCAATAATGGCAAGAAATGCTCTTTTTCCAAACTTTAAAAGATGCATTAGCGATAAGTTAAGAAAATCAGAAAAGTTAGGACATTTCCCAAATCACTCACAAAATTTTGCTGGTGTTCTTTTCGAGTTTGTTTTTGATAATATTCAAACATATTAAAATCCCTGATGTTTGCTCAGTGTCTGAAAAAGAAGGCCGCGTAGGCTGAATGCATCCATGAAAAAAGTGAAGTGCACAAGTTGTGATCAAATCGTACCTAGAGGATTACTTACATTCACTGATGGTTTGAAAACACCCGATCTAAAAATACTTGATCCTACTATATAACCATTATTTCTGTTTCCAATTTTATCACGGTTGAATACACACGAGCCTATGGTCGACACTTTTCATCATCTGATCGTTGTCATTCGAGACGTTATCCGAAGCTTGTTCTGTTCCTACAAAGACGTGAAAAAATATTTTTGATACATCGATACAAACTGACCGCCTGGTTCTTATTACAGCTGGATGATGCGCACCATTATGGGATAATGCAGCAGAAAGGAAATCCCACTGATAAGTTGAAGTCGAAATGTGTGGAGGCCTCTCATAAATTGAAAGAAAATTATTGCCACTTCAGTAACATCCAGCACCTTATTTTTCAACCATAAATACGGTTGAAAAATATGCTGAATGTTTTTTCGAGTAATAAGTTTTGCGCATTCATTAAATAATGCATGCGCTAACCATGGAATGCAATCTGAAGACTGCAATTAACCGGACAGTGCCAAAAAAATGACAAGGCTTTCTAGGTGGGAATCTTTGCCAAGGAGAACAGACCACAGCCGGAGGCCGCCTCGTATAAAAGAAATCCGGCAAGCAAACGAAGACCGCGAAACGGAGGCCACTCAATCACACTGAGACTACAAAACAGACGGCAGAGGCGAGGATTTTAGTAGAAAAGACTAGCACCAAACTGATAAAAGGCCGAAAAGGGGCCACACAAAGAATATCTCTACCCGAAACCCCTGCAAGAAAGTTTGACACTACTTAGGAGCAAACGATGGGGAAACTTGTGATGGTTTAAGAACTAGGAGATCAAAAGCAATTAAACTCCTGGGATATAGCAAAATTGTTTAGCAGAACATCTAAGAAACCATCTTGACCGAAAATGGGTGTGGTCAGTTTAGAAAAGGAACAATCTCAAATCTGGACCGCGTAACTAGCCAGTTAAATAAAATCGTCTGTTACTACGGGCAATTTAAACAACGGTACCCTCGTGATGCAGATATTCAAAGTTCCCTCTCAGCTGCAATTGTATCTAGAAGTTTTGCAAAAATATTTCCAAGCGGTACTTTTGAGAGGCATCTTACTAATAAAATTAACGTCAACTTATATAAAACCAGAACAAAATAAAAACTTAAATGGCCGCTCTCGTGTATATAATATTTGTAAAATAAAACCCCATGGAATGTTCTGGAGTGTCAGGAACATTCCGAGCGCTCTGATTGGTTCATTGGTTGTTGATTGCCATTTGTCTATTTGCTAAGGAATCGTTCCCCCTTTTGTATTCGTCCTTTTCAGAATTCAGACTTACATTTACTGAGTTGGAAAATTATGTTACATGGAAAAATTTTTTTTATTATGGTACTTTATCATTCAAAAAAAAACATCGACTCAACGTAAAACATCGAGCACAAAACATCGATGGTAAAAAAACATCGGCTTCAATAAATCGATGTTTAAAACATCGATGTTTTGAAAACATCGACATCGATGTCGCATCCCTCATCAGGAAGGGGTTTAACCTGATTAAGAAAAGATCTCGAGTTGCTGAAAATATGAACAGGTTAGTTTGGAAGATATCAAAAACGCACGTGAGTCGGTTGGACTACTGAAAGAGAAAATATGTAGTTATTTGAACAGAAAAATGCAATGTATGTCGGAGTTTCCGGAGGAAGGTCGACCTCGTTTAAATGACTCCCTTAATCCGAAATGCTGTCCGCCCCTGGAATCAGAGATGCTCCTTTTATGATGGTTCTCTCTTCGTGGTCCTGGGGTAGGACGCATCCTTACAAAATCCAGTGGTGTGATTGTACCCGAAGATTTGATACTTAAGGGATAGGAGATAGAAAGTAGGGTAGGAATTATTTATATATGTAAGGTTTTTAAAAGGGCTGGGATAACTTAAGAGAATTAAAGAGGGGGGGGGGGGTTCCAGAGAAAACTGGATTAAATCATTAAAATAGGGATTGTGCAGATAAAAATAGGGTTTAGATTAATCGATAGATGACAGCACTTGTGTATAAAATGTAATATCACAAGGATTATGACCTAGGTGAATTCACGAGGAGTGAAAAGTTATTTATGGAGTTCGACTGGGTTTCACGTGGGCTTTCCTACAAGCTCATCATTTTTATGGGCTCGAAAATACTGCAAGCCAGCAAAAGAATGTTCTAGGGCAGTGTTTCCCAACCTTTTTTGTGCCATGCCCCACCTAAGCCTTTCTAAAATCCCCCCCCCCCCTATGTAAGATATACATAATTTTCAATATTCAAAAATTGAATTGTTCACTGAAGAAACTTAAATGATAGCTTTTAGAGAGAAATCCCTAGGGAATTGTTGAGGAAACACAGTAGGTAAATTTTCAAAAAATATAATGGAGAACTGAAATTCAAGTACTAAATAATTTTAATGAACGATATTTCCATATAATTTTAATTAACAATTATTTATTTCTTAAATTTAGTGAGATCCTTGAGATTGATGCTTACTGCAAAGAGATTTTATGTTAGGTTCCAACTGAGGTAGCTTCAGTATCAGGTCTCCCCGTTGTGTTATATACTTCCATATTTTTTTTTTTTTTTTTTTTTTTTTTTTTTTTAAGAAGCAAGTCATCTGTGGCATTAAATCTACATTCAGCTAAATATGAAGATTGAAACGGTAACAATAGTTTTATTGCACATTTGGTTGAATTTGTATTTTTACTTCTGTTTCCTCACAAAGCCATACCATCGCTCCTTTTATATTAAACTAGTTGAAAACCCGCACTTCGCTACGGAGTACATTCAAATTAAATACAACGGTCAATGTATGCAATTAATGCAAATATATATATATATATATATATATATATATATATATATATATATATATATAATAAATACGATGATCAATGTATACATTTTATGTAAAAAAAATGTATATTTATAAAATAATCTTAAGGGATATTTTTTTGACAAAATAATGTAGAAGAAAATATTCAAATTAAATGTAATAGACATTCTAAAGAATATAGTACAGTTAATATAGTATAGTTTGAGGAACATAATATCTTTTATTGTATTTTAATATTTTTTTGGATAATGTCCAATCATCTGCCGCATTAGCAACAAAAAATTTTTTTTTGTCTATTTAGTTGTTATGCACGTGACGATAAATTTATTTAAAGTACCAGAAAAAGAAATCACGTGATCAGCTTTTAATAAATTAAATTGTAAAAATTAATCTTTAAAAATTCACCGAAAATCAGAAAATGGAGGTAAAGATTCAAAAAAGATTTCATTTTAAAGGAATTTTTATGATCTTTCTCGTGATATAAATTTCATAACCCTCAAAGTATTATTTTAAATGCAAACTTAAAAAAAGTTACAAAAACAGCTTAAAAATTTAATTTTAAAAAAATCTAAGAAGAATTTTTCAAAAATCTTTCTTAGTGCACCCCTACACCATAAGAAGAATCGCCATGCAAAATTTCAGCCCTTTATGTTCAGCGGTTTGGTCTGTGCGTTGTATGTTAGTGAGTCAGTCAATTACGGAACTGTTTTATATATATAGATAAAATTTTAACTCCAACTTCTTCGGCTCTTACTTATTTGGAGGCATATTCCATAAGGAAATCTTTTATCTAGAGTACTTGGAGATCTCTCCCGGTCCATGACTGGTATTTGGTGTCTGCCCTGTTAGGGCTCTTGCCCTCAAGGTTGATAGAGCTGAGCAGACTGCAATCTCTAGGTTTGCAAGTGGCCCCTTCAGGTGGCAAAAATTTGATCACCAAAACAAAACCTTTCCCACTTGAAAAAAAAGTAATAATGAGCAGACGACTTCTGGTCACATCCTAACTTGCCTATCTAATTTATCTAGGAAGACTTTACCGATTCTCGCCATATATTGGACCTACTGAGGATATATGGATTCATCGACCTGGTCGAATGCCGGTAGATAAGGAGGGATTAATAACAACAACAACAAAATTTTAACTGACTCATCATTTTGTATTTCTGCGAGTTCTTCTTGATACTGCAAATTTGAAATATCAGAAAAATCCACGAACATTGGCTGCATCATCCAAGTTGGAAAATCAATTTGTTTCAAATCAGAAAATCTTTCTTTTAAATTAGCCGATAGAATTAACAGATGATCGACAATAAGAAGTATAGCGGTATCAGTCACTTCACACTTTTGAAGCCAATGAAACTTTTCAAAATTTTTCTTGTAAATATATTTCTGACATAATTCAATAAAGGTAATGAAACCAAATATCTTCGCTATTCAATCGACAAGAGTTTTATTTGTTCCTTGAAGTTGGTTATTTAATATACACTGCTGGCCACCCAAATTGCAACACCAAGAAAGACAAGAGATATCACAACAAAATTTATTTTGTAGATAACATGTTGACCAAGTATCAAATGATTAAATTTATAGACTTCTGTGAAGTGTGGTTCCTGCCAAAATCAGTAACCAGAGTAGCCGCCATTGTTGGAGATCACCGCTGCCACACGCCTCGGCATTGATTCAAAGAGACTTTGGATGAGTTCTTGGGGTACAGCAGACCAAGCAGCTTCCACACGTTGCCAAAGTTGATCTGCTGTGGCAGCTGGGGATGGAATCTGGGTCAATCGTAGAGCAACCATGGACCACATGTTTTCTATCGGCGAAAGATCCGGAGAGCGAGGAGGCCAGGGAAGCAATTCAATCTGGCGATTGACGAAGAACCGTTGGACAATACGTGCCACGTGTGGTCGCGCATTATCCTGTTGAAATATGGCTGTGGGCAAGCCCTGAAGGTAAGGAAGGACAACTGGCTCCAACACCTCGGAGATGTAGCGCTGGCTGTTTAAAGTACCGGCAATGCGTACTAGAGGTGTGCGAGAGTGATATCCATTACCGCCCCATACCATAATACCCGGTGCAGGACCAGTGTGGCGGTGCATAACGCAGCTGTTCAGCATCCTCTCTTCACGGTGTCACCAGACTCGAATGCGACCATCGTGTTGTTGCAGACAGAAGCGTAACTCGTCAGTAAAGACAATTTCATTCCATTCTGCCGTCCACATCCTTCTGTCATCGCACCATTGGCGGCGGAGACGTCTGTGGTTCTGCGTCAAGGGTAGACAAAGCAATGGACGTCTTGCGGACAGACCACTCTGCTGTAAACGGCGTCGAATGGTACGCGCAGACACTGGATGATACGTTACAGACTGCATGTGCTGTGCTATTGTTCGTGATGTGACTGAGCGATCCGTCACTGCCATGCGCACAATTTGCCTGTCATCACGTGAGTTGGTGCTCTTAGGTGGATGCGATCGAACACGCCGGTCCGTCGTACCCTCCTGCATCCAACGATCACATATCCGCATTACAGTTGTTTGGTTTCGTCCAACACGACTACCGATTTCCCTGAAAGATAATCCACAATCTCGGTAGGCCACTATCCTTCCTCTGTCGAACTCGGATACTTGATCAAAAGATGATCGCTGTTTTCGACGAGGCATAATTGATCGTTTTTTTGAAAAAACCACAAGAAAAACACAATTGCCAAACTTGAAATCGTCGAAATCTCCAAGCCTTAAATAGCGCTTTGAAGTGATGCCACAGGCGCGCGTGATGTGCGTCTGCCCTGAAATTCTAATCATTTGCATATCTCACCTCCGCTAATGCATGTTGTAAATTTCATGTTATTTGCATGTTTCCTTCAGGGTGTTGCGTTGACAGTGGCCAGCAGTGTATTTAGTTTTTCAAAGATATCAGCTAAATAACTCACAAATACTTTACCTTTGGACGTTAACAAATACTTCATTTCAGGTTTGTCACTCAAAAATCACTAAGAGTATCAAATAGTTCAATAAGTCTTTTCAAGCAGTTTCAGTTCGAAAGCCATTTTACTTCAGTGTGAAGTAAAAGTCTGACAAAGTCTGCATTTTGTTCTTCACAAAATAGCTTGAAGAGACGCTCACATTTGGCACTAGCTTTAATAGCATTGATACAATTTATAACTGAATTTAGTACTTCATTTAGAACAGACGAAATATTTTTAGCTACCAGGTTTTCCTTATGAATAAAAAATGCACAAGAAGCATTTCTGGATTTTCATCTTTCACCAATTTTAAGCGGCCATTTTCCTTTCCTATCATATTAGGAGCACCATCTGCAGCACAAAATGTTATATTTTTCATTGGTATATTATTGACATCTAAGTAATTTTTCTCGAAGTTGATTCATCCATTTGCACTGAGAATTTTCTTGTTTTCAGCTTTTCAACAAGTTGTATTTCAATATCTTCACTCATTTCGTCTATTCTTCTGCTAACAGTATTGTTACTGAGTGACATAGCTTTCACGTCTTTGTTATCTTTTTCCAGAACCGTTTTAAGAAATGCTGATGTTGATGGTTTGACTAAACTATGATTAGTCAAACCCTTCTCTCCTATACTATGATTTTTCCCAGATGTAGCGATTAGTAAGGAAATTTTATTACTAGCCTCAAGAGTAAGATTGACAGTTGCAGTACGATCAGTAAATAGAGACTTTATTGTTGTTCTTTTATCAAATTCTTTTCTTTAAAGTTTGAAAGTAGTTCAAATCTGAATCAATATGAGCATTATGTTTCGTCTTCAAATGCGCCTCAAGACTACCTCGTTTCATTGATTCGTTGGTCAAGCATTCTCGGCATAAAAGACAAAAAGATGACCGGCAGTATGGGCCAAAATGAAACCGGGTATGAAACCAAATTTTAAATATTCCTCCGAATACTGACGAATTTTTTTCTTGCTTGCACCAATCATTTTACTATGAGCTGAAAGAAATAAATATAAATAAAAATTAAATTAATGTAAATTGGAGTAAACGTTCGATGCAAGCTAAGTACTTTATTTAAGCGCGTTGGAAAGACAAAGGAAAAAGTTAGAGACATGTAGGCTTCCAAAGAATAGACATACCGCTGCGGCGGGCTAAGATAATTGGATAGGGACGGAGTAAATTGAGATGAGCGGAGTAGGGATTTTAAATTAAAAGAAGTTTAAGCATTATGAAACAATAGCATTAAGAATGGAGCTGAGAAAGTTTATGTGAATTTAATAAATATATTTCGAAAAGTTAGAGAACTGGTATTTGTGTTAGTCGAGCCTAGATAACTACATTGCTGAAGACTAATCAAGTATGAGTCTCTCCATCGGACCATCAACTGCTACATTCGGATTAAAACTGGTGAACGGACGATTTGGTGAAGTGCGTGATTTTAAATCGTGATATATATATATATATATATATATATATATATATATATACAGAAGAGGGATTCTGCTACTTCATTTGATGGAAAAACAAAATCCTCGATGTCGTGACTTTAACTGTAACTATTGACAAACACCTGATCAATGACTCGTATAGTCACATTCAGTATAGCCACATACATTCGCATATACACTATCTACCAGTAAATATTTGGACACCCATGCAAATGACGATATCTGCGGTCCTGATATACGTCACGCCCTCCGCCGTTAAATATCGTGTAGGAAACAACATTGGCATTTGTCGCATGCAAGATGCCATGAAGTGCAAAGTTATCTGACTTCAAGAAAGGTGTAATTGCCGAGTATCACAGAAATGGTCGATTCTTTAGGGACATATATAGCGAGCTGAATTACCCGAAATCGACAGTGGCCTATGTGATTCAGAAGTGGAGGGTTAGCGGTGATTGTCGTAATGTGCCCCGAGTTTTCAGACCCACGAAACTGGGAGAGACCGACGGGTGCTGTCCAGAGAAATTCGGAAGAACCGCACTCAACCGATGGCTCACATATTCCAGGAGTTTCAACAGACATCCGGGAGTGTTGTTTAGATTAATACCATCCGTAAGGAAGCACATTTGCTTTGCTTTCATGATCATGATGCTTTTGATCACAAAGTCCAACCTCGCTGTTCGGTTAATGTGGTGCAAATCACCTCGAAAGCGGACCGTAGATCAGTGGAAACGGGTTCTCTGGAGTGCAGAATCATTCACCCTCTACCGTTTGGATGGCAGGGTCTGGGTCAGGCGTCTGCCTGGAGAACGGCTCCTGCCAGAATGCATTGTGCTCACAGTAAAGTTCGGCGGAGGTGGAATTATGGTCTGGGGGTGTTTCTCCTGTATGGACTGGGACCCTTGGTTCCAATTCATGGTAAGCTCAACGCCGACGCCTACTGCACTATTTTGGATAACAGTGTGCTTCCTAGTGGCAGTTTTACGGGTTGGACCCCTGTTACTTCCACAACGACAACGCCAGCTGTCCGGTTGCAAGGTCCACCATGGATTAGTATGTGACAATGGGGTTAACCGAATGGACTGGCCTGCCCAGAGCCCATACCTGAACCCTATCGAGAACCTCTGGAACGAGTTGGATAGCCGAATTAAGGGGTGCAACAACCGTCCAAATTCGGTGAAGGAACTTACATGTCTTCTCCAAGCCGAGTGGAAGAATATACAAATAGCCGTCACACAAGGAATCGTTGAAAGTATGCCTCGGAGGGTTGAGGCTGTAATTGCCTCTTGTGGAGGCTCTACCAACTATTGAATACGAATAAATTTTGATTTTATTTTCTATCACAGGTGTCCAAATACCTATTGGTAGATAGTGTATTGATATGATTGAATGGAATGATGTTAAAGTAACAGAACCTCCTATGAAGGGGCCTATTTCTGATGACAAACTAAAGCAGTTTATAAAGGAAACAAAAGAATCTGATCATGAGAGTCAACGTATTGATATCAATAATATTCCATGTCACACACAAGCAGCAGGAAGGATTGTTCAATTTGTTACCGAGTTAGGCACTTCTGCAGGAGATAAATTGATAAAAACAAAAATACATTCTCAAAAGATAATGCCAAAATTTGACATAAGAAACAATTCAATTTGACAGTGAAATGAGTAATAGAAACCATGTGTGATTACTATGGACTTTTGAAAAAGGTGATTGTTTTTTCAAAATAACTTTTTGCCTTTAAAGACATCATATAAATTTCTTTCTAAAAAAGTATGATTTTTTTATTTTAACTAAGGCCCATCAATTAAAAATTGTTTTTCTTTCATTCAAGTGTGTATTATAAGAAAATGCTACTGTAAAATTAATATCAGGAAAATCGCGGAATTCTACAAAATCTGTTCTTCTATAATGGCATCTAAAAATTAGTAACACTCAAAATGTGTAAATTTACTGTAAAAATATCATATTTTGAATATTTTGTCTACACTATATATATATATATATATATATATATATATATATATATATATATACTATAAAAGAAATTTTTAAAAATACAAATTTTATCATTTTTTCATAAAAATATACATTCTGAAACCCTTTGCGGCACTTGAAAATACTTTAGTAGAGCCATAATATTTTATGTTCTTTATTATAATCCCAAACGGCAACTTTTGTTGGCTATAGAAAATCTCTATGTAAAAAAATTTTTTTTTCGTTCCACCCTAATGTACACCCAATCGCGAGTGATTGGTCTAACGCGCTCCAGTCGCAAGTGATTGGATGTCCATGTGATTACAAACTGTAACGGAAATTACTTGTGTTTTTCATGTGTAGAGGGCGTAATATTAAATATTACTAAGTGCTATCGAACTGTGGCAACAGATGCTAAAATGTGCTGGCTGGTTGCGTACCCTTAAACATAAAGGCAAAAGTCAATAGTATAATATATAAAATATATGATGAGGAAAGAGAAATGGAAATAGACGGCAAAATATATAATAAAGAAAATTGTAAAACTAGAGAAGTTAGAATCATTAATTTAGGAAACCTCATAAGTCTAGATTGGACAATGGACAGTAATCCCAGAAAGAAAGTAAAAATTTATACCGATGGCTCAAAGAAGGAAGATAGAACAGGGGCCGAGGTGGTTATCCTTAAAGAAGGGGGAGAAAAGGTTATAATTAAAGAAAGGATAGATGGAGGGAGTTCCTATGAGGGCGGAACTTAAAGCCTTGTAAAATAGCCATACAGAGAATGAAAGAAGATAATATTAAGGAATTTGATGTATATACGGATTCTAAGAGTGCTTTAGAATCGATAAGATCAATTAAATTTAAAGGAAAGATAGTAGAAGAAATTTAGGAGATCATAATAAAGGAAAATATGAAGGTTCACCTACATTGGGTTAAGGCGCATGTAGGGATTGCAAGAAATGAAGAAGCAGATGAGACAGCAAAAGCTGCTACTAAGTGAGATAGGTTTAAGATATAAACACACAAAGAACAAGATCAAAACAAAAATGAAAAAATTTGGAAAAAAGTTATGGCAAGAAGAGTGGGAGAGGAGTATTAAAGTAAGAAAGGTATATGAAATATATAAAGAAGTTAAAGAAGAGCGTTTAAGTGGATATTTTAAGATAAACCAACTTATAACAGGTCATGGTTGTATAGGGGAATACCAGCACCGATTCCATCAAAAAAGGTGATCTATGTAGTTGTGGGGAGCAGCAAACTGCGGACCATTGTCTATTCAGGTGTCAACAGTTCCAGGAGCTTAGAAAAGACTTACCAGTGGATGTAGAGACATGGTCGAAAAGTGGATTCTTCGGGGATTATTACTGTAGGCGTTTCGTAAAATAAGTAGTTAGTATCCTTATGGATGTCCATATTCCTTATTCTCAAACTGACTAAGTTGTGTCAGTGTTTATTTTGTTTTCAACTTTCGTTTCATTTTGTATTTTGTAACAAATATTTATATGTATGTATTGTATTGCTGAAGTCTGTGAAAGTAAACTTAAAATTTAAATTGCATATGAGTGTATAGCGTGTAAACAATGAAAGTCAATAATCAAAGTAATTAAAGTTAACAATCAAAGTAATAATGTTAGTTTGTGTTACACAATAAAGAATTGTAAAAATGTTTAAGCATTGAGAAATGTGTTAATAGAAAAAGTGTGTTAATTATAAATTGGTGGTGTTAAAATATTAATAGGTGCCTCCGCATTGGAAAAAAAAATATTGATAGAGCAATTGTTAATTGAAATGTAATGCAATGTGTTCATTTATTGGGAAATGTAATAACAGAGTAAATTGTTAATTATAAAGTAAGAGTAATTGTAATTGCAAAGCAATGTAATGTGTTAGAGTTACTGAGAAATGTGATACTCGTGTAGTAAGGTGATAATCATAAAATAAGCTGTTAATGAGTTAATAGTAAAGAAATATGTCAACAGTAAAGAAATGTAAGGTGTTAATTTTTAGTGTAAGTAAAAAGAAAATAATTCTATGTAAAGTTATTGCACTGTCCAAATATAATGTACATTGTGTATTATATATTATACCTAAGGGTAGTGCATGTCATGTATTATTATGGATTAGATGTTTTTGTATTGTTATGTTTTGATTATTATGTATTGTTTAGTGTATACCGTTTTTGTTTAATGGTGTGGTTTAATTTAGCCATCCTAAATGTAGAAAATTTTTTTGTACGGTTTGCTAAGTGAGCACTCCTTGTGTTAAAATTTGTGTTAAAATTTGATAAGAAATGTATAATCGAATTTAAATAAGGTATAATAAGGACAAATTTATAAGTCCAGTTGGAGCACGGTAAAATAAAAATTAGTTTTGAAGCTGTCGTTAGAATTGACGGTTTACGAAATTTAAGAAATTTTTATGTTTTAGCACCTAATTAATAAATTAATTAGTTAATAAATTAAGGAATTAAAATTGTTGCCACTGAAATAGATTTAAAAAACAAAACAGGGATTTGGTATTAAGAATTAAAATTTTTTAAGATAGAGTTCGTCGCTTTTTGCGTGGAGGAGGCTTTTATATAAACACCGTTTAAGGTCACGATGTGGTCGGCAGAACATCTCGAATGTGTGGAGGGCGTTAGTCGTCCATGTTTTGACGTATTTTCAACATTGCTTATGTAATTTTCTACCAGTGTTCAGTATTGTCTTTGTTAGAACTACCGAGCATTTTTGCATTTATGTATATATATATATATATATATATATATATATATATATATATATATATATATATATATATATATATATATATATATATTTCATTGTTCATATAATGTGTGATTTTTTTTATTTTATGTAAATGCTTTAACTTTATTCTTAATTTTATTCTTTAGTGTCATTTAGGTAAATCATCTATTCTTTAACTTTAGTAAATTCGTTCGAGTTTAGAAGGGGGGTGTAACGGAAATTAGTTGTGTTTTTCATGTGTAGAGGGCATTAATCGTTCGTGTTTTGGCGTATTTTCAACATTGCTTTGTCTTATGTAATTTTCTACCAGTGTTCAGTGTTGCCTTTGTTAGAATCACTGAGCATGGCGTCCGTTTAATGGATGATTTGATAATGAATAAATATTAACCAGGATAAGAGATGGCTGTTTTATTTGGAGTCTGGTCATCCTTTTTGCCTCATGGTGCATCGGCCGGGAATTGGATAGCATTTTATTTCAAATAATATTCTAAACAGAGGTGAGTTAACATTTGTTTTGTCATTCTGATCTCCAGAGATGTTCAATTTTGTTCTGTATTGAAATATTTTTAATTGTTTTCTACAGTGATAGCTCGGATTGCTTCTGAGTTGTGACTGTGTTATATTTTGATTTAGTTTTTTTCTGGAATTATATTATTGTTTGAAAATTTTAAAAATAAAATGAATGATACGGAGAAACTTAAATCAAAACGTGCAGTTATTAGACAGTTAATAACTAAAGCAATGAATAAAACCGATGAGCAATTATCAGAGCAGGATAATGTAAACAAAAATGATAATATGAATGATTCTTTGAATCAGTTAATTGATAGGAATAATAGTTTAAAATCACTTTATTTGGATATTGAAACTGTTTTTACTAATCCAAATGAATTTGTAGCTGAAATTATTAGATCCCAGGAATATCAGGAGAAATTTATATTGTATAAAGGGGAAAAAAACTAGAAAGATTTTTAAAGAAATTAGAGATGGCTCAGTCTAGCCATAGGGATAATGTTACGAATATCAATTCCGATAGTATTGGGCAACGGTCGGCAACGTGGTGCCCGCAAAACAATTTTAAAGTGCCCGCCGTTCAAATATCTCAATTTTAGATATTTGAACAACAAACGCTCGTAGTTGTAATGAATAATTTCAGTAAAAAAAAATTAAAAATCGTAAAACCGTAAAAATCAAAAACTGAACAGCCTGCTCTCTCGACAGCGTCGATCTCCCCTCGCTGTGAGTCAGCTTTTTTTTTTTTTACTGCTCTGAAATTGAACTCCCTTTGCGCTTCGACATATTCTTGTGAATCTTTGTTTTCCAATATGAAATACTTAAAATCAAAGTACCAGTCAAGCCTTACTGACACCCATTTGGACAACTGGGAATTCAACTTATGTGCCACATTGCAACGAGTTGGCCGCAGATTTGCAATGTTATATATTGCATTAATTATCCATTTTAAGATTGTTTTGGTTAAATTAAAATTTGAATTTATGTATTAAAAATTTATGTCGCATTAAGGGGGTACACAACATTTGACTACTGGGAAATGACCCTAAACATGATCAAATTCGAGCTACTGAAACTCCAATAATATTAATATATATGTATAATTTTTTTGTTTTATATCAAAATTACAAGTCTTCAGTTATATTTTATACAAAAATAGAACTTGTAAAGCCATAAATAATTTTTAGATTTTATTTTTAAATGTACACATTACTAAAAAGGGAAAAAAAATATTGGATGTTTCGCGCATCATAAAATTAAGAAATATGCATACAGAAACTATTTTTTGGTCAAATTAAATTAATAATACACTGAAGTTTAATGTAAAACCAAAAAATATACAAAAATATAGTTTAAATTGAAAAATTTGCATAAAATTTTAAAAAAAAATTTAATTTATCAATTTTTTAAAACATTTTCAAGTGTAAAAAATTTTTTTTACAAATTTTTTTTTTACTTTTTTGGTTTTAGTGTGTAAAGAAGCTTATAATACAAATCTGATAAAAATTTTGTTTGTCTAGCACACATAGTTTGGGAGTAACAGTGCGCGCAATCCAAAAATTCACATATTTGAGAAAACTGAAGTTAAAGTTGGAATAACATGGCTATGGCAACAGAGTGGGCTTTACATAAACTCTCATAACTCGAGAAATAATGCAAATTTTTTATGCGATTTTTTGCATATTGTTCAGAAATGTCCCAAAAATCAGAATATAGCAAAAACGAAAAATCGATTTTTTGAAGTTTTAAAGGTTGTGAGCCCCCTTAATATTTTCTTGTTTAAATACTACCCCCCCCCCCTTCTCTCCCTCTTCATCCAGCGGTGCCCGCCGAACTCCCGCATTTCTGAAATATGCCCTCCTACTAAAAAAGGTTGCCGACCCATGGTATAAGGGAATCCGAAATAAGTTCGCATGTTGCTAATGTAATGAAATTGCCTAAAATTTAGATAAAAAATTTTATGGTGTAGCTTTTGATTGGTATAATTTTTGGACTACTTATAATATTTCCATACATACTGTTGTCTTCCCTTAATACCTTTGGTCGTAAATGTCCACTGTCGTATGAACCTGCGTGACCACCCTCTTTCGCGTGTACGTGCGAATTCAAAAAGGAGACTTATTTAATATAAAACAATACTTTATTTGGGTAACGTTATAGCATGACCGCTCTCTCTCGTGTCATTACTACATCTGCTGCTTTTTCACATTTGCGGCGCTCACAGTGCCATCTCTTGGCAAGCAAATAGCTTTAACATTCGGGCATCCTGGTATTTCAATTGCCCACAATTGTGAATCAATGTAAATATACTAAACAAACTTATTTAAACAATTAAAAAAAAAACTTTTAACTTGAAAACAATAATTCTAACTTAAAACACATTTTTTTTTCGATAAACAGACATTTAATACACAATTATTCAAAAATTTATGACAACTTGATTAACATAATTTCTTTAAAACGCAATATAATAAACAATTTAAGTATACGAATAGCATTTTAAAATATACTTACATATCTTTCTAATTAATATTCAAATAAACTAGAAATAAATAATCCAACAGAGATAGATAAATATAATAAGAATATAGAAAAAAACAAACAGAAATCAAGCACTCAGGGCATCCACGCACCAAAGACAAGATTCTGTATAAGTACCGGAACTGAACCATAAAACAACATAGAGGTAACCGAAAGGTCTCTTCATCAGGTAGCCTAACTAAATTAGTTACTTCAAGGGGTACTTTCTGAATAGGATGCAGGTAACACCAACAGACATCCCAAGGTCCCGAGTTCCCCATGGAAGCAATTAGTCGAAAGAAAATGAAAAGACAAGCACAACTTACAGTAAGGGCTCAACGCACCGTACATGCAAGCACACAAATAATCCTAATGGAAAGTCAAAGATGCATACACACCCCAATTCCGTAAGTGACGGTTATGGCGAAACAGCAGCCAATTCTATCCTAGTAGTTACGTCATTGTAACAATACTACAGCGCCACCCCCATTACAGCTTCTATTTCTAGTTTACTATTACAGTATTTATTTCTAGTTTATTTGTATATTTTCATTATGAGGATATGAAGCTTCTGCGCTATCCTCTATTGAAAATGTTTTATGTTTTCTTTTCAGGGTAGGTTTTAAGTTAAAGTGATTTAGCAGTCTATGCTTGCTTTTTATTATTATTTTTATTTGATTTGTTTATTTTTTACATTAATTAATATTCAAGTTACTGTTCTATTTTCAAATTTTATGAATCCTCTTATTTTTTTCATAAATGTAGTTAAATAGTTCTTTATAGTTCAACATGAGTCCATGATCAAATTAAAATAAAGTAATTTATATTACCTTATTCCTTCGTCTGTTCTAACGTGAGGGTTACCTGAATTCTAGTCGGGCGGATCAGAAGTCTTCTCATCTTCGGATTCATCTTCTAGGTTATGCCAAGGTCTCCATTTGGTCGATAATACTGTTCAAATTGGTGGTAGGTGCGGCAAGACCCTCTGTCACCGTTGATTCGCTTGGACAGTCCGAATTCATCGGCAAGGTTCCCAAGAGTTTGCTGGGTTCCCAAGACGTGCTGGGTGGAAGTTTTCTTTACGGGATTAAGCCTGGTGAATCTAGAGAAGTTGTCACTTGCCACAATTAAATCTTAGTTAAATCCAGTGCAGATGTTGGTCTGATAAACTGCATCATGTTTATTATTTTCAGTTCGAAAACTCCTATGGTCAGTATGCATTATCTTAGCATAAACACGCCTTAACGTCTCAATGTTAACATCCACCGGAGAATGTTTATCTTCTATAATATAATTATCTATAGTCATATTAGTTTCTTTATCCTTGGTTGCAGTTTTTAAGCAGTCCTGCACATCGGCAATGAAAATACAATTTTTTTAAACACTTCCTTTGTCGATACATGAACTGACATCAGGCAAAGGTTCACCCGGTGTACCGTCTTGGTCACTCTAAGAATCTAAACACGCATTTTTCACGTCAAGTGTTATAGTTCTCTCAGTCATTGGGGCATCACTTTCTAATGAAGAATCTCGAGTACATACATCGTCAACGATATCATTGACAACATTTTCACTGTCTTTGTGTGCATTAGAATTGTTCAAATTCTTCTTTTCTATACTTGCATTCGCATTTAAATGTACATTTTTGTTACAGAAATCCTCGCTCATAGAATGCGCATGCAAACTCGCACCTACCAATAAATCAACCGGTTGCGTTTGATCTTTTACGATTAGAACAGAAACATCCTTCGCGATTAAGTCATCAATCTGAATATCAATCATCGTCCCTCCTACACATTTCACTACTGGCGTCAGTTGATTTCCGAAACCAAACAAATGTTTTTCACATGGCGAAATGTTTAGTCGTAAATATTTCGCTACAGAGTCTTTCAAAAGGCAGCTGCTACTTCCGGTGTCCAACAAAGCGCTGACATGCTGTTTATTAATTTGCGCGTCTTTGAGATATCGGTTTGGTGTTGAAGATTCGGCGTCTTTTACATTCAAATGATTCCCATTCTTTTCATATTTCACAGTACAGTATTTTTTTTGAATGGCCTTTTATGCCGCAGTTCTTACAAGACAGAGGTCTATCCCTCGAAATATGGCCATATACGTTGCATGTAAAACACTTCCTCTCGCTTCTTTCGTTGCGAATGGACCTATCGTACCCAATAATAGACATATCATTGGATTTGTTACCATTTTTATTATCTGTTTTTTTCGACTCAACACTCTTATAATTGCGGGAATCTATCTTAGGATTATTACGGTAATAACTTTTGGCTTCATCATAATATTCAGTGTTCTTAAATTCATTATTTGCGATTTTAAATCTCAAGAGCACATTTTCGTACTAGTCCAATTTACCTGCCAACTCGTTTGTATTTACAAATTTCGGCCGAGAATCGATAAAATGTTCCCGTATTACATTTGGAACGCGTTTCTTTAATTGATCCGTTATAATAAGCTCTTTTAAAGGGTCAAAATCACTAATGTTTAAACCAGCTAACCATTCATTAAAATAATTTCGCAGATCATAAACGCAATCTTCCTTTTGAGGATCCGTAATCTTCCCTTTGAATCACGTGAAAGGTTCAAAAAGCAAGATTCCCTCCCCTAATCTTGCTTTTTGAATCTTTCATATGATTTATAAACTTCTGTCTGAATTTTTCGGGACTCAACTTAAACCGTCTTAATAACAAGGTTTTGACAAATGCATAATCATTAGCTTTTTGTTCATCTTCCCTGGTGATGAGTTGGGTGAATTCATAAGGTAAAATTCCTAACAGATATGATACATAATCTTCTTCTTTAATACCTATGCGTTTAGCTTGCTGTTCAAACAATATTAAATAAAATGTGATATCACCGTCATTTAAGCTAAATTGTTGCATTAAGCTCCGTAGTTCAAAGTTACTTTTGTTTACTTTTGAAACTCGAACAGTTTCATTGTGTCCTCCCAAGGATCTATTAGTAGTTTCAATTTTAAGTTTTTCTAATTCAAAATTTCTTTTAGCTTCCAATTTTTGCCGTTCGGCTTCAAGTTGTTCTCGTTCATAGGCTATTTCTTCATTCTTAAGCCCAGTATCTATAATATTTTCAAATAAATTTTTAGTGAATTGTTCATCATAATCTTTGCTTTGGCAAATAATTTCCTTTTATTCCAATACCGTACAATCGGTTGAGACTACATTACCGAGATCTAGCTCCCTCGCTAATTCGATCAAATCAATTTTTCTGCCCTTGCCTAAATAAGCCATTTTTGTTACTTAAAAAATACTTTAACGAAAATAATATACTTGCTTCATCATTAAACACACCTTGTATATTTGTATTCCGTATTCCGTTGTGGTGCGTAGGCGGAATGCTACTTCTGAAATATTGTTGTCTTCCCTTAATACCTTTGGTCTTAAATGTCCACTGTCGTATGAACCTGCTTGATCATCCTTTTTCGCGTGTACGTGCGAATTCAAAAAGGAGACTTATTTAATAATAAAACAATACTTTATTTGGGTAAGGTTAGAGCATGACCGCTCTCTCTCGTGTCATTACTACATCTGCTGCTTTTTTCACATTTGCAGCGCTCACAGAGCCATCTCTTGGCAAGCAAATAGCTTTAACAATACTAATTATAGTTTAAGTAAGATGCAGGAATTTAATTATCTTAAAATGTATTTAGGTAGTAATGCTTTAAATGCTGTTTCCAGTTTCGCATTGACAGAGAGTAATTACAATTTTTCAACAGAGTTACTTCTGAGAGACTTGGCTGAAATGACCTTATTATATCTAGTCACATTAACAAGCTCTTATCAGTTGATTCCGTTAGAAATTCCTTAAATACGAAAGCGTTACGTAAGTTGTATGAGGTTGAAATACATATTCGTAGTTTGCAATCTTTAAATGTTACGGCTGGCAGCTATGATTATTTATTATGTCCCATTATTTTGCAAAAATTGCCAGGTGATTTGAGCTTAGACTATAATCGAAAACGGATGTCAAATACTGATTTTGACATTAATGAGCTGATTGAGTTTATAAGAAAAGAAGTTGAATGCAGGGAAGCTTCATTTGTTTTATCTATTAGCGTTAAAAAATTCGGTGGCAGTTTTGATTATCATAATAAAGAGCGATCGGAATACCAAAACAGGGGTAATCAAAATCGAAAGTATGCTTCCGCTTCTGCTTTGGTTACAACTTCTAATACTATTTTTGTGTCTTTTGCAATTGTAACTCTCACGATTCCAAGAGTTGTAATTTAACTATTGACAAAAAGAAACAAGCTCTAAAAGACCATTTCCTGTGTTTTCGTTGCTTAAAACGAAATCATGTTTCTAAGAGGTGTAGAAATAAATATTCATGGAAGTTTTGCAAAAGACCTCATAATAATTTAATTTGTGATAGAGATAAATTATCAGATGACAAGGATATTACCAATAAGTCAACTAAGGATACCGATGTTTTGCCGTCCGTATCGGCCTCATGTGTATCAAAAAGAAATATTAATGAACCTGTTTATTTACAAGCATCCTTAGCACATCTGGTAACAAAAAAAGGTGTAAATTAGTTCGTATTCTGTATGATTCAGGTAGTCATTGTTCATTCATTAAGAGGAGTTTGTGTAATGAGTTGGATATTGAGACCATTAAAACTGAACGGTTGCAAATATTTGGGTTCGGAGAGGAAAATTCTAAACAATGTTCATATCATTTGGTTGAAGTTAAACTTCAAAACAAAACCGATAGAAAAATGAATATTTCTCTTGAAACACTTGGGGTCGAAAGAATAACATACGGTAAGATTTCTGCTCCCACTGAAAGAATTCGGCATTTAGCATGGGAAAATAATGTTTTTCTTTCAGATACAGGAGAAATACCTGACTGATACTGCAAATGAGGACTCTATTGATAATGAATGTACAATTTTAAATAAATTCAAATCTGACTTACATTATGATAATAGATATTGTGTGCGACTTCTCTGGAGACCTGATACAAAACATTTGTTAAATGATAACTTTGAGTTGGCTTCAGAGAGATTCGATAAATTAAAAAGGCGTTTTAAGAATGATCCGGAATTATTTAAAGAATATAATAGAATTATTGAAACTTATGAAGGTGAGGGTATTATTGAAAAAGTAGTAAACGATGATAAATCTAATACGCGCACGCACTGTTATTTACCTCAAAGAGCTGTTGTTCGTAAGAATAAATCAACCAGTAAGGTGAGAATAGTGTTCGACGGCTCCGCGCATAGGAAAAATGAGTTCTCTTTGAACGATTGTTTGTTTATCGGCCCGAACTTATATCCTGATATTTTTGAGTTGGCACTCTCATTTCGAGAACACGAAATTGCTTTTACAGCCGATATTAAGCAGGCATTTCTACAGTTAATTATCCACGAAGAGAACCGTGACGTAACTAGATTTTTTTTGGTCAGAAAACCCATGGAACGACTCTTCAACAGTTATACAGAGGCTGTTCACACATTTTTTAGACGATGTATATTGTATTCACAAAACTAAATTACATAAAATTCTTGTGTTTTAAATGTTCTACTTGACATCCCTTATTCTGAACTATCTTTCGACACCGCAATTTCCAGGATAATAATGCCTTTTGAAGTGTCAGAAGAGGTATTCTATCCCATTCCTCCTGAACAGCTTTCCAGAGTCCTGTAAGGGTTTTGGGACGACGTTTGGATAATGCAGATTTTAAAAGTCCGAAAGCACAAAAATCCATAGGTGATACATCGGGAGATTTAGTAGGGATATCAGTGAAGGGTATGGCCTTGATACCAGTTTTTTGTTCCATTTCTTTTAGGAAATTTACAGTGGATTTTGATGTGTGACTGCTAGCTTTGTCCTGATGGAGTCTCACAGATTGATGGCACTGTGGGTGAAGCGATGGTATTTCATTCAGAAAAATTGGCGATAAAATATGTTCCTGATAGTATTTGGAGTTAATCTTGACATTTTTTTCCACTCTCTTTATTTTTAACTTGCCATTATAAGAAAAACCAGCAACAATCATGAATCCCTTAGAAAAACTTTCTTTCGATTGTTTGAACCATGTACTTAAATTTTTTTCTCCCCTTTTATGATAATAAATGGCTCTTTTTTTGTTGCAATCATTTAAAAATTCATCTATTGTGACAATTGTTTTCCATTTTTCTTTGGATAAGTGTTTCTCATATAGAATTCTGCAGCGTAACCTGCGTTCAGCGATATGATTTGGAAGAAGACGATGCACATTGCGTTTTTTCGCTTTCTTAAGATTTAAATCAACGTTTATCATTTTGTTTACAGTGGACACCGATCATTTTAATGATTTTGCAACTGTCCTTTGACTAGGGGGATTTTCTTTTAACATTAAACAACGTACCTATGCAATAGTCGAAGATGTCCGTTTTTTCCTTGGATACTTGTTTGGAATTTTTGTCCCACTTGAGGCTTCAATTTAACGTTTATTCCTTTCTTGTTGACGATATTACCTATCGACGCTTTAGATATCACAAAACCATGACTCTCAAATCGTTTTTGGATAACGGAGTATGAATATTTCTCTTCGGAAAGAGCATAAATATAGCCTTCGAACCACTGCTTTGTTAAAAACTCCATTTTGAATAAAAACAAAACTTTCAAGCCGCAGATGATAATTTTGACTTTTAAAAACATAGTAGAATTGCAATTATTTCTTTTGCAGCAAACGTTTTTTTATTACCGCTTACCAAAATCGTCTAATAAATGTGCGAACAGCCTCTGTATATCGCTTTTGTCGGGTATTATTTGGCATTAATTGCAGTCCGTTTCTTTTGGCTGCGACCATACTTGGGATGTTTTGTGTCCATACTGCAAGAGGAGAACAACATATTGAGTTTCGAGCATCACGCATAACTAGAGATGATCTAGACAGAAGGAAGCTTGCTCCATGGTTGGCTGAACACCCGCCTTTTGCTGAACGTAATTATTTGATGTCACTTTCAACAGGAGTAATTGGAACAAGTAACGTCAACTGTTACCAGCCATTGGAAATTGGAACCCGCACAATGAGCACTTTTGTTGGAATGAATTTCTTCGAAGTGAAACAATCCAAGAAGGACTCAGTCGTTCCTTTAGCTGCGATGAGCAATGTGATCAAAGTTAATGATGAGGTAGTGGTGGTAGAGCCTCTGATGATATTTCAAAGAACTCTGATCACCAAGAAGAAAGAAGGGGATGTAGAGGAGTTGCTAACGTACGAGTTAGCCCCATACCCGATGTCTCTATTCACCGAGGGAATAATGAGAAAAATCAAAAAGTCAGCACTGTATGATGCTTTCCCAAAATGTAATCAATTGATCAATGTGACGAACAGTTTCACGGTAATCGATGGCGGCTTCCTGCTTCATAAAGTAAAGTGGAACACCAACACCACCTTCGCCTCCACCTGCGATCAATATGTATCGTACATAATCAACCATTACGGCAGCAGTTCAGCTGTGCAAACATCTGTGGAAAGCATCAAGTAAAACATCAGTGGATATTGACTTCAATAAGAACATGGTGGCTACTGTTCATCAGGAAAACTTCCTTTCCAATGAAAGGAACAAAACCAAGCTCATTACTATGTTAGTTCAGGCCTTGGGTGCAAGAGGTATACAGTCTACTACAGCCAAAGGAGATGCTGACTGCAGTATTGTCAGAGGTGGGTGGCAAAATACCTCTCATTCAACTGTGGTGATAGTAGATAGGTAAGACCTGCTCGTCTTACTTGTGGCACTCACCCCACGAGACACGAATGTGTTTTTCATGCCGGACGGGGCAACACAGAAGACAGGCTCTACTCTTCCCAACATCTTCAGGTCTTATCATTCAGCTGACCCCATTAAGTAAATTTAATAATTTATATAATCCATTAATATTCAATAATACATTATACACTATCTGGCCAAAAGTATCCGGACACCCTCCTAAAGAAGTGGATCTAGCAGGTGACGTAATTTGATGCGTAACCGAAAGCTATAAAAGTATTGGTAGTGGTTTGTCAGGTCATATTTATGCGTTTGTGAGACGATGAGTAAGTCAAAGGAGCTTAGTGACTTTGATCGTGGCATTATAGTGGGATGCCACTTTTGTGGGAAATAAGTTCGGGAAAATTCGGACATTCTACAGAAGCTAAAATGATAGTGAAGACTTTGACTTGTTTGAAACTTTTTTCGAAGTATCAGATTGACGGCTTTTAATATATAGGAAAGCAGTTGATGAAATAAATTGCATATAATATATTTAATGTAAGTAACTGTCGTTTGAACCTACTTTTGATAACCATTTTTTGATTATATGAACAACTTTTATACATTTTGGTTCGTTTTCTTACTTACTCATTTGTACTACAAGTGTTCTTCTGTATATTATGAGATATACATTATACGTACAGGTATACATAATTTATTATTTATATGGGTTATGAATACTATACGTATCTAATTAAACAGCATACAAAGTGATTAAGAGAGTTACAGACCATGGAAACAAAACTTGAGTGACGAGAATTTTACAAGCAAAATGTTGAAAAGTACCCCTAAACTTCAAAATGCTCTAACTATTTACCTGGTGAAGCTACATCAGCATAATTATATACATTTTTGAAGGAAAGTTTTTGCTCTACAACTTTCTCTATCACGAGTTTTCTGAGAAATGGAAGGGGAAAGAGTTAGAAGAGGAAGTTTGACGAGATACCTGAACCGCTACCACTTTTTTTGAAAATTTTTCATTTTCAACTGCTCATATCTCGAAAACGGTAACACTTGGGTACAAACATGGATATACCATTTGGAAGGGAATTTTATAAGCTTTAATTTTTGGATTTGACAATTTTCTGTGCGACGCACCGTTTTCGAGACAAACGCCAAAAACTGAAAAAGAGGGACCTTTGGACCCCCACCCCGTTGCGCCTGAAATCGAGAGGACTTTATTAGGCGTTGCTCAGGGTATCAACCCCTACACATTCCTGAAAAAATCTCAACTCCTTCATTTAATGCATGATTCGCCGCCATTTTGAGCTAATTTGACTGGACTATTACTATGAAAGAGAAGTTTTAAGCAATCAGTGCAAAGCGTAAACCTAATTAAATAATATATGTAATCAGAACCAATGGGGGGGAGGTTATAACTCCCATCAACCCCCCCTTGCATACGCCACTGGGTGAGTTGCAAGCTCTCCATGATAATTCAAATATTTCACCAAAATCGGACATTTTCAAACTTGTTCCATTTCTTGATGATAAAGGTATTTTAAGAAAAAAGGGAAGATTTGACGAGAGTGACTATTCCTTTGATGAAAGGAAACCAATTATTATTCCCAAACATTCCAAGTTTGCTGAACTACTTGCAAATCAAGAACATGAAAATCTGTTACATTCAAGTGTTGAAAGCACGTTAGTACAAATCCGAAAAATATTTTAGATACCTAAGGGCCGGCAGCTTGTGAAAAAGGTAATTTCAAAGTTCTTGACTTGTAGAAGATATGCTGTCAAACCTTCGCATCAATTGAATGGACAGGTTCCGAGGGATCGGATGGGTGAAACTCCTCCGTTCACTGTTATCGGTACCGACTTTGCTGGTCCGATTTATGAGAGGTACGAAGATGGTGCTAAAAAATCGTATGTTGCATTATTTACCTGCGCTGTGACGAGGGTGATGCATCTTGAACTGAAACGACGACTGAAACGACGAACACGGATATGACGACTGCAAAGTTCTTGCTGGCTTTTAGAAGATTCTTGTCAAGAAGAGGTACATGTCACACTGTTTACTTCGACAATGCAAAATCATTTAAATGTTATGATAAGGAGCTTCAGAGATTACTTGATATTTTGAGAGACTCTGAATTTCGAGATTTTCTGACATCCAAACGTATAACCTGGAAATTTATTGTAGAACATGCCCCATGGTGGGGTGGTTTCTTTGAGAGACTAGTCAAGAGTGTTAAGGACCCACCAAAGAAAGTTTTACGAAAGGCTCTGTGCAGCTTTGAGGAGATGACTGATCTTCTCTCCGAGATAGAGACTGTTGTAAATCTGAGATCCTCTATCTTACGTTAGCAACGAAATAGGAGAACCTGAGACTTTGACTCCAGCACAATTTTTGTTTCCAGGAAGAAATCAGGTCGAATACCCGGTTCATTTCACCGAAACCCTTCATAGGGAGTCTACGAAAGTGCTCTTACCAAAAGACAAGAGTATCAATCTCGATTACTGTGTCAATTATGGAAAGATGGAAGGAGTTGTACTTCCTTAATTTGAGAACAATGAACAACATGACAAGCCCAAGTTCCGTTGAGTGTATTAAAAAAGGAGATGTTGTTCTCCTAGAGGGCACCAGTAAATCTAAGCTGCTGTGGGACTTAGGTGTTGTCAAAGAAGTGTTTCAAAGGCGTGACGGACTTGTACGTTCTTGCATAGTTCATACTTCCAAAGGAGACTATAAAATACCTGCACAATTGATCTATCCACTCGAATTCAAAGACTGAATTTTAGAAACCTTATTATTGAACATACTTTATATGTTAAGTATTTTTGCATTTATGTATATATTTATATATATATATATATATATATATATATATATATATATTTCATTGTTCATATAATGTGTGATTTTTTTTATTTTATGTAAATGCTTTAATTTTATTCTTTAGTGTCATTTAGGTAAATCATCTATTCTTTAACTTTAGTAAATTCGTTCGAGTTTAGATGGGGAGTGTAACGGAAATTAGTTGTGTTTTTCATGTGTAGAGGGCATTAGTCGTCCATGTTTTGGCGTATTTTCAACATTGCTTTGTCTTATGTAATTTTCTACCAGTGTTCAGTGTTGTCTTTGTTAGAATCACTGAGCATGGCATCCGTTTAATGGACGATTTGATAATGAATAAATTTTAACCAGGATAAGAGATGGCTGTTTCATTTAGAGTCTGGTCATCCTCACAAACAGAATGTGAAATTTAAGAACTCACAAAATATTGTTCGCTTTAAAAGTGAACTTGTTTATCCCTTGTTGATTTGCTGGAGTGCGGTTATTACCGACTGATAGAAATGTGTTAAGGACAATTGTTCCGTGGCTTCACCAAGAATTGGCTTTCATTATTGATTTTGCAACCAGTAATGACAGCCAATCATCGGTCCGATTATGTCTGATGCACTTCGGCTGAAGATACTTGTTGTGTGCATTTAAAAGTGGCCCTTGGTTACTTTTTTTTTAAATTTAATACATTCGTCCGTAGTTTTCGATGTGTCTGCCTATCTAAAGAGTGTTTGTATGTCTAAGGAGACTGGTGCAAACCAGTTTCCTTAGTGCCCGCATTCTTTTTTTCATTTATGATCTTTCAGATCCATCAGGCTGGTTTAATGGTGGTGTTATGGTTATTTTAGTAGTTGCTCATCGTTGAATTAGTGACTTCTTGCAATCACGAGATTTTAACAAAACTCATTAAGAACGCTTTTTCTGAATATGTAGCTTCTAAGAATTGGACATTTTTACATCTTGGCCGCCTGCAATTAGCAAAATACTTTCATTCGACAGCCTCAAAAAATATCCAAGGATAATGCGCAATGCTAGCTTTATGAGAAGCATCAAAAGTATTGAAACGTTAAAAATTTTCGAAATTTCCATATTTGAATTTCATGTCTCAAAAATAAAGGTTTCTACTCTGAGTTAAATGATTTATTTCATATAGTCGTTTACTTGGTACCTAAAGAGAGAGAGAAAAAAACTGAATGCATTAGCTGTAAATAAAAAAAATTATACGCCTTCTTTTCAAATGGACACTTTATTCGAGTTTCATAAAAAACAACTTAAAACTTTTTTTCTTCAATGGTAATCAAGAGTCGACTCAAAGTTCTTCATGAACTGGAATAGAATCAAGGTAGAGCATGCAAATTTACGGCGGAACTATTGACCAAAAGATAATTTTTTTAAGCCGAATGATTTGTTCACAGTACATCAAGGAAAGCTAGATGATAGAAGAAAATTATTGAAAATAAAAAAGAAAAAGAAAGCCCATTTAGATTGTTTGATACAAACAAATGATAACAAAGAAATGTAAATAAAACCGTCTAAACTTTTACAGTTTATAGAAAAATTACTTTTTTTAGTTTCCCTTAAAACGTGCTTTTTATATGTTCAAGCACATATTTCACATATTTTCTAGTACACAATAATATATGTTTATCTTTTTGGTAATAAAAGACGTTGCTTTTTCTCAACTGGAAAAAAAATTAAAGGCGATTTAAGTGTGCATAATTTTTTTTTAAAGGAACGTCAAGGATTTTCATTTTTTTTTTAAATCTGTATAAAATTAAATTTTATGATTGTTGATTTTATTAATGAACCTATAATGTATATATAATGCTTCAGAACTCTGGGCATCAAGTGATGTAAGTCCTTCTTCCATTTCAACTTCAGCATTAATGAATGAGTAACAAAAAAACCATCTGACCCCAAGCCCAAGTCTTTATTAAAAGTTTCACTGTGGCATAAACTTCAAATATTCATCACTTTTTACATTAGTGAATGCTCTAAATAAATTTGCGATTAATATCCTCATATCGGCCAGTCACTATAGCGTTACTTCTTGACACAGACACGCGACAGATATTATGAGTACATGAAACTGACATAACTTTAAAGCTAGAAACACCTGGAGATGAAAGGTCGTGAAAGGAGAAAAGGTGTTACTGAAGTTATGGTACCATGCTGCTTTGTCCAAAACGTTCCTTTTAACTTGTTAACGAGCTGTGTATGATAGTTTCTAATTTTTATTTTACTTTTGAATTTAATTTTACATATATACTATTTTTCTGTAAAGTAGCGTCTTGTGTATACAAAAACAGATCATAAAAGAGTACCCATAAAATTTAAATAGTTGAATACATATTAGAGGCTAAGCATAAAAGAATTATTAGATATTCTAAAAAATCAAAAAGCTTTTATCTAAAATGTTTTCAAATTATTTTTCTTTGATTATTATTATTCACTTTCAGAGCAGTGATAAAATTCTCTGCTGTGGATTCAGTTAGTTCGTTTTCATAATCACCACCATCATCATCATTATTATTATTGTTCAAGCTTGTTTATAACTCATCGTGTATTTACTGATTTCAAATACAGATTTGAAGAAATATATAGTTTTCGAATTTTAAATAACAGTTCTTTCCAAATGTGTTCTATGAGTTATCTGGAGGTTTAATTGGGGATTTTACTACTTATGGACAATTAGGTTTAGATCAAAGGCTTTTTCGGTAAAACTGGATAAGACAGTCAGATTTGGTCAAAAATTTGGCGCGATTTCTTTTTCGCCAACGGCTTAGCTCGTTTTAGTGGTTGCTGTAAAGAAAAACTCGCCAAAGGCTTGGTTTGTTTTAGGGTTTGTTGCAAAGCAAGCATAAATAAGCAAAACAAACCTACCGCTGGCTGTATGAAAATCGTAGGCGCACATGAGATCTTCACTTCAGTTAGATACCCTGATCCGCTACCCTTCGCTGCGCACCTTACTGTTACATCACTGAAATCCTCAACCTACGGCTTCGCCATGAATATTCTGGCTGTAGCGATCAATAAAACAAACCTACCGCTGGCTGTATGAAAATTGGCAATCAGCAAAATACAACACATGAAGTATTAAAATACCTTTTTTAAGTAGTAGGCGAATATACCGCCGTGATATCACATAGCTAGTTCCTATAAAATCCATTCGAAACAACACACTCAAATCAATAACCTCACTCATTTTGCAACAAGCTACTCTCTAGAAGACACAACACAACCTTTAACTTGAAGCACCGCATTTAAAATTGCGCCACATAGCAAGTTTCTTCTAATTTGTCAGGATGAATCACCTGTCAAAATCATGCGATAAATGCGCCACGCAATAATCACATGATGAACGCGTTAGAAATTTGCAGCAATAACAACAAAACAACATTGGCACTATAATTGCCTCAGTTTGGCGACTGTATCATAACCGAAATTGGTGAGAAATCAACATGACCGTCTTATAGAGCTTAGCTACTTTTCCATCGCAGAATGGATTTTTACGGTTTTATCCTGAAGTCTCCAGATGATGTTAAAATGCCAATATAGTTGTAGATCCATTACATTAGCAAAAATCTTAACAATACAATTTCAGGTAGACGAGAACGTTTTTGTTACACGAGGGATAATTAGATCGGGACCTACTGCATAAAGCTGATTCCGAATGGCTACAAACATTCATGCCAAGAGTAGGACTCGAGCCCACAGACTCTGGTACTGAATGCCGGCGTCCTAGCCATTCGCCCATCCCCCTGCACATAACTCTTTGGGCCTATTCACATAGGAGCCCGTTGCGTTGTGTTAAGGAAAAGATGACGTTGAGACGAAAATAAACCAATCATAGGTATTAAAAATTTCATTGCTAATCGTTTGGGGGCATATGATTGGTTTATTTTCGTCTCAACGTCATCTTTTCCTTAACGCAACGCAACGGACTCCTATGTGAACAGTATTTGTTATATGTGAACAGGCCCTTAGTCTGCCATAATTTGCAATATAAACTAAGTTCTGTTTCTTAAATTCTGCTTTGCATTTCTCTTTATTAATTTTGGGTGATAAAATTAGCTGTGCTAAAAATAAAAATTATAATATAGAATCGTTCTAAAACAAATTAAAAACTGAAAATAAATTAAATGTAGCTAAGTAAATATTGTAAACAAATTAAATGTTTTTGATTGTCCCTTTTCGTCTGCCTTTTAAAGTTGAGTTTATGTAAATGTTATATAATCATGTACATTCATGCATAAATAGAGATGTTTTTAGGGGATATAGTGACGACAAAATAGTTACAGAAATTTGCAAGCTATATTTGTACTTTGTACGTTGTTTGTAATGATATGACTTGATTACAGCAGCATTTCCCTTCTAAAAGGCTTCCATTTAAAAAACAATTTTCATAAGAACAATAATTTAAAAAATGTATCACATTTTAATTGATCGAAATGTTTAAAAATTAAAAATTAAATAAAATGTAAAAGTTTCAAACAGATTTATTTGTGGGTTTGACTTTCCCATACTCCAGCAGTTTGCATGGAGTAAGTAAAAAACCCATGAATTAAAGTTCTTAGCTTCTATGCTGTTAAAGGCCTAAAAAGGGGTATTTTGTGCAACTTTGTTCACTTTTAGATGCGAAAACTAAGTTTTGAATCATTCGAATCATAAAAATATTTCTGACACACGGAAACAAACTTGATTGAGAAATTAGCATATTTTATTTGAGAATTTAGCAAAGTTTGACTTTGAACTAGTTCTGATAAAACGTTATTTTTGCTTTAATAAGACTTAAATGTCGCATCTCTTCTATTTGTTATATATATATATATATATATATATATATATATATATATATATATATATTGTTTTTTGCGCTAATGTAATGGATCTACAACTATATTGGCATTTTAACATCATCTGGAGACTTCGGGATAAAACCGTAAAAATCCATTCTGCGATATGTTATATATATATATATATATATATATATATATATATATATATATATATATATATATATATATATATATATATATACAGTTGGTTCTCTGTTTAACGACTTTCAAGGGACCGTGAAAAATCGTCCTTAAGTAGAGATCGTCCTTAAACAGAATTTGTGAAAAAATAACATTTCCCTTCACAATTTACAGCCTTAGGACTGTCAATATATTTCTTAATATATTGGCGTGTTTAAAAATGTTATTTTTATTATCATCATTATTTTATTCACAAAAAGTTGTTTTAAATTACATTGAAAAAAAAGAGTACAAACAATACAATAAATTATGTTTTAAAAAATTCAAAAAGTGTTGATTGCTTCATTCGCCTTGTTTTCGTTATTCTCTTTTCCAGATTTTCTAAAATGTTAAATGAATCACCTTCCATTTTCCATATAATATAGCGTCGGAGAACATCTAGAGCAGAAATTGCATCTGTGTAAGACGGTGGCAGTGCCTCGTTTTCCGTGTCTTCAACTTCACCTTCTTCGTCTGACACTGTGTTTTCGTTTACAATATCTTCATAAATTTGTTCTACATTTCTGAAATCTGTTGTTAAAACATATTTATCACAATTATAAAAATCTTGAATTGAAACATCCTCATCTTCAAAAAGAGTTCTCCATTCATCAGGGGTAATGTCATCTTCGTTGATTTCTACATCCGTACTTTGCAGTTCCACTACAAGTTCTTTGTGAATTCCAGCAACGCGAAAGCAATTTTTATTGTGGATGAAGAAACTTCTTTCTATGCTGATGTTATCATGTGCATTGCTTCCAAGATTGTAAATTTTCTAATTTTTATACTGTCAGCCGAATTGTTTATTAATTTCCTAATTAAAGACTTTCTGTAGTATGCTTTCACACTGCGAATGATACCCAGGTCTAATGGCTGCAACTTGCTAGTGCAATTAGCTGGTAAGAAAGGGATTTTCAAATTTGTAAGTCCAGGGATATTTGGTGTATGTGCAGTGCATCGGTAGATTAAAAGTAAAACTTTTCTCTTTTCTCGATGCATTTTTGCATCAAATTTTCTAATCCAGTCAATAAATATTTGTGATGTCATCCACGCTTTATTGTTATTACGGTACTCACAAGGTTTCCTGGTGATATTCTTAAAACACCTTGGTTGCTTTGATTTGCCTATAACTAGTGGTGGAAATTTCTCAGATCCATCCGAATTAGTGCACAGTAAAACAGTCAATCGTTCCTTACTGTGTTTTCCACCAAAACACTTTCCGCCCATATGCGTTAAGGTTTTATTAGGCACCATATTGTAGAATAGGCCCGTCTCATCTGCATTGAATATGTTCTTCTCATCATATACATCTAATATCCCCTTCGGCACTATTTTCCATTCATCCATTATTTTTTTCATCTACGGAGCCACTTTCGCCAGATATGCTTTTAAATACAAGCCCGTATCTTTCTTTGAACTTTGTTAGCCAACCATCCGAAGCCTGAAAATTTTGCAATCCAAACTTTTCTGCCAGAATAATAGCATTTTCTTTAAATATCACTCCGGAAATTGGAATGTTAGATGCTCTTGCTTGATGAAACTATTGCAGGACTGCCTTCTCAAACTCTTCTGATCGGCCACATTGAATTTTCTGCCGTTTGGATTTGGATCCCAAACCAAATTTTTGTGCTGCTTCAAGAATTTTCTCTTTGCTTGCTAAAATGCCTTTGAGAGTAGACTCGGGTAGCTGAAATTGTCTTGCGAATTGGACTTTTGTTCTTCCAACACTTTCTTCCAAGTTTTCAACAATTTTCACTTTTTCGTGTAGCGTAAGATGCTTTCGCTTTGATGCCATTTTGCTCTGCTCACCTCGTATTCGTACTGGAATGAGCTCCTACACACAACCATGAATTCTCTAAACATGAACACTTGCTTCCCAGAAGGAGTGAGAGAGGGGTGCTTTTGGACAGTTCGTAAATCACATGACAACATGAGAGGTACAACAGAGTGATTCCACACCCGCACTAAGAAATTCGATCCACCAGGGAAGAATGTTCGATCTTCCGAGAAACAGTAATCCCCCCCTCCACTGCAACAAGTCTATGATTGCAACAAACATAAAGGAAATTCCGGGTCTCTTATTGAAACCAAACACCCCCACAGAATTCCCCCACAGAAAGTAACCCTCCTCTCGATAAAATGTTGAAGAAAAAGTTTATCATGTAAGAAAAAATCGTCGTTAAATAGAAACAAAATCGTCTTAAAATAGAATTTTTTTACGTCGGAGGGACCGGGACCGGGAAATATCGTCTTTAAATAGAGATCGTCGTTAAGTAGAGCGTCGTTAAACAGAGAACCAACTGTATATATATATATATGATGACATTGACATAGTGGAGGAGATGGTGCACACAAGATTCGAGAATACTCAAACCAGGCCTTGCTGTTGATGGTAGTCGTGGTTGCTGAGGAAAAATCACAAAGATGAGATGCACAAAACAACGATAAATACGCAATCACTGGATCGTTGTCATTGGAATATTTTTATTCAATTTCAACACATCACTATAACGTAGGTTTCCAGACATCAAAGAAGGTTTGGCGCAAAAGGATGATAGAAGGTTCGCAGGAGGAACATTAAATGACAATAACGGCACTGGAACCAGTCGGAGCTTGAATATACTGGACACCACATAAATGGACAGTAGCGACATATACCTTGAGGTTTAGAAGAGACGCGTGAAGATAACAAAAAGCAGAGAAATGACGAAGACAGAAGAGCAAGGCAAGGAAGAGCGCGAAAGTCTCTGCTCAACCTTTTTATACTATGGGGGCGCTAGGCGTTTAGAATTCTTTTAATTGGCTACCGGTGAACACCTAACCCCAACCATGTGGTGTATGAGTCGTATGATTTTTCGAAGGCGAACGGGAACACGCGCCTCTGAATCATGTCTAAAATTTACTTTAATGTGCTGAGCGTGGCGGTTAAGGGAATAGAATAGTTAGTAAATTCATTTATTCGGAGGTCGCAATTTGGAATAGGGATTGGGCTTTATTGAAAGGATAAAAGGAAAATTTAGGATACGTGTTAAGTAATAAAGGTGGGGCATTATCAATATATATATATATATATATATATATACAAACGGGGCTTTTTTTCTGCGGGTACGTGGGGATACGGCGTATCCCCACCTTTTTTTAAAGTATTATTTTGGCTTAACCGAAATTTTAAGATACTTACGAATCAATTGTTAATATATAACAAAAAGCATTTTTTTTAATTGCGAGTTTTTTGTTCCCTGGGACGTGACGTGTGAAAACACGGTACTAAAAATACGCACTTTTATTTGAGAAAACACAGTATATCCACCTATTTTTTTAGAAAAAAATGCACTGTATACACACACACACATATATATATATATATATATAATGTGAACGAAATAAGAAATGTTGAACGAGCAAAAAACATTTTCTATAACAGAAATTTTAAAATCAAGAATAAAGTAAATAGCAAGCATAGACAATTTAATTACAGCTCAGTTCTGTATCTTAAATTACAGTTGTAAAAAGTTTTGTTATGTGGTCTGCAAGGATCGGAAATTGATCTCGCGTCTCCTAATGTCAAGGCTACGTGTACATGTCTAGATAGGGCTTGTTCATTCGGCCTAAAGCTGTCGATATACCAGGTGATCATAATTAAACTTGGACTATTCAGAGCCCTCTGTAGCTGTAACTAAAAAGCGGATTGAACTGAAATTTTTCAGATAGACAATTCAAAGGATGCGCTGAAAGATTCCGCAACAAAGAAGTTCAAAAAATGTCCGCTAGAGGGCGCATTACATGAAAATAATTTAAACAAGCTACAAATTCCAAGTCAAGCATAATTTATTTGTTACACACTGTCTAGCGATGTAAAGAAAATTGTTCAATGTGGGCTCCCTCATTAGTATGTAAAATGTGCAGGCGATGAACAGCATGTTCAACAGCGAACCGCAGCTGGTCGCCAGTAATCTGTCGAACATACAATGTTATGCGGTCCTTCGGGTCAGCCAAAGTTGTAACGTTCCCCCTATAAAAAACATTCTTTAAATGGCGCCATAGCCAAAAATCACATGGAATGAGATCGGGAGAACCAGCCGGCCAAGGAGTGGGAAATGATTGGCTAATCACCCTGTCATCCGTAAAATGTTGTCGCAAAAACCTCCGCACACAGATGTGGAGTCCATTATGTGGAGGGGCACCATCCTGCATAAAAGTAACAGACTCGAGGCATTGTCACTACTGGATTTGAAGTAACACGAAACTGCTGAGCATGTCTCGATATCTGAGGGCTGTTACAGAACATGTGACAGGGCCATTATCTTTAAGTTCTACGAAAAAGTATGGTCCAAGGATAAATTGGGAAGTGAATTCACACTAGACGGCAAGTGTTGCGGAATTGTGTAGAAGGCACATGGATTTTTCAAGGCCCAAATTCGACAATTCTGGGTGTTCACTGTTCCGTTCAGATAAAAATGAGCCTCGTCACTCCAGAGAATATTCCACGGCCAGGAGTCATCGACTTCCATTCGGGCAAGAAAAGTCAGGGCAAAAGATAAGCGAAGGTCATTGTCGGTAAGAAGTAGTTGCTGGTAGTGGCTGATCTTATGCTGAAAAAAATTTACTATTTTTCTCATGATCTTCTGTACTGTGCTATACGGTACGTCTAATTGTCGTGGCACTGCACGTGCACTGCTGACTCCATGATCATTTGTCAGTGACTGCTCGACAACGGCCGTTGCTACTTCTGAAACGACTTCTTCTCTAATAGGCTTTCGCCCTCTGCCAAGTTGAACGCTTAAACACCCAGTGTTTTAAAATCGAGATATCATGTCTCTCACGCCTTGTGGAGACATTGGACCCCGACGCAATTTCTTTTCACGTCGAAATTCACAAGGAGCTGCAACAGTATTTCCCTGGTTTTTATAAAAAAAGTTTTACGATTAACGCACGTTCTTGTAATTTAATTGCCATCGTAACTGAAAGAATGATAGACACTCGATCTCATCCTTTTTATACCCAGAATTCACTTTGAATTCGTATGCTTATGCAAATCAGATTGTTTTCTTCTTCATTTGCAGTGCCATATTTATCAACTTTTGTACCGTCATAATGTTTCAAAATGTAAAAATAACAGTTTTAAACGTAATAATGCTTGAGAATGTAAAAATAAAAGTTTTAAATGACTTTTTCACTGTGCACAGTTATTTATTGCATAACTTTTCAAGCATTTAGGCTGTAATGCGCTCCCTAGCGTACATTTTTTGAACTTTTTTTTGCGGAATCTTTCAGCGCATCCTTTGAATTGTCTATCTTCAAAATTTTAGCTCAATCCGCCTTTTATTTACAGCTACAGAGGGCTCTCAATAGGCCAAGTTTAATTATGATCACCTGGTATTCCGGCCGATTCACTGCAGTGTGTATATGCGGTGTGTAGCTCCAACTGTATACGCAGAAACAAACGTCCTGCTCGCTCGTCCTTCGCAGCACATGAACGGGATTAAATTCACATATGTTAGCTTATATTCGATTAATCGTCAATTTAAATCGACACAACCTAGTTAATCTTTAGAGAGACAAGATCATAATACAGTGTTACATGAGGTTAGATTTGAGATTCAAAATTAATATTTCGAATATGTTTATAGGGACTTGCAGTGTATTCTGCTGTTTTAATGGATTTTTTTCTCATGAACAAAAGCTCGAAGTATTAAATATAGTACATTACATAGCATGTAAAATTACTAAAATTTAATTTAAACTCATCCATCTACCTTCAATTTTAGTTTTTTTATATACCGAAAAATCCTTTAATATTTTAATTTTATCAAACACAAAACAATGTTTATAAATTAGCATTTGATTGGAGTTCCAGTTTTTCCACGATCTCCAGGTCTTTAAGTCTTCAGGAAAAATGAATGAAATACCATATTTTAAAGGAAGCGATTATCATGAAATATAAACTATTTTAATAGAATAGGTATAAAAACTATTGATGAGGAGGCTACGCCATAATATATAACTGACATGGCTTTTCCAACAAACAATATTAACAGATAATCAACGTCGAAATTTCTGAGAACCATCAAGCAACATCCTTCGTATATTTAAGCCAGTTCATGCTTGTGTGAACTTGCCAGTGTTCTGGCGACACACAGCGAGTCATAGCATACTCATCGCTGATTCCCTCTGCCTCCCTATCTCATTCCTACTGCGGGGAATCTCGTGCGTTGGTCTCCAGCGCATAAGAACATAATAGGAAATCCATGGTATTCATGATATACCGATTTCTCGGGTAATGGCAAACATTATATTATTCAAATATCTGTCAATCGTTTTTATCCGAATGATTTAATCTCAGAATGACATAATAAAAAATAATAAATATCAAGGTTATTTTAGGGTGTGTTATACTCTGATTCTATGTGACTAGAAGGAAAAGAGCGTCCACTTAACGTATATTTTGTAGTTTCATCAGAAGAGCTTTGCCTATATTACTCCAGTGCAGAGAAAACCCAACTATAGTCTTGATAATATTTCTCATGAGGTCTATGCGTATTTACAGTTCATTAAATTAATGATATTGATTATTTTATTTATAGAAATTGTTGATTAATCTTTAAAAAAGTTGCCTCAGTGAAGCATAGCATAGTCTTGATAAGAAAGGAGATGACTCGAAGGGAAATCAAGTTTAAAAAAAAATAAGTTTATTCACATTTAGAATAATTAACACAACGTTGGGTAACTTACCCAAATAGCTTGAAAGCATAAACAAGTCAAGGTAATGACAAAAACCCAATGCTCGTAGTCACAAGTATGTACTCCCCTTTCATACCTGAGTACTTACGTACAATTTAATATCGATTGAAGGAGCTAGTATCGATACACGAAAAGACAAAAATACCAAAACGGAGTTGTGACCTCACTCCTTCAAACTGGCGTCATACATACAGTGTGAATCAGCATTACTATAAAATGGAAAGTTTAAAGATCCGGGTTACCAACAGAAACTATGAAAATTGCTCTTTTTTTTTAAACATCGACATTTTCATTACTTATGGCATCTGTTTAGCGTGCTTTAGCCATCTATTTCAGCGTAGGATATTTTCCTCGCCATCACCTTCATCGGAGGTATCGGGGTAGCTGGAATTAGAGTGATAACAGGGCATTGTGGAAAGATTCAGGAACGTGAGCTATGCATTAAGTAAGCTGAAAATTTCCCACCACCAGGGACCACCAAGCGAGTTCCAAGTGGAGTCACACTAGGAAAAATAAAACACAGGGTCCACTGGAAGGAATTTTTGAAGGTGTAATATCATATTTTAAAACTTGTAATATTATAAGTTAACCAGAGTGATCTCAATCCCTCTGATTAGATCCAAGAGATCAGAGAGGTTGGGATTGAAGTTGCGACTCGTACTGCCGCATCAGTAGGTAATCAAAGATTGAAAAACAGATTTCTGTTTGCTTAAAAGAAAGTAACTACAACAGTACTTGTTTTGGATATTGGTTTGACATACGAGTATAAAAAAGTAAATAAATTTGTTGTCATTTTAAATTCCTTTGTAATACTTTTCAAGTTAGGGAGATAGTATAAGAAATATTAATAGATCCCGTTAAACTTCGTTTACATCTACTTAGTTAATGTGTAAACTCTCTGTTAACTTTTTTTCCAAGCAGGCAACTCTTGCATCCTGGAAAAAATGTTATCATGGATGATACGTCAACTCCATTACTCTCCAACTTATGGTTAAGGGTGTGTCCCTGCTCTACATGTTGTTAAAACGTTCAAAAAAAGAAAGAATAAAAAAAGAACGTCCTGTATTCAATACCCTCAAGAAATTGCTTCGTTGTTTGAATATTATTGTCTTGACAATTTCTTCTACAATTGTGTCCTTCATTATACACATTTCTTTGGGATAAAAATGTTTCTTTTCTGTTTCAAGTTAAATTTTGATCGGGAACAAGTTTTGTTCATCTCAAAGGGCAGAGATAATTATCTGATGGTAGAAAACCTTTAAATAGTCGTGTTTAGCTTATTTGTAAAATTTGTTTCCCTCTTACACGAATATTACTCATTTAATAATGATAAAAATTAAATCTTTGTCCAATTTATCATACAGAACATGGAGTAATTTATTCAGTGCATATGTGTTCTCTTCGGTCTGAGGCATGATGTTTTTTCTATTTTATACTCTCGAGCACACTTGCCGATATGTGTAGGTGTACAGATTACTCAAAATGGTGGATTACGGAGTGCTAGGTTTTACTAATCAAGTGATCTTCCGCAGTGTATGGCTTTCTTCACACCATTGAATTATGTAACGATCTATTATGAATAGTTTGGGAGTAATATAATAACCTGTGACCAGTTGATCATGAAATTGTATCTCCGTATTATATCATATTTATATTTATGATACGTGAATAATTTTAAGTGTTGGTCTCCTAGATTGCATCTCTACAAGAAAAGTAGTATAAATAAATTTAGAATGAAAAATATTTTATAAGGTGAGTGTGGAGATTAAAATTTGACCTTTTTATACGTACGGTACGGGAGTATTGGATATTGATTTGCGTAAAAATTTTACATACGAAAATTTTTTTTCATCGATGTGTAATGGTTTGTGGAATTTGCTGCATTTCATGACGTTCATCCATATTTTTTTCTTCAATTTGTGTAGTGAACAAATTTTACGAAGTTAATTGTAAATTAATTGAATAATATGATGTAATTCGCCCAGCCTTTTAGTTACTGAATCCGCAGTCATGAAGAAACTGATACATTGATTAATGTTACTTTCTTCATTTTTCTTTCTGAACATGTATAAGGTCATTCTGAGTGTATACTTATTATATGTGTTTGCACGTGTAACAAGTTTTACCGAGGGACATAAAATATCAAATCGGAATAGTTATTTAACAATGCAGATGTTATTTCCTGTTTCTACGAAATGATAGGCCGAATCAAATATAAATTCGACGATTTTTTTTTTCTCTTAAAATTGCTAACCGTTTAATGACATTTATTTCGTTTGCTTTTGTTTATACCAATTTTTAAAAGAATTGTCTGAGATGACAATGGAAGCCTTTCATTCAGTCATTTTGTTGTTCCTCAGCTGACTATAAATAGGGTACTTGAAAACATTCAAGTTTAAATGGAGAAAAGTTGCAACGTACGGAATTAATAAACTAAACTAAAATTGATATTATGGATTTAATCGCTTACCTTCAATAGTAATAATACCAGAGGATAAAATAAAATACAATTAAAGGGACATTGAAGAGATTACTGAAGACTGAGACTGCACTTGAGTTTTCAGGAAATATACATGTCATTGTGTTTGTGTGTTATTCATTATGGCTGTTACATTAAATCTCTTTAATAGCTATATGACAGTAGCTGTGTTAAAGTTTTATTATTTTGTACTGATTATTCATGATTTATATATTAGTCAGTATACACCACACACACACACATAATCTCTCCTAGCCCTAGATTTGGAAGTTTAGAAAAATTGTTACTTATCAAACACATAGAATCTTAAAATATACTATGAAAATTTTATAATATGAAATATTAATGATGGAGTTGTAAATTATGAAATCAGCTATCTATGCTGAAGTAGTAAATTATCAAACCAACTATCTAAGCTCACTGGGGTTTTATGTATTTTCAAAATTTTCTCTTGTTTTAGTAGATATAACTTTAATGTTATTTCTCTTTATTGTTTGTAGAATTTTAGAGATTGAGATAGTTATGCATTTTTAAGGTATTAAAGATGTGGAATTCCAATTAAGTGTTGTGTTTAAATTATAATCATTCTTATGATTGAATGTTAACAGTAAGTTCACCATTTTAAGTGTGTAGTTGTATATTATAATTTCAATTTCAACCATCAACTATGTATATTTATCAGTTAAAAGGATTTTAAGCACCAATTAGTTCTACTACCCTTTTGTATGAAAATGTTGTAAATGACATTTAATTTTATTATGAGAGGTCCAGACCCAAAATATAAATATTTTCTCTGCATGTAGAGAAATTTCTTTATTCAGAGAGTTTTAAAACATTTTGTTATTAATCCTAGCAATGACATAACTATTTATTGTGTACTTACATTAAATATTCATAGATCATGTTTATTATTTTGACTAACATTGCTTTTCTACAAGTGTACAATTAAGATAGTTGCTGAAGCATAAAATACTAAGTAGTAAGATTTAAGGAAAATGTGCTGTATGCAGCTGACTGGAATATTAGAATTCTGTTGTAGTGTGCCCTATGGAAATGTCATATTCTGATGTTTTATGTTCAAGTGTATAGTGAGCAAAACTGAATTCTGTTTTCTCACAATGCTTGTTTTCCTGTATACTAAGCAGCAGTTAATGGTATTAGTATTAGTTCATATAAGGCCATTAGTATATTATTGGTAAATTACATTTTCAGGTTGAAATATAGTATTAAAAAATTAAGTGAACCTCTATTGTGCATGACGTATTTTAAACCTTCTTAGGAACCTGTTTATTCTGATGAAATTGAGATAAATTTTATGCATATTATTCATGTGAAAGAAAATTTAAATGTTATGAGGACCTATGGGTACTATCAGGACATTTAAGTACTTTGATCCTAAATTACATTAATAATTTTTAGTATTTTGATCCTAAACTATATTAATAATTAAAAACAAATTGCAAAGTACTGATAGTTCACTTATTTTTGATACACATAAAGTAACAAGAAAAAGGGAATTGTAAATCGACTCTTTTCCTTATCTTTTTTTTTTTCTCTTAAACAAAAAGAAACATTGTTATTTATATAAATTTTGACACTTTTCTTGGATGTATTTTTAGTATTCTCAGTTTATATTTTAAGCTCGGAAAATGTTTTCCAGTTTGTAAGATAAGTAAAATGTTGGTTAGCTATGTTTTATGTGTTATGGATAAAATCGTGATTAAATGGGCTTATTCATGTAAATAAAAAATCAAACTATATTTTAATGATTTTTTGTTTAAAAAGCTCAAAAGACAGGGAATATAAACTGCCAATTCCAAAAATATTCTTTCAGTGTTTGAGTGTGAGAAAGACTACCTTTTATTTGTAATAATTATCGTGATAGTATAGTTTTAGCTGGTAATCTTAAGAAATAAAATTTATTCTTGTTTTTCTATATCTTTATTGATCATATATGTGCATCATTGTATCATTTTTGATAATATGTGTGAAATATGTTTTAGGTGCAAGATTAAGTATGGTATCTAAACCTGATGTAAAATTCAATTGTTAAGCACACCTTTTTTATTTAAATTCTTTTAATATAACTGGCCCCATTCTTTTCTCTATTTCTGTTCAAAATTTATTTCCTTTCCTATTAGCATTATGTGTAAGACAAACTTTGGCTTCATTGTGTTAGAATTCTCAGCCAGCCCTCCCTCCCCCCTCCAAAAAAACCAAAAAATCTATGCAGACTTTTGGACTGGATTTTGACTGTTTAAGGGGTGTGGGCAAACTCTTACCACTTAAATAACCCCCCCCCCCCCTTCCCCAGACACACACACAAACACACGCTTTGCTTTCATACCAGCATGGGACATTGCCCGAAAAATACATTTGTAGTTGGTAAGACTGTTTCAATGATGAAATTTTAATAAATTTCTGAATTTAAATATTCAAACTTATTCATGTTAAAGAATTTAACTTTGAATTTTTTTATTTTTTAAAACAGTTACAAATTTGTTTTTTGTTTCTCTTGAGTTTTTGTTCAATTTAGGGTTAAATTTTTTTTATAAACTCGGTGTATATATATTTCTATACATATATATTTAAAAATTATAGTATTATATTGAGGCAAAATATATTAACAAATCATTAAGGATATTTACTATGAGGGCAACTGAGGATTATGAAGTTCTATACTATTATTTGTCATTAATTATTTTTATGTTCAAAATGCTAAGAGTTTAAGGAAATAAATATTAATACTTGGCAGTCTTAATGGACGAAAGAAGAGAGTAAAGATGATGAATCTTATCTGATCTCCCATTTATCCACATGTTTTTCATCCATTTTGTAAATTATTAGTATATGACAAAAAAAAAAAAAAGGCTAGAAATACAACTGAAAACAAAATTGTCATTTATAAAAGAATATGACTTTTTTCTGCATAAAAAAACCCATTAAGTTTAATAAATATTCTAATTTGACCTTAATGAAATCACTTCAGTTCATTTAAAATCTCTGAATAGTTCATTCCTGTTATGGTAGTATACTTCATATTTTTAGATAATCGTGTTTTCCTTGCAAAATTCCTTTATGTATAATTTGGTTTTCATCTGGTTTGTATTTGTAAAATAAATATTCCAGGTAGGAAAAATAAACTTATTTGGATTATGACCTATAATTTTATTTGATAAATTTTAAGATTGCTAGTTGTTTCATAAGTTAATTTTATTATAATAATTGGGGCTCATATTTAGAAGTTGAACTTTGGTTATTTGAAGTTATGGATTGTTTCTATTCTTAATAACATTAAATCACCTGATCATGTCTATGAAGATCAAAGAATGTTTTTGTAAAGTTCTGTTATCCTTTTTCTCTGCATATTTGACTTAAGTTTTCTTAAACTTCTTGTTTAGTCTGTGATTAAATTCAGTCATTCTGCCTTCTGACCGTCCTACATAGATATCGGAGAGACTTTTAGACATACTGGACTGTTATTGTATACCTGTAATTAAAAAAAAAAACTTTTTAAAAGTGTCGTGGTTTTAATTTTTTATAGGATATATATATAATATGGCCAAAAAATTTTAAATTTCAAATTGCTTCATGGTAATAATGACAAGTAAATTTTTTTTTTTGTGTTGGAAGTAATAAATTTTTTAGGTACTTATGATCAGAAAATTGGAAGAAACACTGTGCTATAATTGTAAAATGTTGTTATAGGTAGTTATAGAGCTTTGTTAGTATTATGAGAATTTAACTTAAATTTGAATTAATTTGGTTATTTGATTTTATTTCCTAAGCTTGAAAGACGTTTTGGAATATTTGAGTTAAAAAAAAAATCATGCTTTTGGACCCTTAGATTTTATAGTGCTGCATTTACGTAAGAATTACTGTTGAATTATCTCAGGTGGTTTTGTGCAGCATTCTGTATAAAATACTAGAATCCTAGCTTTTTCTTATCTTTTAGTTTTCTATTTTAGTTATGATTTTGTAGGCATTCTCTGTATGCATGTAATTATGCTTCACTATTTTGTTTGGTTCATTGCAGAGCACTGACTGACAAGAGTTCAGCCAAACAATGGCTGAGTAGTCATCCACAATGAGCTCCAGAAGTTGACTATTTTGAGTTTGAGCTTTGATCCTTGCAGTTGTGATGAGGTGTGTGTATTAGATTATCTTTTTTTTTCAAATGTGTAATGTTAGCAATTTATAATCTGTAAAAAATATGTATTCATGCATCCTTTTCAGCCAATAGATTATACTGAACCTCTTCATGCATAATTCAAATTAAGGTATCAAGGGCTGGACTGAAAAATAAAGTTCATTATGTACTTTAGCTTCATGTTACTATGATGAGACTGACTTTTTATTTGAATCCCAACATTTAAGTTGTGTGATAAAATGTTAAATCCATCTCTGTTACAAAATCACGGGTTTTATTTCAATATCTTTAAACTTTGTACTTTTTCTGGTTTCTAGGGTTGGGCACCATAGTGTCTACTATGCCAAATAGACTATTAGCAAGGTTGTAAACAATACATTGTTTAGGTGAATACACAACTACAGTAGGCTTTAATGATGTCAAAATATCTGCTGTGGTTTTGCAGATATACCTGTAATGCCACATACCGATTACATGGGCACCATGATGTCGTTTTCTTAGTTAATGATTAGGGTTAGATGTTACATGTATATTGCCTTATCCATGGATTTAAAAAATGTTTCCTTAACACTAATAAAATTATGCAAGATTTTTTTTTCTTTTACATTTAATGGCAAAGGGACAAAAAACTTGTCGATTTAAGATGAAGTTTGTTTTGGTAAAATATTTATTTTACTTTGTTATTAATACTTGTACTTTTCTTTGAATATTAAATTCATGAGCTATCATCTGACATGCCATAAATGTTTGATTATAACATGCATGTTTGTGATGATTTTGTTAAAAAATAAATTAATTATTCAAGGAATCGTACAATTATGTTTATAAATGAAGAAAAAAATCCATTTGCATCAGCATGTAAAATTGATTTATAACAAAGATTATAAATTTTTATTAATTGTAATGATTTATAAATTTTTTTGCGTATTTATTTACCACAAATTTTATATATATATATATATATATGTGTGTGTGTGTGTGTGTGTGTGTGAGAGTGAGAATTCACAATGAAGACACTCAGTTGCAAGCCGAATAATGTAGAGAACATAGTTCTTCCAAATCTTTTATCCAGATTCTCTGCATGGAGACTTATTTCAGCAACAGATACTGTCATGACTTTTAGAGGATGCAGCGAGGTAAAAGAGAACAGAAATGCAGAGTATGGGTGTTGAAAGAATAATTCTTAGAATAAGGAAAAGTGACAGCAGCATGACTTAACATGGCAGCAGAGAAATGGCTAAGATAGAGTTGTCTTCCCTTCAAGCATATATAAAATCAATTTTTCCTTATTCAATCACTGGGGGTTAGAATTTTTTAATCGGTTAGTGTGATATTTATGTGTTGGGGTGTTTAGATGCTCACATGACTATGCCTACATGATTCGAACTGTATGTGTTTGCAACTATCAGTTTGATATTTACAAGACTATGGGGGGCAAGAGTGGGTTTTGGTATTTCGTTAGTTAATAAATAAGCCCCATTTATAGCCAATTATCACATCTTAAAAGTTAATGGGCTGTCCATATGGTATTTCAATGTCCTTATATGGTAGTCTGCATTACTGAGTGTGGAGTTGAGGAATGTCCAGTGCTTTGGAAAGAATGTAGGCAGATGGCATTGGGGCTAATATAGTTTTTAAATTAGGTTGTTCTTAGATTGTGCTTTACAAAGATGTAGTGCTTTGTTAGATAAGTGAATTTTGGGAGATGTTAGGTGAAATTTAGGGGCAAGCAGTTTTTCACCACATCTTTTATTTATATATATATATATATATATATATATATATATATATATATATATATATATATATATATATATATATATATAATCTATATATGTAGTTAGCGGATTGAAGTAACAGCATTACCTACTTTGAGGTTAGTAAAAAGTTTTCTTACTCACATATTAAGTTTTTATTCTAGCTTTTGATTTTTAAGGTAATTTTAAAAAATTCAATTATTACATGAGATTTATTAAAATAAGTTCTGCCATTTTTTTTCTATTTTAATAAAATTATAAAGTAAAAAAAGTTTAAATGAAATTGTCTGAAATAGCTGATCAAAAGAAATTTAAGAGTTCAAATCCATAAACCCTGGATACGTGTCAAAAATTCTTTACTATTAGTGTGTCATAAATAAATATTTGCACAATTTTGGTATTTTCATGTCATCATTTTTTAAATAGAAAACTTTTCTCTGTGAGATTTTCTCTACTAGTTTAATGGACGGTATAGGTAAAGGCTAATTGAATATCATGTGGGGCTGTTGATTCTATTGATGATAAAGGCAATTACATATAAAAGATATTTGAAAAATGATATTTGCTGTGATCATTTTCATTCATGTTTAGAATATTTAAATCATGCTTTAAATGTCAGGATTTTTTCATATTTTTTGATCTAGATCATTTATAAAAGGAAAAAAAATGAAATCATTTAAAATTTGTAGTTTTGTTATTAACAAATTATAAAATAGAAGTTTTTTAAATTCAAATTTAAAAAAAAATGTGAATAATTATATGAAATCTTTCTAGAATACACAAGCAGTATTATTAAACTTATTTGGTGAAACTAATCATTTTGAATTTTACTTTTTATCTTAGATTTCTGAAAGTATGTCATCTAACACTTTTGTTATTGTTTGCCAATGCCAAGCACTTGGCTATTATGCCATATACTCAAATCCTTTAAAACTTAAATTGTGCTAAAATTTATGTGATTGGTAAAACTTTCAAACTAATTTGATATTACTTTAGTATTTCCATTATATGGTATAGAACATCCAAAAATTGCTTATTCTTACTATTATAATTTTATTTTTTTTTAAATAAGAAAAATAGATGTTGTGAAATGGTCTTTCAGAATTATTTAATATTGAAACTGTAAAAGTAAAATAAAAATAATTGATAACTAATTTTTCAAAGAATTCTTTAAGTTTTAAACAATGATTATTTCCTTACATATATTATAGGTAAAAACAAAGTTTATGAATTTCATAAAACTGAAAATTAAAATTTTTTTGGGAAAGAAAATACATTGCAGGTCTAATTTTTAATTTTATATGCTTGTAAATAAAACAGTCCTGTATGCTTCTACTGTCCCTAATCCATTTCTCAGTTTGAGATGCACAAGTTTTAAAGAGGAGAGACTTAGTTAAATGGGGAGCCACTGCCAGGAACTATTGTCATTTTTAAAATCAGTTTTTCCATAATGTGTTATGCTATCTCCTTTTGATTGCTACTAATTGTCTCTTTGACTTCATTAAACAATTCTTCACTGTGAAATAAACCTTTTGGATATGAACCTATGAAGAAATTTTGTCTTTGACATTCTTTTTAAAAAGTGTTGTTCCCCATTATTAAAACTTTCTTTGGCATAATCTATCAAAATGTCAAAGCAATCACAAAACACTATTCATAAACTAATATTAACCCAGCTAGACTTGAAAAATTCTTTAAAAAATAAAACCTTAATTTTCAAATTTAATGGACCATTGTGAAAGGTTCAACCCCCCCCCCCCCCCCCCACTTTTTTATGATAAGGTCATTCATTTATGCTGTTTGTAGAAATGTAATTATATATCATTTTTCTGTAGAGTAGTTTTTGTTTCTTAGTATAAAGGATTATAATAAATATTAAAAAATATTGCAGGAAATCTTGAAATTTTATCTTGTTCTTTAATTTTGCGTATTAGATAGTTTACTAATCCTTTCAAGTAGATAATTTTCAATTAAGAAATATTAATTTTGATTACTGTAATAGAAAAACTTAGGGTAAAATATTGTAATGGACTTGAGTATAGGAGAGTGTGTATAGTAGTGCTAAGTAACAAATTTTATGTATATTTGTGCTACAAGTATTTGATTATTCCGTAAATGTTCTCTGATTGTTACTGTACTTAGTTATTTGCTTGAAAATTTTGTGAAGAAATGTCTGTATTATTAAAAATATGAATAACAGTTATAAAAAGCACTTGGTATTTTGTTCAAAATCTAAGTGGGAACCCTGCAGTGGGGCTAGCAAAAAACAGCCTCAAAATTTTATTTTCTGTTTGTTCAGGAGAATTCATTCAAAATGTTCTAGAATTATTTCCTTGTGTGGACAGCACTAAAAGAGTGCACAGGGGCTTTGCATTTTATCAAGAGTTAGTAAATCAGTTTTAGAATAATTAGCAACTCATAATTAAATTTTTCTTTGGGGGGTGGGCTTGTGTTACTCATCCTTTGTACATTAATTTCCTTAATATAAAAATCTTTGATTTTTGTTGACTGTAGCTGTTTTTTTTTGTGTGTGTGTAAACTTCTAAGTAGTTTTTGTAAGTGAATACCCCACCAGTCATTGGACACTATTACAAATACCTTACCACTTTCAATTTACTATTTAGTCTGCTACTGGAAGATCATTATTCCAGACATACTAGACAAATATGCAGACTATGTGCTTTCATGCTAGTAATCTCCAAACCTTCAGTGAAAATTCAAGTAGTAGTTCTACCTTTTGAACAACAAATTATAAACTTGAGTCATACCGTAAGATGGGGTTACTTTGTGACTGCAGGAGTAACTCTGTGACACATAGTAATTTTTTCGCATTTCGAATTTTGCTCCGCGCCCATGATACTGGGAAGTCGAAGAACAGCTCTAACAGCTTGTCCGACCTACAGGCACTTAGTGGCCGAAGTCCGAAGCTTCAGCGCGCCATTTGTCTTTGCTGGCCAGTGTATTGTTCAAACCTGTTGTCAAGCTATTGACTCAAACTTCGAAAACTTTGTGTGCTAAAGGTTAACACTTTATACAACCAACTACCACAGGTAATTATTTTTTATTGTCAATATGTTGGTTGAATTGTGGAGCAATATAACTTTTGTGTAGAGATATTTCCGAGAGATGTGAGAACATAACTTAAATATTGAAAGGTGACGGGGTTACTTTATGACACACTGACACTGTCACAAAATAACCTGCAAAGTCGACCTCCCCCCCTCCTCCTACAGCCGCTCGATGTTACTTTTTTCCGTCCTCTGAAATACCACTAGAAACCCGAGACCGAGAGAAAGAAGTATTGACTTGAAAAACTCCTCGAAGGAGCAGAATATGCCGAAAGACGAATTTCCTCATCTTCTCAAAGAACTGATGGCTGCCCTGGGCACCCGAGGTCTCTTTGATGTCAAAGATATACAGGGTGTTTCATATTGAATGGGACAAAAGGATAGCATAGTACAAATTGTATAATTGATTTATTTAGCCGAAACAAATTAATTCTGAAACTACAATTATACAAGTTTTATCTGGCAACAGCGAAAAATCTTTCGGTTACGAAATCGCCGCTAGAGGCACTGTTAATCAAAATGACGCCATCCATGCAGGAGAAAGCGTACTGTGTTTTGGAATAGGCCAAAACATCATCGTTTATCGTCAAAGACATTTTTGCACGAAATTTGGTAAAGAACCACCGCATCGTCACAACATCGAACGGTGGGTGGAGCAGTTTCAGGACGTCCTGCATTGCTTGTGTAAGAAAACCAGCCCAGGTCGACCAGAAGCCAAAACCGAAGTGGTTGAAAAAATTCGTGAAACGTTTTTACGAAGTCCCCCAAAATCAACGCGTCGTGCGAGTTCTGAACTCAATGTGCCTCATACAACGGTGTGTCGTGCGTTACGGAAATGTTTTGAATTCCAGCCATACACCTTTCAGATGGTGCAGGCGTTAAAACCTTCCGACAAACCGTTGCGTAAAGCTTTCTGTGAGAACTTGCAAGATAAGCTGGAGGTAGATGGTTTCGCGAACAGACTTGTTTTTACGGATGAAGCCACTCTTTTCGTTTCTGGCGAAGTTAATCGCCATAATTTGCGATTTTGGGGCACGGAAAATCCACATAGTGTAATGGAACACGAGCGTGATTCTCTAAAGCGCCATCTTCTGCACCATTTCCAACAGTTGTTTGGTCCTTTTTTTTATTCGTGGAAAAATCGATTGACGGGTGCATTTACCAAGATATGCTATCAAAGTGGTTGCTCCCTCAGTCGGAGGAAGCGGTTTCCGGCTTCATTCTGCAGCAAGACGGTACTCCACCACATTGACATAAAAACGTACGTCAGTACCTGAACGATAGTCTAGCCCAGAGATTCCCAAACTTATTTCGCCGACCGCCCCCCTGGAAATTTACCTTCCTATGTGAGTAAAAACACATACAATGGCAAATTTTTGGCCTTTTATGTATATATCTTTCTACCTATATAGAACATAGTAAAGAAATATGTTGTTGTAAATAAGGCAACTTGAAGCTTAAAATTGTAAAATTATTTATTAAAATCATCCATAGTTACAGTCGCATTACACACAGAAAATTAAGATAACGGAGGATAATAATCGTTTGGTAAATATTACAAATAACAGTAAAACTAATGAGAAGGATGAACTTGGTGCACAGCAATCAATTTATATTCGGCTCAGTTTTAGTCAGCAACATGCTAAAATCACCGCGATTAGCAATTTGCAGTCGGTTTCCGTCTTTAGTTAATAGATTTGTGACCGCACTGAACCCGAAGAAAACGTTTTTGAAAATTTTTGTACCACAGTCGGCATCTTTTTACAGCCAGAACTGTTGATAGCTGTGTTTAAATTTAAATTTTAATTCTTCATTTGTTGTTACTTCTATTACTTCTTGTAATTTTACAGCATCTCCCGAGTTTGATCCTGAAAAAGGGTCGAAAACCCTATCGGGTATGTTCATTTTAAGTATGTCTTCAAACCATTGGCGTTGGTTGAATTAAGAATGCAGTCTCCAAATGTTGACAATAGATAAGCATGTCTTTATCGTGGTTTTCTACTGCTAATAAATGTGAAAATTGGTTGAATAACCCCTCTTCCTAAATATTTTTTAATAGAAGTTTTGCCACAAACGCGGAAATCCTAGTGTTTTTAAATCAGCTCATTTCAGCACCTTGGAGTTTCTGATTTGCGTCATTGAATTTACTAAACAGGTCTTTCAAATTAGGCCATGTCACTTTTGGAATCAATAAAGTTGACTGAAAAAGTTTCGTCGACTGAAAATTTTCGCTCGCATTCGCTTGAAGATACTGGAATTGTTGACATTGTAACTGTTAAAAGTAATAGCTTTTATAAAACTTTTTCTCGTAAATACACCGATGGCCATTAAAATTGCAACACCATGAAGGAGGGATGATACAAACGTCAAATTCGCATGACAGGAAGAAGATGCTGGGATATACAAATTATTAGCATTTAAGTGCAATCGAACGACACAGGAGGGAGAAACGGCATTTCAAACTCTGTATAAAAGGAAAGTTACACACCGGGTTTCTCATTCGGAAATCACATTTCAATGTTGGTTGTTTGTGAGAAGATCGTGTTATGCCTCGTATAAACAGGAGAAACGGCTACCAGCACGTGTCGAAATCCGATAGCGACAGGATCGTGGTCTATCGCGAGTGCGGTTTATCGTTCCGCGATATTGCTACTCGCATTGGTCGGAATCCAACGACTGTCATGTGAATATGGAATGGGTGGGTTCAGGAAGGTCATACCGAACGCCATGCAGGATCTCAACGGCCTCCCAAAACTAATTTCTGAGAGGACAGACCTGTTGTCAGATCGGCCTTTGCAGGATCGTACAGCCACGTCACGGACCTTGAGTCAGGAAATGGGCTTGTTTGCAGCACGACCAAGTATCCGCACGAACAACGCGATGACGTCTGGAGCAGCACGGATTGTCTGCACGGTGACCATTATTGGAACGATATTACACGAGACGAGCATAGAGACGCGCGGCGACAGTGGTGCGCCCAACGACGAAACTGGATACAGGAGTGGCACCACGTCGACGAGTCCCGGTTCTGTGTGCAGCATCCGTGTCTGGAGGCACCGAGGGGAACGCACGTGGCCCGCTTGTATTCGATACCGTCCTACGGGCCCTGCATCTGGTGTAAGGGTATGGGCAGCCATTGGGTACACGACACGAACACCTCTTGTTCGCGTCGTCGGTCATCTGAACAGCCAGCGTTACATTTCTCAGATTTTAAGGCCGGTAGCTGTGCCCTATATTCGAGGCCTCGGAGACGTCATCTTTCAACAAGATAATGCAAGACCGCAGGGTGTTCGTCGTGTCCTGACTTACCTCGACACAGAGAGTGTTCGACTGTTTCCCTGGCCAGCGCGTTCTACAGATCTCACGCGCTGAAAACACCAGGTCAGGGGTTGCTGAGAGATTGGGATGCCACCGCTCCCCAGCCACTACGATCGATGAAGTGGGGCGTAGACTTGAAGCAGCATGGAATGATTTGCCCGTATCTGTCATCCAAGCCCAGCTCGACTCGATGCCTAACCGGGTTAGAGCAGTATACGTACAAAAAGTAAAGTTTTGGCATTTGCTTTCCTTCCTAGTGTTGCAATTTTAATGGCCAGCAGTGTAATCACAAAATCAACACATAATTTCTCTCTCATTTAGTTTAAATTTAGTGGATAGTTATCACATTTCGTTCTCTCCAAATGTTAATAGCGATGTAATATCATCAGACCACAATTTCATATTAAGTATTTTAGCCGCTCGTACAAATTCAGCATTTTCACTTTCAAGCAATTAATTTTCCTATGAATTCTTCAAAGTTCCATAACATTCTTCTGGATTGATGGAGAGTCATTTTTACAACCTCTTTCACGAAGTTCAACTCCATGAAAACTTCAAATTTTGACCGCACTACAGAATATCTGTAGTATGATCCAGGAGTCTTTTTGTCTTTCTTCAAAAACCTGTACTACAATTTTTATTTTTTCATTCGCCTTATACAAGTCAAGATCAAGGTCTTGTAAATCGAAGCTTAATTCACTCAATTCTTGAAGGTCATCACATATTAGTCCGAAATCTAGAATAAATTATGTTGTTGTAATTTCTTTTCAAATCCTTCATATGCACATCTTTCTTTAGCATCGCTCGTGTAATCAGTGTTCGCATATTGAAAATGTTTCACCAAAGCCTCATAGTTATTCAAAACTGCAGAAACTGTTCGAAAACTTGATGCTACCCATCGCGTGGTTAAAATTCGACTAGTTCTAGTTCAATCCAGCTAACTCGCACACTATTTTAGATATCTAGCATTTTCCCCAGATACTTTGTGCAATACAAACTTATCAATAACTGATTTTAATTTCTCACTACCGGAAACAGATTTAACAGTATCATTAACTGATAGTTTGAGTCTGTGATTAGCGCAGTGAAAAACTATCAAAGAGGAAAATCGATCTCTCATTCATTCCTCCTTTGGTTACTCCTTCTTACCCATTAGAACTCCTGCACCGTCACATGTAATACTTATTAAATTATTATACAGTTGGCTCTCTGTTTAACGACTTTCAAGGGACCGTGAAAAATCGTCCTTAAGTAGAGATCGCCCTTGAACAGAATTTGTGAAAATATAACATTTCCCATAACGTCGGAGGGGCCTGGACTGGGGAATATCGTCTTTAAATAGAGATCGTCGTTAAGTAGAGCGTCGTTAAACAGAGAGCCAACTGTATAAGAAATTTTATGGCATTCCTTGTTTCTCAAGAGATTCAAAAAAGGAATTATAAGTATCTTTTGCTGTTACACTTTGAAGTTCAACTAAATCTAGATACACGTTTACTGCAATTTACCAAAATTTGATTTCTCAACAAGCAGTCACTTGAGGGGTAGAAAGTAACGATAGTGAGGGTCAACGGGATCTCAACCCTATCGTCTGGCCAATGGCTAGGATTATCGCCAATCATCCCTTACTCTTCGTCAAATATCAACACTTGCCCCAAGGAAAAGCTGTCAGTGATGGAAAGTGTGACTATCTGTTCAGCATTGATGTTTAATACAACAGCACGAAGTGAATGGAAGTGCAAATGGTGCAAAATACAGAATGAGGGGTACTTCCCATGATGCTCAGTAGACCAAAAATGGAAAATTAAATCACTGGATACGTAACAAGTATCACAATACATGATTGTTCCTGCCTAGGTCTTTCCCATACACTCTGTGTCCAGTTTCTGCGGAATGTTTTAGAATTGTCTCATCTTCTTTCTTTATGCTTTCACCGCCCCCCTATTTTCCTTCATCGCCCCCCAATTGTCACCCGAGGCTACTACCGCCCCCCTGGATCGTTACACCGCCCGCCCAGGGGGCGGTATCGCCCACTTTGGGAACCCCTGGTCTAGCCCATCGCTGGTTTGGCCGTGCTGGGTCAAACGATATGCCATTGCTTTGTTGACCACCGAGATCCCCAGATCTAACCCCTTGTGACTTTTTCCTATGGGATTTTGTTAAAGACAAAGTGTTCGTGCCTCCGTTTCTCCAGGACTTACAGCAACTGAAACAGTGGACAACTGAAGTCCTCGAATCATTAACATAGGATATTCTATCACGAGTGTGGCGGGAACTGAATACCGCATAGATATTTGCTGTGTCACTGGAGGGGTACACATAGAACATCTATAGAAACTTGGATAACTATAGTTTCACTGAAAATTTGATTTATCAAAATAATGTAATTACAGCGTTCACATGTATGCTTTCTTTTTGTCCCATTCAATATGAAACACCCTGTAGATAAAGCTATCCAATATTTGTAATAGGTATAAGTAATTGTTTATCAAGCTTTTGATAAGCATTTTACTGTCTAACTTTGTGTCAAGTAATTTTTCCCCTTTGATTTCAAGGCGAAAACACATGTCACAAAATAGCCCCACTCGGAGGGGCAACTTCGACACATTTTATCTTTAATTTCTTGATGGTAATTAAAGATCCGGGTTAGCGCAATACATTACTACGTAAGGAAAGGATGTACCAATGTTTTGCAATTGTTAGTTTGGGGCTGCTTTTTAAACTCGTCGGCTGGCACAGGAAAAAACTTAAAATCCGTCACAAAGTAACCCCACCCCATCTTACGGTATATAAATTTATTCTTTCATCTCAGTTTATCAACCTTTTATGTTCGTTGTTTTTCTATGAGTGTTGGAACTTTAATACTGGGTAGGCAATTGTTAAAAAGTTGGGAAATATACATTGCTTATACCACTGATTCCCCCTAATTCTAGTAATTCAGGATGTATTGAGATAATCCAAGTACGAAATAAGAGTGCGCCGTAATGAGGAGAATGTGAGTTAGCGCGAGAAAGTGGTCTGTTAACTATGTCATCGAAAATAGAAGTCTTTTTAAATCAAAATTGAAACTGTCATTACTGTACGACAATGTTATGAAGGACTCATGAGACAGCTGTATTACCGTGAAATAGTTTCAAGATAGGCAAAACTCTTCACGCAAGAAATGTAGCATATGACCAGTCTATTCTGTACCCTGGGTCATCGTGCATAGGGCCTTTTTATCGCATGGGCAAATCGGCTGATGCTAGGGGGCCCCAAAACCCACTTGGTGTATGCACCAAGTACGTCTAATAGTATGGATAGCCGCAGACCTTCCAACTTTCCGTATTTACCCCGGCAATGCCGGATTTTTAATACATCTTCCGGGTTTCCGGAATGGACACTATTATTACCGTTTTCCGAAACGTAAAAAAAATAACGCAGGTTTTAACAATTCCTCACAGTAATGTAGCGTGTGAGACGATTTTTAGTTACATAACAAAAATATCGACTCAGTTCAGGTCATCTATGTCAAGGGAAACCTTAGAAAATTTGCTAATATGCAAATCGAACCCACATGGACACTGTTATGAAGAACAATTTGACAATGAATTTTTAAAAAGAGCGAGTGTGTCGAAAATCAGCTACAGTAAATGCTACAAAAATTCCAAGATTTTCTGCAATTAATTAAAACCATTATAAAGAAATAGAAGTACTCACAATTTAGACTGCTGGGGTCCATGTTAGTGTAAATATGATGTACATTAAAAAATATGATTACAAATTTCAAATATATAACTTTTGTTTAATATTATAATTTCAAGACCAGCTGAACAGTAAGGAAATACTTTGAACTATGTAATATTATTAAAGAGATCGTATAAACTATAAATAAGTGTACATTATAATTCTTTTATTACATTTTTTTACTATACTGTTTTGTATTATGTCGTTATGTCGATTATTTTATGCACAGTAGAATATTGCAGGATTTTGCTCTTACTGAGGTTGGCAGGTCTGATAGCCCATGGATAGTTCTTATTTTTACAAATGTTCGTAAGGGAGGGGGGCCCAAATAGCATCTGCCCAGGGGCCCCCAGCGTTCATAATTAGGCCCTCGTGCAAAGAAAAATTTCGTCAAAACCCTTGCAAGCTGTAGGTTAATTTGATTCTCGTGTCTGCTGTGAAGTTATCTTCACACATGCCGTACACCCAAACGATATGGCCTCTGGGTAATATGCGAATGTTTTAGAACACAATGTGCTGGACTTAGTTATTTGCTCGGAGAAAAATTATAAAAGAGGCACTCTGCTGAATCCGTCCGTCATTTTCTATGGTAGCACTCATTCACGTTTCCGCAGTTATCCAACCGTCGTTCACTCGGTCGTTTTTGGAAAGTGCTTTTTTGCCGTCTTTCTACTGACAAAGCCCCTGTAATATGATTTCAAAACTGAAAGATCCACTTCGCATTCGTGACATGTAGTTCAATTCTATTCTGTACTTTTTTCGTGCCTTAGACTAGTCAATATAGAAAATCAACCTACAAGGGTTTGCCAACGGTCTTATACTGGAAACAGGTGGTTCTCGATGTTAGTGATTACATCAAAATATTCAACATTTGAAACATCTACCGTCATGTTTTTAAAATTTTGGTTTGCATAAGAAACCCAGTTTAAGTAAAAAAAGTCCGATTTAATTTTTTTTTTTTCAAATCATGTGTCTTGCTGACCTTGTTTTGATTATCCTTTTGTCAACCTTTTTTTTTCATTACTAGCTTGATATCTTTACATTTTCTTTGATTTTTTTCTAAAAGGACTCTATTTATAAAAGCACCTATGCAGCTTATTTCAGGAAGTAACTAGCCGGGCTTCGCCTAGCTACGCCCAAGCCATCCGTGTAACATATTTATGTACTTCGGGCCCCACAAAAGAAAAAAAACCCTACAAATGTGTTAAATTCAAGTCAATTTTCATTCCCGTCGCTGCCCACAGATGGCTGCACCACTGCACATACTGGATATACATGATTTGATTTCTCAGAGGGATGATGCTTCATTAGAATCCAAATATCTCTAAAACTATTGAATTAACAGAATAAGTGTACGCAGAAAAAATTATCAGTTTTCGAAGCTCTTTCCAAATATGTAACATTTATGTACTTTCATGAGAAAAAAAAATACACCGATTCCTGTATTTGTCGGCCATTTTTTTTTGGAGGATGAGTCCGTCCCGGTCGCGTTATGGTCACGTGATCTCGACAAACCCCTCTGTTACTTTATTAATATAGATAACTCACAAGTCTTCGTTTTGCATTGTAAATTTTTTTCCCGCTTGTTGAAAATTTCCTTTTTTTTTATCTTGTTAGATAATGTTATCAATTTGCTTGCATCTATCAATGGTTAATCTTGGTAAAATGTGAAAACCTGTTTTGCTTGAAATGAAGTGTTTCTAGAAACAATTCCTGACACCATTTCGTACTGATTAGGATGTAAAAAATTACCCTGTAACTATGAAATTTAAAGACTTTTAATGGAAATTGTACCTAAGAAAACTTCGGCTGGTATGGGTGGAAAGAAAGCATATTAGTAATAATACTATTGGACCTAGTAACTAGTGATGTGTCTTGTTATGGAACAGGACTAAGTTCGTAAGACTCGAGATCTCGTAGTTGAAAAAATTACGGTGTTGTTGACTTTGAGGGACGATTTTTTTCTGAACAGGGTAACTATTATTCTGGTTAAGCAGATATACAACCCATCTTGATAAACCTGATATCCCTCCCCAAACGTCACCCCGATTGAAATTCCCAATTTCTTTGTTAGGTGCCGGTGTAACATCCGACTATCAGGGCTAAAACTCGAACCGTGATTTTCCTGATCTTGATTTCTTTAACCATGAAACTATCCTGTTTGATTGATGTGCTTGAGAAAGTTTCATTTTGAAATTGTTATTTTTCATTTTATATATATATATATATATATATACTATTAGGCCAACGACACAGGTTGCAGACCTAATGTTTTTTATGAGTAGTAGCATAATGTTTTAACTGTTCTGATTTTTTTAATATCTCGTTATTTATCATTTGATTGGCTCAGCCGTTCGTAATCGTTCTCTCGAACGGTAAGGCATCAATATATATATATATATATATATATATATATATATATATATATATATATATATATATATATATATATATATATATATATATATATATATACAGGGTGATCAGAAAGTCAGTATACATTTGAAAAAGTAATAATTCACGGAATAATGTCGGTAGAGAGGTAAAAATTGACACACATGCTTGGAATGACATGGGGTTTTATTGCAACCACAAGAAAAACTTAAAAAAATGGCCGAAAGATGGCATGTGATAAGAAAAGCAATAATTAGCATAACAAATTATGACAAAGCAAAGATGATGCTCTTCAGAACAAATGCTCAACATTTCGACCGCCATTCCTCATCAATAGCTGTAGTCGAGGGACAATGTTGTGAACAGCACTGTACAGCATATCTCTATTTATGGTGAGACATTGGCGTTGGATGTTGTCTTTTAGCATCCCTATTGATCGTAAAGCTGCAGTAGCAGATTCCCCATTCTGATAGTACAGCTTCACTAACAGTGCCTTTTCTGCTAACGTCAACATGCTGCGATTGCTGGTGCATCTGATTCCCTCCATAGGACCATAGGAACAATTGGCTAACTGTGTTACCTAGGCCAACGCTTTCAAACACAGAAATTTCAGGAGAATGTTAGCGGAGAGCGAAAGTACCACCGAAATGAGTATTGAAAGTTCGTAGAATAGCATCAACAGTTCAGGAAAATGCACAGCTCCTTTTTTACGCGATTCTCATGCAGCGTCACTGACGTTTTGCTGTCCAGCGCCATATGTTGGCCATTTTTTTAAACTTTTTTTGTTGTGGTTACAATAAAATCCCATGTCATTCCAAGCATGTGTGTCAATTTTTACCACTCTACCTACATTATTCCGTGAATTATTACTTTTTCAAATGTATACTGACTTTCTGATCACCTTGTGTGTGTGTATGTGTATGTATATATATATATATATATATATATATATATATATATATATATATATATATATATATATAATATATATAATATATATTAGCTGAGTGGCAACCCTATGTGTTGCTTTTTCGATTTAAAATGAAATAGTTTAATTTCTTAATGGTTGAAAACCGTTTAATCACTTTTAAAAAAGGAAATAATTTAAAATTTTCTTTCTCAAATTTCGGTTTTTGGCTTATGAAATAATTCTTTCAAATTTCCGTTTTCAAATTTTGCTTTTTAGACAAAAAAGAAATTCATTCAATTAGAAAAAATTCTAAAGGTTTTAACTTCCCATTTCCTAAAACTAAAATTATTTCGGGTACTTTAAAATTATTTCTTGATTTCAGTTCTTAAATGACTCGTTCTCAGACTCATTCTCAACTACTAATTTTTCCTTTTGGCAACTGAGCAGAATTTCTTTTGAAGAGTAGAGTTCCTGGGTCTATGACTTTAACTCCTGTCGCAAGATGCTTATTATCAATGTATATGTGCTCAATAGAAAAAAATATTAATTTAAAGTAAGTTTAAAGTTACCAGTTACATTAATATAAAAATTAAGTTTAAAACCTTCAAAAAGTAGAAGGGTAAGATAAATTTAAAAATTAGAAGTATATTAAGATTAAATAAATTAAGATTAAAATGAAGAATTAAAAAAAATTAAAGAAAATAAGTTGAAATTAAGTTACGGAAAAAATGGCCCTCAGTAAACAAGATGGAAAATTTGCATAATAAAAGAAAAAAAGCCCTGTGTAGGGTCAAACAATTCGTAATGAGATGATTGCAGAGTTCCGCGGGGAAAGCAAAAAATATCAAGATAGGGAAATTTGGAAGATGCGACACCACCTAGGACCGAACCGACAACGTAGGGTTTACCAGGTCAACGCGATGGCACTGCGCCATGGCAGCAGCATGGCACAAGCAGGTGAGCAAGATGGGAGGTGTATTGCGGTAAGGCCGAATGTAAATATTAATCTCGGGTGGAAAAAATGCTTAAAAAAATAGACAGTTCTGACGAATTCAAAATTGGTGTGGAAGAATCCTCATCAGTTGCTCATTAATTAGAAACAAATTTCACGAACTTGCTGGAATTATTAGTGAGTAAAATAATAAGTCGAAAATTACGAACTCGGCATTCAGTTAAAAGTGAGTTTTGCAAGTACGCTCTTTTAGAATGAAAACATTTTTTTAATTAAATGTATTTGGTATATTTTGGAAGCTGAACATCTAGCAAATGCCGATAAATCATAAAATTGACATTAATAGGTGCAAAAAACCGAAATATTTGTCCATCAAAATTGTCGATTTCGTGAAATTCGGAAAACTACTTTGGGGAAAAAGCTTCGTTTGCAATGAAAAAGATCTTTAACTTTATTAAAATGTGTATATCCTTAAAGATGAAGAGTTGTAGAACACATGGAAATAAAAAAAAAATTGTCGATTGGTGGACGGAAAAGTTTAATTTTGCATGCATGATAATAGTGGAAATTTGCGAAACGGAAAGGAGCTGGCCCACCCGGAATGTCAGCTGTTTCTGCTGTACGCTTCTTTTGAGTTCGGCGGTTTTAATTTAATAATTAAAAAAGTTTAAAGTTTTGAAAGTTGAGGATAGCATCAGTGCACGCGTCTCGTCCGTCTGCGTATATCGGTACCAGTTGCGATATCCTGCTATGCTCGGTTCGCGAGATTAGTCCGTCCCCGTGTCTGCTCACTAACTAGCATTTGTTTACCTTCAGCTGTTAATAGTAAGATATATATATATATATATATATATATATATATATATATATATATATATATATATATATATATATATATATATATATATATATATATATATAAAATATAATTTTTTTTTTCTGTCAGGACCGGCATACAATTGATCTGCAAATGAATGCTCTGATAAGGTGTGACATCAAATGACTTCGAATCACAAGCCTCCATGCTAAGCTGTAGAAAATTTTACTCTCGGTTAAAAAAAGAAAAAATAAAGGGGGTGGGATTTTTCAGTACTTAATTGTGTACAGGATATTAAACTTTTGAGTGGTTAAAAGCTTCAAGCTGCCACACCGCAGGTCCAGGATTCGATCCTGTGACTGGGCAAGGTCGACTCAGCGTTTCATCCCTTGAGTGGATTGATAAAATGCGGACCAAGCATGCTTGGGAACTACACTCTGGGGGTCCCGCGTCAGATTGACCACCTGATCGAGGCATATGCTGTATGGCACCCCAAGTCCACGGTCAAGAAAGCGGAGATGGGCACCGCCGGCCTTGCTCCACATTCGCACTGTTGTGCCGTGAGTTTAGTTTTATTAATCTTTTGCTGTCTAGCGAAAAAAAATTAAAATCAGCTTTCATATGCGAAAAACAGATTTTAAAATCACGCATTTGTTCATATGTAATTAGAAAACATACTAATAGAGAATTTCTGCGTAACTTCACATTGAGATTGAAGATCTACAAGGTTGCCTTAAATCCCTGGCCTCCAAAAGTAGTCTGCCAAATGATGGCCGAATGGCTAGGGCGCTGGCATTCCGTTCAGATCCTTTGGGTTCGAGTCCCATTGTTGGCATGGATGTTTGTAGCCGTTCGGAATAGGCTTTAAACTGTAGGGCCCGGTCTAATTAGCCCACGTGTGGCAAAAAGTTGACCCTAGCACTCCAAACAACCGAAGCCAAATCAAAAGTAGTCTATTGACCTTTTGACCTTTTAATCTCTAAGGTAGACATTCTTCACTTGGTGTTATTATTTTACATTGCTATATATTCTTCAATTAACCTCGCTTTGTGCGTGCGCGAGAGGTAAGGAGCTTAGTGTCCAGTGAATTTTTAGTTTGTCTAGGTGATCCCTTAGCCCGCCTTGGCTGGGAACCCAATGTCTTGAAGTTTGTATTTAAAAGGCGAATAAGTATTAAGTCAGTATTGAATAAAAACAAGCATTTAAAAACTTTTATTACAAAGAGCCACATTTTCGAATAAGCATTTAATCTACACTGCTGGCCACTGTAAATGCAACACCCTGAAGGAAACATGCAAATAATATGAAATTTACAACATGCATTAGCGGAGGTGAGATATGCAAATGATTAGAATTTCAGTGCAGAC